>JALMQS010000153.1:16728914-17000690 GCA_024734495.1 Forficula auricularia | reverse complement strand
ATAACCTTCTTTGCCGACAATCCAGCCTTTGAAATCGTTTGTGGGAGATCACACGGCCATGATCACTTGCGTTTGATATTCTCGTATTTCACCTATTTTTCATCCCCCTGTAATGATTGGCTTCAAAAATGGTTCGATTTCGTTGTGTTTCAGCAGCATTTCACTGATGGTAATTGGGTCAATCAAATTTCTTTGCGTTAATTCATGTGGCACCCAAACTTCGAGCTTCTTTTTGTACCCTGCTCTTTTTAAATGATTCCAAACTGTCATGTGGCTGATGTTTAGTGCCTCCGCTATTTCCTGATAGCTTGTGTGCCGGCCTTGTTCCACCAGTTTCAAAATTTCATCAACTTCTTTGACTGGCCGCCGACCAGAGCGAGATGCATCTTTGACATCGAAATTCTGGAATGGAATCGAACAAACCACTTATGGATCCTTAGTTTACTCACAGCATTCTCATCGTACACTTTAAAAATTTTCGTCATGTTTTTGCAGCGTTTCTACCTTTTACTTTACCATACAGGGGGTATGTTCAAGTATTGTAATCGTGCGTGAAAAAAGTGATTTTTTCCTTCTTTTTTTCAAAATATCTCAAAAACGGCTGAAACTCTTTTAATTAAAAAAAATTGAGACGAAACCATGGCATTTCGCTCTACAAAAAAGCCCTAATAAGTGAACATCGAAAAAATTATATTTTTCGAGATAATAATTGTTTTGTCAAAATTTCTGTTAGTTAGTCTGTCTGTCAGGTTGTCTGGTTGTTAGTTAGTCTGTGCGTTACCAAATTTTGTGGACGAGCTAGCTCAAAAACTAGTTTGAATATCGAAACCAAATTTCACACGTAGTTTTGGTCCATTGAGATTAAGAGCTGATTAGATTTTGGTGAATATTGACCCAAAATTAAGGGGGAGGAGGGGGGTTAAAAATTAAAAATCTAGGCTATTTGAGCAAACTCAACCAAATTTTGTATACATAATCAGTGGGCCCACAGGTGTCTAAAAATGCAAAAACTAACCGCCCGGAATGGGGGGGGGGGCGGAGGGTCAAAAAATGAAAATCTTGGTCATTTACCAAACTAAACCAAATTTTGAATACATAATCAGTGGGACCCAAGAAGTCTAAAAATGCAAAACTAACACCCCCCCCCCCTACATGATTAAAAATAATTTTATTAAATATTAAATATAAGTGAGGGGCCAGGTTGTATGGTAAAGTCAAAGTGGATGGCCAGGTTGTATGGTAAAGTCAAAGTGGATGGCCACATCAGAACACGTCAGCTTATTTTGTCAAAATGTCTGTTAGTTAGTTAGTCTGTGCGTTAACAAATTTTGTGGACGAGCTAGCTCAAAAATTAGTGTGAATATCGAAACCTAATTTCACACGTAGTTTTGATCGATTGAGATTAAGAGCTGATTAGATTTGGTGCATATTCACCCAGAAGTTAGGGGGTGGAGGGGGAGTTAAAAATAAAAAATCTAGGCCATTTGAGCAAACTCAACCAAATTTTGTATACATAAGCAGTGGGACCACAGAAGTATAAAAATGCAAAAACTAAGCTCCCCTCCCCTACATGATTATAAATAATTTTAGGGGCCAGTTTGTATGGTAAAGTCAAGTGGATGGCCACATCAGAACACGTCAGCTTATTTATAATAAAAAAGCATCAGATAAGTAGTATATTTCTTCAGATATTTCACTAATTTTCAAATCAATATAACTTTTTACACGAGCAACGAATTAGAAAACTATCTTCACCAAAAATCTAACCTCAAATGTAACTTTTTCAGCCCATTTTCGTTTGAGACAATCGGGTGAGTGTTGCCCGATATATAGGCATCAACACACTCTAGTGGCAAAAAACCGCGGAGACTTTTTATATGATCTGTACATAATATACAGTACCTGGCCACCGAGCGATGCTCGGTAAATCTTTGCTTCAGTTAATAGCTTTATATTAATCCCCGAACCTCCCCCCTTGCCCCCAGACCTCCACCACTTCACCCCACTCCGCCCCCAAAACCCCACATCTCCCCCGGACTCCCAACCACTGCACCCCACCTCCTTCACCCTCACATCTACCCCGCCCCCGCCCACGAACCCAGTTTTTGCATTTCTACCCTTGTAGTGGGCCACAGATTATGTGTATATAGGTATATAAATAAATACGGTATAATTTTTTTTTTTAATTAATTAACAATTTTTGAGTTCATCAATTAAATTGTCAAATTAATATTTGTGGGATTTAAAACTGGATTTTTAATCAATTAAATTGCCCAATTTTTAATATATAATAATAATTGTAATAATCTTATTGTGGGATATAAAATTAAAAAACCAATTATTTATTAAAAGGAAATTGAATAAAAATATAAATATACATTTTTATCGAGACAACCACCTGTGAATAATTATTTCAATTAACAAAAAAACCATCAAAAACAACTTAGCCGAAGATGAGACCGTGACAGATCGAATGTCCAACACAAACCACCCTCCTAACCAGTAAATTTCATCCAAATCGTTAGAGCCGTTTTCGAGAATCCGATTGGATATATATATATACAAGATTTGCTCGTTTAATATAATAAGATATTTTTTTTTTTTTACTTTTTATATTAAAATTTCATTTATACAACTTTATGCTAAAATAACTTTTTAGAGATTTGTATATAGAATTGTATTAAGCACTGTATAAATTAGAACGCGATATGAAATTCAAATGATGGTCTGAACTACGTGACAGGAAGCCAATAGCTTTACGCTTGTCCGCCCTGTACAACTGTAAGCACTTCTGCTTAAGTAGGTATTCATTGTTAACGGACGTATTTGTATTCTGCTCGCCATTATTAAATTGATTCTCAGTAATCGCTACTAAAGTATATTGACATTCTCGAGGATTGTACCCGCGTATTCGAAGACTACGTTATCATAGATCAAGATCCCAACCCGCCCTTAGCTATTACCTGGAATACGAGTTTTATTATTACCATTTATTTGAATAACTCACACCATGGAAAGATTCTATATCGGTTTCTGACTATATAAACGATTCACTGATTATTCTACGGCTGACGATCGATTGGAACGTATCCCATTGCTCATCAAAAGTACTCAATATTTTATCATGGAATACTATTTATAGATCATCTATTTGGATAAATATACAAACATTAGTTTGAATTTGTTTTTAAATCAAGTGAACGGGCGAAAGTTAAATAATTTTATTCAATAGTCTCTGATAGTTGATTATACCGTGTGAGACAGTCTTATAACTCAAAAACAATGCGTTATATGAAAAAAGTTTCAAATAAAAGTTTATTTATAACAGTGGGGAAACTAAACTACGCTATTGTTTATCGACCTAGAACAAGTTTTCAAGGGTATTTCAAGGTCAAGTTCTGTTTTTTAAACAGAAACCCAAATGTTTCTGTACATATTCTGAATTGACAAAAAAAAACTGAACAACTTTCATTAGAACTATTTTTTTATTCGATATCAAATAAACAAAATATTAATTGAATTAGATCTCAGAAAAAACTCCAAATAATTATTTTTAACAATCATTCAACTTAATTATCAAATAATAATGATCAAATATTTAATTATTAAATAAATAATTATTAAATCGAAAGAAGTTCTGTTTTTTAAATGGAAACCTATATATGTTGCTGTACATATTCTAAATCTACAAAAAAACAGAACAACTTTTGTTATAACTATTTTTTTATACGACATCAAATAAACAAATTATTAAATCAATTATATCTCCAAAAAAATTCTAATAATTATTTTTAACAATCATTAAACTTAATTATCGAATATTTAATTATTAAATAAATAATTTAGTTATAATTGAATAATTTAATAATTTTGCCCCCAGGAGCTTAATTTTATCGTGTTGTAAATCTATTAAAAAATCAACTGGTGTGTTCACCACACGACTTTCACATTTTCATTTATTTGAAATCATCACGACAGTACTAATTTAAACCCACTTCCTATATTTCGTTTTTTTTTTTTGTTTTGTTTTTTCTCAAAAACGGCTGTAACGATTTTTTTATAAATTAGTGTATTTATCAAGTGTCAAGAGATAATAGTTGTGTCAAATTTTTAATCCGATTGAATTAAAGAAAAGGGTTTTAAATTAGGAGTGTCATAAAATAAATATTTTAATCGTTCATATCTTGTCTTCGGAAAGTCGGAGAGCCTTGAAATTTGAAAATTAGGCTATTTAGAGGCTACAAGAAGTATAACAAGATTTTGGTTAAGATAGAAAAATCGGAAGTTGATGTTTAGGTACGTAAGAATTTACCCCCCTCCCCCTGCGTTTCGCAACCATAATTCTCAGAGATACGATATTCGAAACTTAAGCTTGAGTACCTGAAGCCACCGAGCGACGCACGGTAACCCCTGACCCCCCCTCCCGAAACCACACACCTCGCCCCCACAACTACACCACACCTCCTGAACTTCCCATATCCTCCCCACACAGCACCCAGTTTTTGCATTTCTATCTTTCTAATGGCCTACATATTATGTGCATACCTATTTGTTTACTCTTACACCATTTTGCCCACATTCGTTCATACTGATAAACATTATAAAAAAATAAATAGGAAAATAATAATAAAAAAATAATCGTATAGGATCTGAAATAAAAACATAAAATTAAATAAGATTTGTTTCCAAGTTATATAAAAAAAAGCCATTTCAACCACTTTATTTGTAAACACACCTATTTTGTTATGATTTAGACACCTGTTAATTAAAAACAAACAAAAAATTCCCAATTTTAATATAATATATTAAAATTTGCTATAACCTACTAGTGGGTTTTAAAATTAAAAAACCAATTAAAAATAAAAGATAATTGAAAAAAATATAAACAAACTTTTTTATTGAGATTTTCATCTATCAATAATTACTTTAATAAAGAAAAGATCAATTAAGATTAAATTTGTCGAGGTCCAGACCTAGCCAGATCGTTTTCTCATCCTCAAAAATTGTTAATATATATATATATAAACAATTTTTGCTCGTTTAATAAGAGTAGATAAATACAGAGTAGAATGTTTTTTCTTTCTCTTCTCTTTTTCTCTATAGATTTTTACATTCGAAAATACCTATCTGTCAATTTTTTTCCTTTCACCTAGATAATAAATAACTGGCCAGCCAGTAATTCTTATTTTTTAGGCTTACTTTCTTTTTCCATATAATTCTTCATTCGGCCCATCTAATCCATGTCCATTTTTCTTTGTCTATTTGGCTTATGTTCTTATACTTCTGTGTTCTCTTTGCCAATGTTTTCATGTTCTTATTCACCCGGGTCATTTATCCTGGTCAGTAATTTGTAATGTCGAGATGCATAGATAAACCGATATTCAGATTTCTTATCACCTTTTATAATAATTATTTGTACGTCAGTCTGGTTAAATGGAATAATTTTTATTTTATTTTTGAATGTTCTATCTATAAAAGAAAAATCAATAGATCAGCGATAAACTTTTTTTGTTTTTTAATTGCTTTATATTTGTTTGATTTCGGAAAAAATGGCCAGTGTTTATTTAAAAAAATTAATTAAAGATTGTATCTTTTGGTTAATATTTTAATTTTTCTTTTTTTCTTTTTACTTTATCCAATGCGAAGCAGCACTGAATTTTTTTTTTTTGTGTCTATGTTATCTCATTACTCCGCTAATTGTTAACCGATTTTAAAAAAAATTTGCATTGGGTTCAGTCTTGCTTCCGATTGGTCCCGTTTTTTCATTGCTATTAGACCTTTTTTGTTAGGTTTGTCAGGCCTAATTTCTTTGTTTATGAACCGATTTCGACGATTCTTTTTATATTGAAAAGAGGGTACCTTAGGGGTGGTCCCATATTAATTTGGTCAAATTCTGATAATATGATCAATGATAAAATAACAGGAAATCTCCAATTCTTATGAACAAATAATCGAAATTATAATAAATAAAATCTTTTATAACAAATCAATGTTAAAACGTTCATTTAAAACCCGCAAACGTTTCTAGAGAATTTCTATACTTATGGATTTAATTTTATTATCATTTTCTGATTCATTCGCCCGACGCTTTCTCTTACGAGATGCATGCAATGTATTATATTAAGTCACTATTAATAACATCTCTAAAAAGAGAAAAATAAAAATAATTTTTATAAAAAAAATAATGCTTATTAAATAGATGCCTAGTCGTTTCACCTATGTCCTTAGCTTGATTTCTCCAATCTCTCTCCTCCATATTTAGTCCGGTGTGTTTCCCTTCACCCCCATTGACTTAACATGTTTAAATTTTCTAAAGACAATCATTTAAAAATATAAAATCAGTATTTAGATTTTCTTTAATAAATATAAATATAAGTACCTGGAGCCACCGAGCGATGCACAGTAACCCCTGACTCCCCTCCCGAAACCACACAACTCGCCCTCCCCCACACTCAGATCCCCCACAACTGCACCCCCAACATCCATCCCACCCCGCACCCACTTTTTGCATTTCTAGCTTTCTAGTGGTCTACATATTATGTATAATATTTGTTTACTCGTACACCAATTTGCCCACATTCGTTCAAATTGATAAACATTATAAAAAAATAAATAGGAAAATAATAATAAAAAAATAATCGTATAGGATCTGAAATAAAAACATAAAATTAAATAAGATTTGTTTCCAATTTATAAAAAATTTTTAAGAAAAAATAAAAACAGACTTCAAAAAATTAAGTGCAACAAATATAAAAATACACTAAAAGGTATAAAATAATTATTATCTTATTTAGTTACAACTAAACGACGAAATATTAACACGAAATTACTTTTTAAAGTCGGTGCCAAACAAACTATACCTATAAGCGAGCGTACCCGCCAAACGTACTAAGTAAGATCCGTCGAGTGCGATTCATAAAAGGTATATGTTTGGCACCGACTTCAAAAAGTAATTTCGTGTTAATATTTCGTCGTTTAGTTGTAACTAAATAAGATAATAATTATTTTATACCTTTTAGTGTATTTTTATATTTGTTGCACTTAATTTTTTGAAGTCGGTTTTTATTTTTTCTTAAAAATTTTTATTTTTCTCTTTTTAGTGATGTTATTAATAGTGATTATATCATCAGAACTTGACCAAATTAATATGACACCATCCCTAAGACACCCCCTTTCGGATAAAAAAAGAACCATCGAAATCGGTTCATAAACAAAGAGGTTAGGTCTAAACAAACCTAAACAAACCTAATAAAAAAGGTCTAATACCTATGAAAAAAAATCAAAAAAAAAATGGGACCAATCGGAAGCTAGACTGGACCCAATGCAAAAAAAATTTTTCAAAATCGGTTGACAATTGGCGGAGATATGAGGTAACATAGGCACAAAAAAAAAAAAAAAAATTCAATCGAATAGAGAACCTCCTCCTTTTTTGAAGTCGGTTAATAAAAAAAGGCACTTGAACCACTTTATTTGGAAACACACCTGTATGTAATGTTATGATTTAGACACCTGTTTATTAAAAACAAACAAAAAATTCCTAATTTTAATATATATATTAATATTTGCTATAACCTATTAGTGGGTTTTAAAATAAAAAAAACAATTAAAAATAAAATAATTGAAAAAAATATAAACAAACTTTTTTATTGAGATTTTCATCTATCAATAATTAATTTAATTAAGAAAAGATCAATTAAGATTAAATTTGACGAGGTCCAGTCCTAGCCAGATCGCTTTCTCATCCTCAAAACAACGTGTTAATAGAATTTGTTTCATCAAAATCAGTAGAGCCGCTTTTAAAATAGAACTAAGATAGAAATATATAAACAAAAATATATACAAGCAATTTTTTGCTCGTTTAATAAGAGTAGATAATCGCTTCTTCTTCGATTCATATTGAAATCAATTTCCCTAATGAAGTGACTTGTTCTACCTTACCAAACTCCAGCTGTATTTAACCCTATCAAGAAAAAACTTAGAAAATATATTCAAAGGAGACCTCGAAAGTTTAAACTTGTTTCGTATGTTAATTTTAAACATCAAATAGATGAAATGGTTGGTAATTGACTAAGTTTTGGCTATCATCAACTATAAGCATGTAAAATAGTTTCATGCTCTCACCATCTATTTTCATTAAGTATATACAAATCAGTACCCAAAGGACCGAGATTTCCTCGGTAGTTTGTTTGTTTGTTTGCTATTTAATCAACCACTTGTTTTCTTTTAGTTCAACCACGTGTATCATTTTTATTCAATCCCCCTGTTAATAATTAGTTGAATTATTAAATCAACTCCAACGGATCGTTGCTAAACTTTATCCAAATTCATTTGAAATATTAATATGTTTATTCCTTTATTATTCAGATGTCACTTGCAATTTGCAGTTCATATTTAGTTTAATTCAAAAATAATCATCGATTCTCATCTAGTACTTGAGGAATAAAAATTCTACATTGGATTTTTAACCGACTTCAAAAAAAGGAGGAGGTTCTCTATTCGACTGAATTTTTTTTTTTTTTTTTTTTGTGCCTATGTTACCTCATATCTCCGCCAATTGTCAACCGATTTTGAAAATTTTTTTTGCATTGGGTCCAGTCTAGCTTCCGATTGGTCCCATATTTTTTCGATTTTTTTTCATAGGTATTAGACCTTTTTTATTAGGTTTGTTTAGACCTAACCTCTTTGTTTATGAACCGATTTCGATGGTTCTTTTTTTATCCGAAAGGGGGTGTCTTAGGGATGGTGTCATATTAATTTGGTCAAGTTCTGATAATATGATCACTATTAATAACATCACTAAAAAGAGAAAAATAAAAATTTTTAAGAAAAAATAAAAACCGACTTCAAAAAATTAAATGCAACAAATATAAAAATACACTAAAAGGTATAAAATAATTATTATCTTATTTGGTTACAACTAAACGACGAAATATTAACACGAAATTACTTTTTGAAGTTGGTGCCAAACATATACCTTTTATGAATCGCACTCGACGGATCTTACTTAGTACGTTTAGAGGGTACGCTCGCTTATAGGTATAGTTTGTTTGGCACCGACTTTAAAAAGTAATTTCGTGTTAATATTTCGTCGTTTAGTTGTAACCAAATAAGATAATAATTATTTTATACCTTTTTAGTGTATTTTTATATTTGTTGCATTTAATTTTTTGAAGTCGGTTTTTATTTTTTCTTAAAAATTTTTATTATCCGAAAGGGGGTGTCTTAGGGATGGTGTCATATTAATTTGGCCAAGTTCTGATGATATGATCACTATTAATAACATCACTAAAAAGAGAAAAATAAAAATAATTTTTAAGAAAAAATAAAAACCGACTTCAAAAAATTAAATGCAACAAATAAAATACACTAAAAGGTATAAAATAATTATTATCTTATTTAGTTACAACTAAACGACGAAATATTAACATGAAATTACTTTTTCAAGTCGGTACCAAACAAACTGTACCTATAAGCAAGCATATCCTCCAAACGTACTAAGTAAGATCCGTCGAGTGCGATTCATAAAAGGTATATGTTTGGCACCGACTTCAAAAAGTAATTTCGTGTTAATATTTCGTCGTTTAGTTGTAACTAAATAAGATAATAATTATTTTATACCTTTTAGTGTATTTTATTTGTTGCATTTAATTTTTTGAAGTCGGTTTTTATTTTTTTCTTAAAAATTTTTATTGACGTTTCAGTTATTATTGGTAATCATTGCTGAAGACAAGGAGTAATTTACTTAAAATCAAAAATAACGATCGATTCTCATCTAATACGAGTACTTCAAGCTTGAGTTGTTTAGCAAAAAGAATTTAGTCTTTTTGATTTTAAGTCGATTCTTCCGCGTTTTCAGTAGAGGTTGCCATTAATAGTTAAAACATCAAACATGGAATGCTATAAGATTATTCCTCTAGTATTAGATAAGATAATATTGTTATTTTTGATTTTAAATCGATTCCTCTATGTCTTCAGCAAAGTTAACGGATAATAAAACAACGCAGTTGCTATGGTTACTTATAAAATTTCCTCCCAAATTTTTAGTATTTCACAGAGAGAAGCCTATCCATTCTTAACCAAGGCTATATTCAGACGATCAAATGAATAAATTTTAATGAATTTAAAAATAAAGAATTAAAAAAGTACTATCTTACTCTAAAGTAAAGTACTTTAAAATATAATTTTAATAAAAACTTTATTTAACCCTTTTTGTGGTCCTCAAAGTACCTATTTAATTAGGATATTAAATTTCATCATAATTGGTTAAGCCATTTTGAAGATATTTAGACAAAACTAAAAAAGTACTAATGTTTATGGGCCGATATGTACCAAAAACTAATTAGCGCTTCATTTTATTAAAATAGTGATAGGTTTTCAATTTTATTTCAATCGGTGCAACGGCGTGGAAAAAATCGGGGACGAAAAAAACCAGAACATACATCCATACATCCGCACGCACTAAATGAAAAAATGTCATTTTTTGGCCTCCGGTCGAGACCCCATGTACTTTTTGGCAAAGCCGTCACGTGGTAAAATTCAACCTAATTGAATACTACAATTTGCTACTTTAATTGAGACCATGGGTTCCGTAGTCTTTACCTGAGGATCCTGCCGCGAGCCCGATTATAATACTTTCCCCATTATTCGCATTGGATAAAGTAAAAAACTATCAAAATATTTTTTTTCCAAAAATAAAACCGGGTTTTAAGTCGAATAATCTTCCATGTTTTCAGCACTAGTTCCCAATAATAATCGAAACGTCAAAATGCAATGTAGAATGATTAATCATCAAGTATTAGGTGAGAATCGATGGTTGGTTTTGATATTAAATCGATTCCTCCTTGTCTTCAGCAAATCTAAGGTTTACGATAACAACGCAGTTGCTATGGTTACTTGTAAAATTTCCTATCAAATTTAGCATTTAACTTTGAGAGGAGTCTATCCATTCTTACTTAAACAATGTTAATTGAACTATATTAAATGTCTGTTAAAGCAAGTGTGTTGATATAGATAATTTTGTCTACACTCTAGCTCAAAAAACAATGAAGGTATCAAAACGAAATTTTATAAGGAAATCTTATTAAACGAGCAAAAATTGTTTGTTTATATATTTGTATCTTAGTTCTATTTTGAAAACAGCTCTACCGATTTTGATGAAACAAATTCTATGAACAAGTTGTTTTGAGGATGAGAAAGCGATCTGGCTAGGTTTGGACCTCGACAAATTTCATCTTAATTGATCTTTTCTTAATTAAAGTAATTATTGATAGATGAAAATCTCAATAAAAAAGTTTGTTTACATTTTTTTCATTTATCTTTTATTTATTAATTGGTTTTTTAATTTTAAAACCCACTAATAGGTTATAGCAAATATTAGTATATTAAAATTAAACAATTTAATTGATTGATTGGAAGTTATCCAATCGACTTGATTGGGGAATAATGGAATTGAAATAATTATCGGAAAAGAGGTTTTTTTATCTAATTAGATTTTTCCTCTTATTAAAAACAAGGACTAAAGATGAATAAGGACACTCGATGGTGGAGAAGTAATCTCCGGAGTGGAAGCTAAAATACAATGTATACATTAATTAATGTAAAAAAATTGGTTTAAAAAAAATTTAATTGATTGGGGAGAGGAGAGATGGGCAGAGAATATGGAATTGGAATAATTACCGGAAAAAGAGGTTTTTTTTCTATAATTAGTTTTTTCCTCTTATTAAAAACAAGGACTAAAAAGATGATCAAGGACAGTCGATGGTGGAGAAGTAATCTCCGGAGTCGAAGCTCAAATTCAATGTATACATTAATTCATGTAAAATAATTGGTTTAAATTTAATTTAATTGATTATAAATTCTAGTGTTAAATCCCACAAAGAGCTAATAAGAAATATGATTATACTATTTATATTAGAATTTGCCAATTTAATTTATTATTATTATAAAACTCGATAAATTGTTATTTAATTAAAAAAAAAATTATACGGAATTTATTTATATACCTATATATACATAATCTGTGGGCCACTAAAAAATTAGAAATGCAAAAACTGGGGGTGAGGGTGGGTGGTGCAGGAGGTGGGATGCGGGGTTGGGGTCCAGGGGGCATAGCGGGGGCGGTACGGGGGTGGTTTTCCAGGTGGCGTGGCGGGGGTGTGCTATGCGGGTGCGGTATGGGGCGGGGGTCGGGGGCGTATCGGGGCTGGTATGGGGTTGGGGTCCAGGGGGTGGGGTCCAGGGGGTGGGGTGACGGGGTGGTTTTTATCAGAATTTTAAATTAAAAATACTATTAATATATAACTTTTAACTGAAGCAAAAAGCTGCCGAGCATCGTTCGGTGGCTCCAGGTACTTTAGTTTATAATCTACAATATATACACTTGACAGACATTAATAGCGAATCGGTTTTAATTTTGAATGGAAAATTGAAAAATTTAAGAACGGATGCTAACCAATATATAAGAAGATTTTTTATTTATATTGGGAAAGAATTGTCTCAACTCTGAATTTGGCCGCTATGAATTGAGCAGATGGCAGCACTTGATGGCAACGCCTGTATTTAGACAACCTCAACAGACGCTAGCACTTATGAAGCCAATATTTAGACAAAAACTCGTGAGATATATTATTATTATTATTATTTGTCGTTGATAAGAAATAACGAACCTGGAGCCACCGAGCGATGCACAGTAACTTTTTACTTCAGTTAAAAGCTATATTAATTAAATTAATCTTTAAGAAATTCAAAGATGTTTTTATAAAGCGAAATTTTAGAGAATACTTAGCGAGACTACCGTTTTATAAGAACCTTTGAGGTCCAGCTGATTCTCCATCCTGAACCAAGAGAGCGAAGAGAGATATGGTCCATCTAGGTGTTGCCCGGTATCAGTCCGCGTATAGCCCGCATGATGCCCCACCACGGACCACCCAGAGGGACATGGCATCTCAAGTTCTTATATATTACTCTCTCGATTCAGACGCTTTTTACAAGTCTATTCTTACATAGAGAGATGATACAAATTAATTTAGAATTCCGCGGAGTAAATTCGCGAGCAAATCCACTCAACGGAATTTTTAACAAATTATAAGTAAATTTGTTTTTCTAGTATATTTATACAAATATAGAAATTATCAAATTAATTAAATTAATCTTTAAGAAATTCAAAGATGTTTTTATAAAGCGATAATTTCTATATTTGTATAAATATACTAGAAAAACAAATTTACTTATAATTTGTTAAAAATTCCGTTGAGTGGATTTGCTCGCGAATTTACCTCGCGTAATTCTAAATTAAAAGCTATATATTAATATTATTTTTAATTTAAAAATTCTGATAAAAATACATATATATATATATTGCATTTCGCTCCCCCCTCCCGGACCCCACTGCACCCCCAGCCTTACTCCCCACACGCAGTTTTTGTATAGGTACAGTGGTTTTTATCAGAATTTTAAATTAAAAATAATATTATTATATAACTTTTAACTGAAGCATAAAGTTGCCGAGCTGTTGTATTTATAGCTAGTTATAATAATAAAAAAAATAATCGTATAGAATCTGAAAAAAAAACATAAAATTAAAAAGATTTGTTTCCAAGTTATTAGAAAAAAGCCACTTCCACCACTTTATTTGTAAAGACACCTGTAATGTTATGATTTAGAACACTTGTTAATTAAAAACAAACAAAAAATTCCTAATTTTAATATAATATATTAATATTTGTTATAATCTATTAGTGGGTTTTAAAATTAAAAAACCAATTAATAAATAAAAGATAATTGAAAAAAATGTAAACAAACTTTTTTATTGAGATTTTCATCTATCACTAATTAATTTAATTAAGAAAAGATCAATTAAGATGAAATTTATTGAGGTCCAGACCTAGCCAGATCGCTTTCTCATCCTCAAAACTTGTTAATAGAGATGGTTTAAAAAGAGAATATGTAGATTATTGAAGGATTTTGAGAGGCAGTCGAGGTTCAATTATATCTATAAAGATGTCATTTTAATTAGATAAAGCTTTTTCCTCTTTTTATTTATTTTTTGGAGGTTTCTTTTCTACTTCTTTATGATTTTGAAGGGTGGTAAGAAACCTCCAAAAAAATAAATAAAAAGAGGAAAAAAGCATATCTAATCAAAATGATGAACATCTTTTTGATATAATTTTCTCTTTTTTTTTTGAACCTCGACTGCCTCATCAAAATCCTTCAATATCAATATCAATTTGCAATTCTCCAAAAACTAATTCAATTGTATTTGTAGAATATTTTCATGATTTTAATATTGAAATTGAACTGGTAAAAAATTTATTCTCAAGCCCGTTTGGACTTATGGAATTCAGCTATAGGTAGAAACGATGGGTGATTCGGGATTGGAAGTAGGTGTACACCTCTTTGGAAGTATTTTGGAATTACTTGAAAATATTTGGATGTACTTGGAAATATTTGGAAATATTTGGAAGTACTTGGAAATATTTGGAAATATTTGGAAGTACTTGGAAATATTTGGAAGGTGTACATCATATTAGGTCGCGGTTCACCCCTCGGGTAGAGACCGGATTCCTATGCAACTGCATATTTTGTTTGCTGCCACATTCGACCTAGGAAATCAATTATCTATCCGAATCATGTATCTAGGATATTGCTGGTTAAATTTTATACTACATATTTGAGTAATATTGCATAACATTGGATATTTTCGCCGCCAAATACAGATGATTTAAAAGTAACATATCTGAGAAAGACTGAAAAAAGAAGAAATAAAAATAATTTTTATTAAAAAAAATAAAATCTACTTCAAAAAACTTAAATGCAACAAATAAAATGTTCCGCCTCCCTGGTGTAATGGTCAGAATGTCTGGCAAGCCGAAGGTCTCGGGTTCGATTCGCGGCTATACCCAGACATTTTTTTCTGTAAGTATAAATTTATCGCGCGGAGAATTTACCACTGCTCGAATCCCCTAAAAAAACTTAGTAAATTGGATTGTATCTAACTTTCTGAGATTTGGCTCGTGATCCCCGCTTCTTTCCTTCTACTCTGTTCTTTTCACGATGGAGGGGCCATCCCATACAGGCCTTTAGGGGATGCACCTTCTGGTGTATCTCCATCTCACATGAATATCATTAAAAAAATAATAATAATAACTAAAAAATAAAATAAAATGCACTAAAAGGTATAAAATAATTATCTAATTTAGTTACAATTAAACGATGAAATTGTTACATAAAATCACTTTTTAAAGTCGGTGCCAAACATATACATTTTATAAATCAAACTCGACGGATTTTACTTAGTAAGATTGGCTAATTTTCTGAGGTTTCTTACGGGTACGCTCGCTTATATAGTTTGTTTAGCATCGACTTCAAAAAGTGATTTCATGTTAATATTTCGTCGTTTAGTTGTAACTAAATAAGATAATTATTTTATAACTTTTAGTGGATTTTATTTTATTTTTGAGTTATTATTTTATTTGTTGCATTTAAGTTTTTTGAAGTCAGTTTTATTTTTTTTATAATCTTCAATTTAATTTTTAAATGCATAAAAGAATTTATTTGGCTATCTTTTATTTCATATTTTTGCATATTTCAACGTATACTGCATATTGCTTGCATATTTCAACATTTTTTACTGAATAAATTTTATGGCATAAAAATAAGGTCTCTAGCTATGAGGCATATCTAATATTAACATACTGCAATGGTTTCAACACAATACAGATATGGCATGTCGTATCTCTCCAACAATGTAATTCTGAATGACATCCCTCTGGAAATGGTCAATCAAGCCATACATCGCTTCAGTGCAAAGTACAGAGACAACAAAAATATCTACTCTTATTAAAAATTGTTTGTACATATATTTTTTTTATATATGTATATATATTTGTATCTTGGTTTTATTTTGAAAACGACTCTACCGATTTTGATGAAACAAATTCTATTAATAAGTTTTGAGGATGAGAAAGCGATCTGGCCAGGTCTGGACCTCGACTAATTTAATCTTAATTGATCTTTTCTTGATTAAAGTAATTATTCATGGATGAAAATCTCAATAAAAAGTTTGTTTACATTTTTCTTTTATTTTTAATTGGTTTTTTAATTTTAAAACCCACTAATAGGTTATAGCAAACATTAATATAAATATTAAAATTAGTAATTTTTTATTTGTTTTTAATTAACAGGTGTCTAAATCATAACAAAACAGGTGTGTTTACAAATAAAGTGTTTGAAGTGGCTTTTTTTTATATAACACCTTGGAAACAAATCTTATTTAATTTTATGTTTTTATATCAGATCCTATACGATTATTTTTTTTTATTATTATTTTCCTATTTATTTTTTATAATGTTTATCAATATGAACGAATGTGGGCAAATTGGAATACGAGTAAACAAATATACACATAATATGTGGACCATTAGAAAGCTAGAAATGCAAAAAACTGAGAGGGGTGAATGTGGGAGGTGCTCGTCTACCATATGGGAGTCTTTATTTCCTAGTATAAATTGTACATTTGGCCTCTGAACTAGACAGCATGTAATTTTTGGCAAAACCGCCACATGCTATAATTCTACCTAAATGAATTCAACCATTTGTGACTTTAATTGTGACCATGGGTTCCGTAGTCTTTACCTGAAGACCCTTTGAAGTCCCGTTTGCCGCGAGACCGGTTCCAATACTTTACCCATGTTACGCATTGGATCAAGTAATAATCTCAAACCTTACACCACCTATGGATGGAATATCACAGTAATCTTTTGGTTCAATTCTTCCTCAAAGGAAGAACAAGTATTTTTAAGTTTTCAGTTCTTTTAATCATATTCTCAAAAGACTCTTCTATTTAAATTTTACTAAATACCTATATGATTTTTTTATGTCTAAAGAATGATTTTAAAGTGATAAATAAAAACTTTGAGCACTTGTGCATGGTTTTCTTATTTATAGTTCAATTTTATATTTAATATCAAAGAGAAGATGAAAGAACAAAGAGACTTTCATCTGAATTTCCATAGAAAGAGTTTTTCACTTAAGTGCGCCCTCAATCTTAGCATATTCATTAATTTTTTAACCCCACCCCCATAATTAAAATTAATTCACGTAATCTTTCACAGAACATAAGCAAACAACATTCACATTTAGTCGAAACAGAAATTTCCTACATTAATTATATTAACAAAAAAAATAAGCTGACGTGTTCTGATGTGGCCATCCACTTAACTTTTACCATACAACCTGGCCGCTCACTTATATTTAATATTTAATAAAATTATTTATAATCATGTAGGGAAAGGGGAGGTTAGTTTTTGCATTTTTAGACTTCTGGGGACCCACTGATTATGTATACAAAATTTGGTTGAGTTTGGTAAATGGCCAAGATTTTCATTTTTTGACCCTCCAACCCCCCCTCTCATTTCGGGTGGTTAGTTTTTGCATTTTTAGACTTCTGGGGACCCACTGATTATGTATACAAAATTTGGTTGAATTTGGTAAATGGCCAATATTTTCATTTTTTCTCCCTCCAACCCTCCCCCCCCCATTTGGGCGCTTAGATTTTGCATTTTTAGACTTCTGGGGGCACACTGATTATGTATACAAAATTTGGTTGAGTTTGCTCAAACGACCTAGATTTTTAATTTGTAACCCCCCTCCACCCCCCTTAATTTTGGGTCGATATGCACCAAAATCTAATCAGCTCTTAATCTCAATGGACCAAAACTACCTGTGAAATTTGGTTTCGATATTCACACTAGTTTTTGAGCTAGCTCGTCCACAAAATTTGGTAACGCGCAGACTAACTAACAGACATTTTGACAAAACAATTATTATCTCGAAAAATATAATTTTTTCGATGTTCACTTATTAGGGCTTTTTTTGTAGAGCGAAATGTCATGGTTTCGCTCAAATTATTTTAATCGAAATAGTTTCGGCCGTTTTTGAGATATTTCAAAAAAAAAAGAAGGAAAAAAACCACTTTTTTATTCACGATTACACTACTTGACCATACCCTGTTTGTTAATTGAAATAATTACTCACAGGTGGTTGTCTCGATAAAAATGTTTATTTACATTTTTATTCAATTTCCTTTTAATAATTAATTGGTTTTTTAATTTTATATCCCACAATAAGATCATTATAATTATTATTATATATTAAAAATTGGACAATTTAATTGATTAAAAATCAAGTTTTAATTCCCACAAATATTAATTTGACAATTTAATTGATGAACTCAAAAATTGTTATTTAATTAAAAAAAATAATTATACCGTATTTATTTATATACCTATTTATACATAATCTGTGGGCCACCACAAGGGTAGAGATGCAAAAACTGGGTGCGGGGTAAATGTGGGGATTCAGGAGGTGGGGTGAAGTGGTGGGGGTCCGGGAGGCTAGTGGGGGGTTTCGGGGATTAATATATAGCTATTAACTGAAGCAAAAATTTGCCGAGAGTCGCTCGGTGGCCAGGTAGTATGTATTATGTATATATGATGTGAATTTTTATTTTTAGAATCATTAAATTATCCAAAAGATTTTAAAAATGGTATTTAAATGTTTACCTTGTCTATCTCATGAAGATGTAGACAATTCTCCACAAGGCAGTTGTCAACAGGAATGGACAAAACACGACATATTATAGAGTAAAAACACAGGATTCCGCACTTGACAGACTGGCTGTTTGACTCTAAATGAAATAAATCCAATTCAATGTAAAAAACAAAGCAAAGGGAAAAGAATCCCATTTTATTTGATTAGATATCAGAAAAGAAAATAATTCCAGATTTAAATAAAAATGTGTATTCAAGAAATGACCAATTGATTGCAGATTGTTTTTAAAGAACTAGCCTGTGCTCCAGTCAGGCGATTTTCACTTAACTTTTCATTAATTAATTAAAAATAAAAATTTTAGAGGAATAAACCTTTAAATAAATTTTTTTATATTAAACAAGCAATTCTTATATATATTTATTTATACCGGGTGAGTTTTTTTTATCTTGAGCCAGTCTTATAACTCTAAAACAAAGCATTATATGGAAAAAAAGTTTATTTATATGGAGGGGAAACTAAACTACCCTATTTTTTGTCGATTTAGAACAAGCTTTTAAGGGTATTTTAAGGTCAAGTTTTTTTTTTTAAATTTAAACCTATATATTTCATTATTCATAATCTACAAAAAAAATGAGCAACTTTGATAAGAACTATTTTTACTTTATCCAATGCGAAGCATGGGGGAAAGTATTGTAATCGGTCGCGCGGCAAGCGCGACTTCAAAGGGTCCTCAGTTAAAGACTACGGAACCCATAGACTCAATTAAGGTCACAAATTGAAGTATTCAATGAGATTGAATTTTAGCACGTGACGGTTTTGCCAAAAATTACCTGGAATCTCGTCGAGAGGCCAAAAAGTGCCATTTTTTTTGGAAGTGCGTGCGGATGGATGGATGGATGTGTGTGTGTGTGTGTGTATCGTTTTTTTCGTCCACGAATTTTTCCACACCGTTGCACCGATTGAATTGAAATTGAAAACCTACCAGTATTTTAACAAAATGAACCGCTGATTAGTTTTTGGTACATATCGGTCCACAAACATTAGTACTTTATTTCAGTACTTTTTTAGTTTTTTCTAAATATCTTGAAAATTACTCAACCAATTTTGATGAAATTTAATATCCTAATTAAGTACCTTAGGGACCACAAAAAAGGTTGAATAAAGTTTTTAGTAAAATTACATTTTAAAGTACTTTACTCTAGAACATATTAATATTTCAAATGAATTTGGATAAAGTTTAGCAACGATCCGTTGCAGTTTATTTTATTCGACATCAAATAAACAAAATATTAAATCAATTATTAGATCTAAAAAAATTCCTAATAATTATTTTTATCATCATCATCATTGAGTATACAGTCCTAAGACTGGTTTGATGCAACAATCCGTCTCCACTCGACTCTGTCCCCGCCAGCTGTTTAACCTCTCTAAATGTCTGGCATCCCATATCCCCAATTATTTGGTTGAAATATTCTAATCTGGTTCTTCCCCTTCCCCTTTTCTTTCCCACCTCCCCCTCCAAGATATCCCTAAGCAGTCCCCCATGTCTCATGTGTGTGCCCCATCATCTGACCTCTTCTCTTCTTCAGACTCCTCCACAAGGTTCTTCTTTCTCCGATTCTTCCAAGAACTTCTTCATTTGTAATTTTATCCATCCATTTGATATTCATCATTCTTCTGTAGCACCACATTTCGAAAGCCTCTAATCTCTTTCTCTCCGCTTTTCCAATTGTCCAGGTTTCACACCCGTACATGGCTATGCTCCATACATATGTCTTCAATAGCATCTTCCTGTTTTCTAAGCTGATTGAGGAGGAACATAGAGAGTAGTTTTTGTTTTGAATTAAACCCCATTTTTGCTTGGGCAATTCTTGATTTAATTTCGTTTTTGCTCCTCCCATCCCATGTTATTTTACTTCCTAGGTAGCGGAATTCCTTAACTCCTTCTAGGTTTTCTTGGTTAATTTTGATGCATTCCTGTCTCGTTTGTTCTTTTTTTGTACATACTAGGACCTTGGTTTTATTCTTGTTTATTTTCATTTTGATTTCTTCTATTAGGATTTGGTTAATTCCATTCAAGGCGTCCTCTAATTCTTTTTTATTGCTTTCTAGAAGGGCAATGTCATCGGCAAATCTTAACATAGCGATCTTTTGACCTTGGATTTCTATACCTGTATCAATTTTGTCTTTGAATTCTTTAATCGCTTCTTCTATGTATAAGTTGAAAATCATGGGTGACAGCACACATCCTTGTCTTACACCTTTTTTTATTTTGGCTTCTCTGTGTTCATCACCAATATTTATAATTGCCGTCTGGTTTTGATATAGATTGTAGATTAGTCTTCTCTCTCTGAATTTTATTCCCGCCTGTTTTAATATTTTAAACATAATTTCCCAATTGACATTATCGAATGCTTTTTCTAGGTCTATGAATCCGATGTTGTATTACCAGAATAATAAAAATGGAGCATTTTTTGTTGAAGACAGAATTGAAATGATCTTAATTTATAGTGAGTGTTGAAGAAGTGTGCCATAGGATACCATTGAAATTGGAAGCCGAGCGTTTTTCTGATAGGAATACACCGTCACAAGCTTCTTTTGTTAAAAAAAAACAGGAAATGTAAAGGCTACGAAGAAACTTAAAAGGACAAAATAACGAAATTGGAACTGGAACTGCGATACACTCATATACACTCTGGAATGTCCTGGAACAGTGTCGCCAAATTATTAAATTATTAATTATTATTAAATTATTTATTTAATAATTAAATATTTGAAAATTATTATTTGATAATTAAGTTGAATAATTGTTAAAAATTATTATTAGGATATTTTTTGAGATCTAATTGATTTAATATTTTTTTTTATTTGATGTCCTATAAAATAAGCTGACGTGTTCTGATGTGGCCATCCACTTGACTTTACCATACAAGCTGGCCCCTCACTTATATTTAATATTTAATAAAATTGTTTATAATCATGTAGGGGGGGTAGTTTTTGCATTTTTAGACTTCTGGGTGCCCACTGATTATGTATACAAAATTTGGTTTTAGTTTGGTAAATGGCAAAGATTTTCATTTTTTGACCCCCCCCCCATTTCGGGCGGTTAGTTTTTGCATTTTTAGACTTCTTGGGACCCACTGATTATGTATACAAAATTTGGTTGAGTTTCGTAAATGGCCAAGATTTTCATTTTTTGACCCTCCGCCCCCCCCCCCCCATTTTGGGTGGTTAGAATTTTGCATTTTTAGACTTCTGGGGGTCCACTGATTATGTATACAAAAATTTGGTTGAGTTTGCTCAAACGACCTAGATTTTTAATTTTTAACCCCCCTCGACCCCCCTTAATTTTGGGTCGATATGCACCAAAATTTAATCAACTCTTAATCTCAATGGACCAAAACTACGTGTGAAATTTGGTTTCGATATTCACACTAGTTTTTGAGCTAGCTCGTACACAAATTTGGTAACGCACAGAATAACTAACAGACATTTTGACAAAACAATTATTATCTCGAAAAATATTATTTTTTCGATGTTCAGTTCTAATGAAAGTTGTTCAGTTTTTCTTCTAGATTATGAATATGCAAAGAAATATATAGGTTTCTATTTAAAAAAAAAACAACAGAACTTGACCTTAAAATACCCTTGAAAGCTTGTTCTAGATCAACAAACAATAACGTAGTTTAGTTTCCCCTCCTGATATAAATAAACTTTTATTTGAAACTCTTTTTCATATATGCGCTGTTTTTGAATTATAAGACTGTCTCAAGATAAAAATAACTCCCCCGTTTTACAGGCCACTAAAAAAATACGAAAGACAGATTGATATTATAAGAGCTTAGTAGAAGGTTGTTGGAAATAATTTTCAATTATAGAGGATAGTCCTTAGAGGAAGGAGCCCACTCAGGCAGAGCCTTTGTGCCAGGTTTCATTTTGAAAATCAGCCTAGAGCTAAAGCCTCCGGCAGATAACAACGTTAGATAAAGGCTATACATATTAATAAAATCAGACACGAGAACAATTCTAACAGATTTCAAACTAATCAAAATAAGCCATCCAGCGTTTCAATTCACTTGACTTATTTTGTTCGGATTTCTCATAAAGGAATTCGAATGCAAAATATTATGAATAGTGAAATACTATTTATTAAATAAATAAATAAATAAATAAATCTTTATTCCTCGACCTGCTTAGAGGCACAAGTCCTCGGTGGCTAGGTCCTCCAAACATCAATACAATCTAGCTACAATACATTAATAAACAACAATTTAAAAAATAATAAACAAGTAAAAAAAAAAATAAAAATAAAAAAAATAGAAATGTATGCTCATTAATAAATAACATGACCATAGATTTCCATCAAAAAACAAAAAGTAATTTAAAAATTCCGCGCAAAAACCCGATACCAGGAGCAAGCGACGCATTAGCCATCCCGGCATTTGCCATAAGTTGTTAAGGAAACCTGGTCAAAACCTTAACAAGGATGGCATGACCTTTCTCTACCTCACCTAATCTCTGCTTGTGAGAACTAAATAAAATTTTGCACAACTCTAGGACATTAGGACTTGACAAAATTTATAATTGATTTAATCATAGGGGGCAGAGGACTATAATCCCAAGTAGTAACAGACAGATTGTTCCACAAATCAATGCCAGATCCTACAATTGAATGTAAACCGATATTTTTCAAGAATCTTGGCTTACGAATCTTTTTTCTATGACCTATGTCTCTATACCTAAATAATTTGGTTCCTGAAATCTATTCGTTATTTCCTCCCAACTCCTAAAACCCTCATAGGCTTTGAAAATCACTTTCAATTTAGCCCATTCCCTTCTCTCCAATAAGCTAGACCATCCTAATTCATTAATCATTGAAGTGACACTACTAAACCTATCAAATTTACCAAAACAAATCTAGCCGCCCTCCTTTGTACCATATCAATTTTTCTCTCTAATCGTTGTGGATGTTTGTCCCAAACCACAGAACAATACTCTAAATTAGGTCTTACATAAGTTAAATAAACTTTTGACTTAACTTCTCTAGATGTACCCTTCAAAATTCTACCAAACATCCCCAATTTCCTATAAGCCTTATTGACTATATAACTAATATGCATATCCCACTTTAAATTTGCCTGAATATGTATGCCTAAATATTTATAAAATTTAGATTCATTGATAATATTTCCACCAATGTAATAATTTTGAGGACTAACCAGATTTCTAGTACTAAATCTAACCAAATTTGACTTGGAATGGTTTAGTTCCATTGAATTGGATCTACACCATCCTTCAATTTGATCCAGGTCATTCTGTAAAGTAAGGCTATCACAATCATTATCAATTACTCTATATACGACACAATCATCCGCGAAAAGCCTAATAGATGATTGCACGATAGAAGGCAAATCATTTACATATATAAGAAAAAGAAGAGGACCCAGAACACTACCTTGAATCACCCCAGACGTGACATCTACTCTATCAGACAGACCATTACCCACTTTTACAATTTGAGTTCTATCCCTAAGAAAACACCGAATAAATTTAATTAACTTAACAGACAACCCTGACGAGTTTAATTTTTCTAAAATAATTTTATGACTGACTTTATCGAAAGCCTTGGCAAAGTCCAAAAATACTGCATCTACACACTGACTTTTATCTAAAGCTTCCTGTAATTCCTGAATAAAAGAAACTAATTGAGAATTACAGGAATAATTTTTTCTAAAACCATGTTGCCTATGATAGAACCATCCTTGCCCTTCCAAATACGAGCGGATATGAGAGTCTACCAACCTCTCTAAAATTTTGCCCACCAGACTTGTTAAACTCACTGGCCTATAATTACAAGCTAAGCTCTTATCTCCCCCTTTATAAACAGGAATAACTAACGCTCTTTTCCAACCAATAGGCATAGTTCCCTCATCCAAACATCTATTAAAAAGTAAACATAAAAATTTTGAAATACTACTTTCACATTTATATTCATAGAATATAATGGGGAAGTATTGCGATCGCCTGCCGGGGTCCTGACTCTTTGAGAGCTTGTATCTCAGAGATGAAAAAAGTTCAATTAATTTTTAACCGACTTCAAAAAAGGAGGAGGTTCTCTATTCGACTGATTTTTTTTTGTGTCTCTTTTACCTCATATCTCCGCCAAATGTGAACCTATTTTGATGATTTTTTTGCATTGGGTTCAGTCTAGCATTCGTATTGGACCTTTTTAATTTACCATACAGGGTGTGGTCAAGTATTGTAATCGTGCATGAAAAAAGTGTTTTTTTTCCTTCTTTTTTTCGATATATCTCATAAACGACTGAAACTATTTTGATTAAAAAAATTGAGCAAACACTCTACAGAAAATCCCTAATAAGTGAACATCGAAAAAATTATATTTTTTGAGATAATAATTGTTTTGTCAAAATGTCTGTTAGTTAGTTAGTCTGTGCGTTACCAAATTTTTGTGGACGAGCTAAGCTCAAAAACTAGTTTGAATATCAAAACCAAATTTCACAGGTAGTTTTGGTCCATTGAGATTAAGAGCTGATTAGATTTTGGTGCATATCGACCCAAAATTAAGGGGGTCGAGGAGGGTTAAAAATTAAAAATCTAGGTCGTTTGAGCAAACTCAACCAAATTTTGTATACATAATCAGTGGGACCCCAGAAGTCTAAAAATGCAAAATCTAACCGCCCGAAATGCGGGGGGGGGGGCGGTGGCAAAAAATGAAAATCTTGGCCATTTACCAAACTCAACCAAATTTTGTATACATAATCAGTGGGACCCAAGAAGTCTAAAAATGCAAAAACTAACCGCCCGAAATGGGGGGGCGGAGGGTTAAAAAATGAAAATCTTGGCCATTTACCAAACTCAACCAAATTTTGTATACATAATCAGTGGGACCCAAGAAGTCTAAAAATGCAAAAACTAACCCCCTCCCTACATGATTATAAATAATTTTATTAAATATTAAATATAAGTGAGGGGCCAGGTTGCATGGTAAAGTCAAGTGGATGGCCACATCAGAACACGCCAGCTTATTTGTTATGTATGTACACGATAACTTCTGTTTAGACGACGGATTCTTTTTCATTTAGGTTCCTTAGGCGTAGAACCATAATAATTTGGTCAAGTTCTGATAATATGATCAATGATAAAATAACATAAATATTTATGGACGTTTTGGACATTTTTATTATATTAATTTATTTTTCGAATTTCTGTACATTTTGTATTATGTTTATTTATTTTTGATTTATAACAATTTGTATAGTTTATGAATTTAACTTTTAAGGACATCATAGATATTAGAGAAATATTTTTACATTGCATATCAGAGAGGTTGGTCCCCTTAGGAATCGAACCCAAGCGCTAACTAAGCTTGCCGGGCCAGTAGCCAAACTCTTAAGGCAAATCTCTCTCTGACATGCAACATATATAAGTATTATAGCTAAAGACACTCAAAAAGATACTTAAATCTTTGTTTTCATTGTATAGTTTATGTTTTGATTTTCTGTACATTTGGATTATGTTAACATATTTTTCGATTTTTTTTTTTTTGTGGCATTTGTATTACATTAATTTATTTTTCGAATTTCTATACATTTTGGATTGTATTTGTTTATTTTCGATTTTCGTATATTTTGGATTGAATTTGTTTATGGTTGCTTTTACATATTTTGGATTGGATCTGTGATTTATCTGGTTGTTTACTCTGATTGTCCATTTGCTCGCTGTTGATCTACACTGAAGTGCAAAAAATCGATCCACCAATAAAAACTTTATTAAATTGTAAATCATTTTTAATTTTTTTACAAGGAACCATACATGATTGAAATTATTGCTTATTGCAAGTGTACTTGTTGTCACTTGTTGTTGACTTAGCCCTTGATTAATTAGGCACACATTTTGAACTGCTTGAACTTCAGAATCATATCCATTTTGTATATTTAAATCTTTCTATCAAAGATAATTAATTCAAAATTATTCATTTCATTGATATTTCAAATGGAATTTGATCTTTTATCAAAACTTTATTTAAATGTAAATGTGGTATATTGAGAAAGTATGATAATTTGTAATTGTATCTTTTAATTTAATTTCACTTATTTTTTTTGTATAAAATTCAAAAATTATCAACAATATTTATTGAATATGTTAGTTTAAGAGTTAATAGAACAAATTATATAATGGTTATTTGTAACAATTTTAAAAATAATTTGCTATTTAATAAAGTTTTGATTAGTGGGTCGATTTTTCGCACCGTAGTATATAAGGTATGTATTTTTACTTACCATACAGGGTATGGTCAAGTATTGTAATCGTGCATAGAAAAAAGTGTTTTTTTTCCTTCTTTTTTTCAATATATCTCATAAACTGCTGAAACTATTTTGATTAAAAAAATTGAGCGAAACCATAGGATTTCCCTCTACAAAAATCCCTATTAAGTGAACATCGAAAAAATTATATGTTTTGAGATAATAATTGTTTTGTCAAAATGTCTATTAGTTAGTTCTGTGCGTTACCAAATTTTTGTGGACGAGCTAAGCTCAAAAACTTGTTTGAATCTCAAAACCAAATTTCACAGGTAGTTTTGGTCCATTGAGATTAAGAGCTGATTAGATTTTGGTGCATATCGACCCAAAATTAAGGGGGTGGAGGGGGTTTAAAAATTAAAAATCTAGGCCATTTGAGTAAACTCAACCAAATTTTGTATACATAATCAGTGGACTCCCAGAAGTCTAAAAATGCAAAAACTAACTGCCCAAAATGGGGGTGGGGGCAAAAATGAAAATCTTAGCCATTTACCAAACTCAAACAAATTTTGTATACATAACCAGTGACACCAGAAATAATGCAAAAACTAACCTCCCTCTACTACATGATTATAAATAATTTTAGGGGCCAGGTTGTATGGTAAAGTCAAGTGGATGGCCACATCAGAAAACGTCAGCTTATTTCATTTATTTGATAATTATAATGATCTGGAAAATAATACACAATTATTTTGTATAACAAATTGTTCAGAACAAATAAAATATCTATCTATCTATTTTTTATATTATTTAATCAAAAAACAATTTTGATTATTATTATTATTATTATTTTCTTTTTTGCAAACAAATAAGCGTATTTAACCATGAAATTAAAAAAAAAGATCTATTTGAAAAATTAGTTTTTTGTTTGTTTGTTTGTTTGTTTGTTTTATTTGGATAGCTCCTCTCTCTAAAGCATTGTGTAAATTTACACTAAAACAATGAATTCACTCATTTTTACTTTCTCCTAAATATTTTATAAATATCATCATAAATAACAAAATATTTAAATCCAATATGCTGAAAAAAAATCTAAAAATTATAAAAAAAAATAAAATAAAACCGACTCCAAAAAATTAAATGCAACAAATAAAATAATAATAACTCAAAAATAAAATAAAATCCACTAAAAGGTATAAAATAATTAATTATCTTATTTAGTTACAACTAAACGACGAAATATTAAGATGAAATCACTTTCTGAAGTCGGTGCCAAACATATACATTTTATGAATCAAATTCGACGGATTTTACTTAGTACGTTTGGCGGGTACGCTCGCTTATATAGTTTGTTTAGCACCGACTTCAAAAAGTAATTTCATGTAAAAATTTCGTCATTTAGTTGTAACTTTCGTAATAAAATATCACGTTAGGTGTCTCCTTAGGTTCTGACCTCTCTTGGAATGACCATATTATCTCAGTAGCAAAGTGCTGCAGCATCGTAAGCTTGGCTTTTCTTTTCGAACCAAACGATTTTTCACCCCACTCAACTCCTTATATTATACAAGGCTCAAATTCGCCTCTGTCTTGAATATTGCTCGCATTTGTGGAGAGGGTCCTCCAAGTATTCTCTTGAAACCCTGGACGCAATTCAGAGACGAGCTATCAGACTGATAGGCGATCCTACATTAACTGACACTCTCGACTCCCTAGCCCATCGTAGATCTGTCTCCGCCCTTTCCCTTTTTTATAGATACTACCATGGCTTTTGTTCTGACGAAATTAAATCGATAATCCCACCAAGGGCTTCATTTGCGCGAAATACACGATTTTCTAAACTCAACACCCCTACGCGCTTAAACTGGATACTAATCGAACAAACGCATTCGCCAATTCATTTATCCCCATGACATCTAGAGACTGGAACTCTCTTCCCCCGACCGTCTTTCCAGCAACTTATGACCTTCAATCTTTCAAGACCAGCATCCACAGATACCTTCGACTTCTACCCAATCACTAAATCTCCCCTTATCTTCACGTAACAAGGGTCCACGACGGACTACAGAGGTAGTACCTTCTTGGTGCAACTTCTTCCTGTATCAGTATCTTTATAAAAAAACTAAATAAGATAATAATTATTTTATACCTTTTAGTGGATTTTATTTTATTTTTTAAGTTATTATTATTTTATTTGTTGCATTTAATTTTTTTTTTGTAGTCGGTTTTATTTTTTTTATAACTACAATTCTATTAGGCATCGAGCCACCAGTATACTATATATATTTGCCTAGATTAATTTGCCGCAACGCTGACGTAATGCTGCCGACAGAGAGCGCCATCGGTATATTTGCGGCAAATTTGAAATATAATCGTAATTTGGACTTGAATTTTGAAATGAAAGACTCCAATTGATTTTAAGGTGATAATTAAGAAACATTAAATATATTTTTTTTTTAGGGAACGAAGAAAAGTTTATTTTTATTACAGACAAAAGGATCAGCCGGGGCTCGAACCCGGGATCTTTGCATGTGTACTGCAATGCTTTGTCATAAGAGTTTTAACTCCTATATCCACTAAGCTACTGATCCCTGAACCCAAACTAATACCTTTTGTCTATATGAATTATGGAATTTCTTTTAATCCTCTCCTCGTTCATTTTTCGCAGCCTAAGCCTTGATTCATTAATTAAACAATTAAATATTATATTGATATATTGATAATTATTACTCCTCCCCTTCCCCTTCACCACTCAAAAATTAAATATTCAATTCGCTTTTCTTTGTGCACAGAAAAAGAAATCAATCACATATTATTTGATTTATATATTATTTGTTTATTTTTTAATAATTTGCCACTTTTTTATAATTTTTTAAAAATCTAAATTTTGTTATTCTTATTTTTTGATTTTTACAAAATTATACGACTTAAGACACGCATGCCCATATGGGTTTCTCATGGCAATACTGGATGGAGCAGCCTGTCATACAGACAACACCTGATCTCTTTTAAATATTTGGAGCCTTATATCGATTATCGATCCCAAATTTTAAAAAAAAATGATATAATTTAATTCTCCTCCTCACACGATCCCACTTATTTAAATAAATCTACATATTTCCACTCAAAAAATATCACAATGCTGTAGATTATAGAAGAAAAAAAATACTTCCAGATTCATATCTAGAGCCTCATTTCTGTAGATGTGTCAGGACGAAAATGAGGCGAAACTTTTAAGAGACTATGTATTTTCGGGAGTTTACAGGTATACATTTGGAGTGTGGTTTTTTAAGAGGAATAAAAATTTTGGATCGAGACGCCGCCCGCCAGGGCACCAGCCTTCGGCACGCCCTCGAAGCTCGTTTCTTAATATTCACTGTCTCTTTCCTGTCCTTATCTGATATCGCTTTGTTAAACCACCAAAATCTGTTTGGATATGACCGTCCAGGCGTGGGTCGTAAACGATTCTTTTGTCATTTCTTATTCGAAAAAATTGGTAAATAATTGGAATATTGTTTTCGTCTTGGATGTAGCCATTTGTATCGAGAAAAGGAAATGCTTCTGGAGGGACGAAGCCCGTAAGAATCGTACTTCGTATGTACTCGTCATTTGGATATGCGGCCCCCGAAATTAGGCTATTTTCAGAGATATTATTAATTTGCGAATAGAGATTTCGAATAAGTTTTATGATAAAACAGTCGATTCTGTTGAGATGGGCTTAGCCAGTTCGGCCAACCCGACTGACCAAATTAATTAATTTGTATATTTGACTGTTAAATTATATATTAGTACCTGGCCACTGAGCGATGCTCTGTAAATTTTTGCTTCTAGTTAATAGCTATATATTAATCGCAGAAACCCCTTGCCCCCCCCGCCTGCACCCCCACATCTACCCCCGCCCCTCATTCAGTTTTTGCATTTCTAGCCTTCAGTGGCTCACAGATTATGTGTAGGTATATAGGTATATAAATAAATATGGTATAATTATTTTTTTTTTAATTAAATAACAATTTTTGAGTTGATCAATTAAATTGTAAAATTAATATTTGTGGGACTTAAAACTCGATTTTTAATAATTAAAATTGCAAAATTTTTAATATATAATAATAATTGTAATAAACTTAGTGTGGGATATAAAATTAAAAAACCAATTATTTATTAAAAGGAAATTGAATAAAAATGTAAATAAACATTTTTATCGAGACAACCACCTGTGAATAATTATTTCAATTAACAAAAAACCCATCAAAAACAACTTAGCCGAAGATGAGACCGTGACAGATCATATGTCCAACACAAAACCCTCCTAACCCGTGAATTTTATCCAAGCCGTTTTCGAGAAGCCGATTGGATATATACGAGCCCCGTCCCATCTCAATTGGCTCACCAATATTTTTTTTTTTTTTAATAAAATTATGCTAATTCACGGTAAATTTAATTTAAATATTTATTTTTATTATCATTTGGAATAACATTTTAAACAATTTAAAACATTTTATTGTAATATTTAACTTAAAATTATTTTTTAATTGTTAAAAACAAGGAAAACATACAAAATCCAAACCTTTACCACTGTGTGACGTCGCCTTTATTTTTAATTACGGCTTGAATTATTTTGGGCAACGTACTTATTAAGTTTTGACACTCATCTTGAGAGTGAAAGTATCTCAAATATTTTGAAGTTTGTGTTTTAATTCGACTACGTTTCTAGCTGGTTGTATTCGTAATAGCTTTTTCATTGTGCGCCAAAGATTTTCTATTGTTGACCAGTCGGGACTGTTTGCCACCCACTCCAAAAAGTGGAACATTATGATCAGAAAGCCATTTTAAAGATTTTCTTGATGTATGGCTGGCCGCCCCGTCTTGTTGGAACACAAAATTATTATTATTTTGCAAATGCATCTGCCATTCTTGGAAGTAACGAATTTTTTTTAATCTCTAAATATTTATTGATATTTACAATTCCATCAATACAGTGAAGTTTTCCAACACCTCTAGCAGACATTGAACCCCATACCATAAATGAAGAAGGCAATTTTACTTTCTTTTTTAAACAATCTGAATTGAAAGCTTCATTTTTCTGACGAATAACTCTGCTTCGATTGTCCCCAACACAAACTTAAAAACGAGACTCATCACTCCAATGGACACTATTCCATTCATAACTCGTCCAATTAATGTGACTTTTAGCCCATTTAAGCCGGTTTTTCTTTTGTTTTAATGTCAAGAGTGGCTTTTCTTTCGCCTAAAAAAAATTAGTAAAATTACAAAAAAAAAATTGGAATAAGTTGCAATAAAATTACCTTGTAAGTTTTAAAACCTAACTTAAGGGCTTCTCTATGGCACGTGGATCTTGAAACACTTGGCCCCACAGCATCGCTCCAAAGAACAGATAATTCACCATAGTTCGAACTCTTGTTTTTTTCTAATCATCTTCTTCAATGGCCGTTTATCAGCATCTGATATTTTGGATTTCGACGCATACCGAGGTTTAGTAGCTATTGTACCTCGTTGTTTTATAAACTTGAATAATATTTCTGACAGTAAACTTTTGATAAATTAACTAGATCGCCAATTTCCGCCTTTGATTTATCCTTTTTAAATAAATTGATAATAATTGAGCGAATTTTTTCATCAAACAACTTTTCCATGAGTCATTTTTACTAATAATAAACAAAAACAAACTTTCTTTTGTTGGAAAAATGCAAAGCCTACTTGATTATTTCTCACATTTTCAAAGATTCTTAAAAAAATCGTGAAAAGCAAAAAGAACTATTTTTTATATAAAAATATGTTTTTAACAATTAAAAAATAATTTAAATTTAAATGTTACAATATAATGTTTTAAATTGTTTAAAATGTTGTTCCGAATGATAATAAAAATAAATATTTAAATTAAATTTACCGTGAATTAGCATAATTTTATTTAAAAAGAAAAAATATTGGTGGGCCAATTGAGATGGGACGGGGCTCGTATATATACAATTTTTGCTCGTTTAATATAATAAGATTAAATTGAAAAATAATTCCTAGATATGTAATTTATAACTTTAATATGAATGGTAGCCGGACAAAAAAGGGAATTTTGAATTACTAATAAATTAACTATAAGAAATGAAGGAGACATAAAAGAGTGTGTCTTCTGCTGGAATTATAAATTTTATTTATTTATAACGAGACTATAGTTTCGAGGGCTTTGAATTCATAAATTAATTCCTGGTGAATCCATTGTAATAGACTGATGAAGAGGGCAAAGCCCTCGAAACTATAGTCTCGTTATAAATAAATAAAATTTATAATTCCAGCAGAAGACACACTCTTTTATTGTCTCCTTCAATATATAAAAATTTTGCTACTCTCGGCAAAAACTTTCAATTTAATATAAGAAATGAAATTTTCTTTTCATTGGTTTCAGCCACTAGTGAATAAATTAAAATAATTCCACAACTTCATAGTTAAATTTCTCATATGGTACAGCGGCTCTTTCTCTTTCCATAAATATTTTCGTTAAAAAATTTAAATTTATTATGTTATCATTCTCCATTTTGTCGCGCTTTAGAAGCGGAAAAAACAATCTGAATTGAATCTTTTGCTATGCAGCGCGACAACTCGCTATATAGCTATATAGCTATATAGCTATAGACCCCTTCCAGAGGACGAGCTCCCATACAAATATACATGTTTGATTCGTGTAGCACGTTGTAGCTCGATTTCGCTCATTGTAGCGCTACAGTAGTGTAGAGCGTTATCGCTTCCAGTGGACGACTATTCGAATCAGAGGCGATGAATCTTCCCTGATGAAATATTTCCTAAACCGATCTCAATTTAAATAAATATAATATACGAGTATGATTTTTAGATATAAAAGCTGTTAGAAAGAGAGCTTCATGACAACTCTCTTAGAAAAAAGATTTATAGATGGAATCTATAAATTATACGAAGAAAATTGGGTTTATGAAATAAATAAATGGATAGGCTGTCATTTTCGTGATACTTTTTTCCTAGCTAATTGCTAGAACATTTCACTTTAAAACTTGAAATACTGTAATTATTTGTTTATTGATATATCTACTCTTATTAAACGAGCAAAAATTGTATATATATTTATTTAAATGTTAACATTTAAATGAAAGCGAAAGTTAAGACTTTTATCCGAGTCACTGACCTATTTTGGTGCACTTGGGAACGAGTCTGGTCCCAAGTGCACCAAAATAGGGCAAGTGACCGGATAAAAGTTTTAACTTTCGCTTTCATTTAAATGTTAACATTTAAACATTCTAAATAAAATGTATTATTGAAAAACTGAACAAAATTCATCTGTTTCGATTCCCCAAAAATCAGACAGATGAGAATTGTAGTATATTTATTTAAATATATATATATATATATATATATATATTTGTATCTTAGTTCTATTTTGAAAAAGGCTCTGTTTTGAGAATGAGAAAAACCATCTGGCTAGGTCTGGACCTCGACTAATTTAATCTTAATTGATCTTTTCTTAATTAAAGTAATTATTGATAGATGAAAATCTCAATAAAAAAGTTTCTTTACATTTTTTCAATTATCTTTTAATTATTAATTGTTTTTTTAATTTTAAAACCTACTAATAGGTTATATCAAATATTAATATATTATATTAAAATTAAGAATTTTTGTATTTTTTTAATTAACAGGTGTATAAATTATAACATTACATTAAATTGAAAGTTTTTTGCTGAGAGTAGCAGAATTTTTATATATTGAAGGAGACAATAAAAGAGTGTGTCTTCTGCTGGAATTATAAATTTTATTTATTTATAACGAGAATTAATAAATTAATTCCTGGGAATCCATTGTAATAGACTGATGAAGAGGGCAAAGCCCTCGAAACTATAGTCTCGTTATAAATAAATAAAATTTATAATTCCAGCAGAAGACACACTCTTTATTGTCTCCTTCAACATAATATTACAGGTGGATTCATAACAAAACAGGTGTGTTTGCAAATAAAGTGGTTGAAGTGGCTTTTTTTATATAACTTGGAAACAAATCTTATTTAATTTTATGTTTTTATTTCAGATCCTATACGATTATTTTTTTATTATTTTTTTCCTATTTATTTTTTATAATGTTTATCAATATGAACGAATGTGGAGCAAATTGGTGTACGAGTAAACAAATATACACATAATATGTAGAGAATTAGAAAGCTAGAAATGCGGGGTGGATGTGGGGTGTCCGGGGTGGGGGTTCACTGGCGGGGGCGAGGTCCGTAGTTTCGAGGGGGGGGGGGGTCCAGGGTTCATGTATTATATATATATTTGTATTGTTTATTTAATTTGGTTACCGTGCATCGCTCAGTGGCTCCAGGTACCCAGTTATATCAAAGAGCAATTGATAGACCAAATATACACTAGGTTAATATCCAATGTTAATCAAATATCCGCATCTAAATAACGAATAAGATAGTAATATATTTTATAAAAATAGAAATATATTAGTATTAAAGAAATTGCATTTTTTAAGTAGAAAGTTTTTGTTGGCTTAGGTCACGAATTGTTTGAATATATATTTTTTTCTCATTATATGGGCTATTATATGGAAGGAAGAACAAATCCGAATGATTAGCTTTATAACTTATAATAGGGGCTTTAACCAAAACTCTGTCTTTCTATATTTCTATGTTTATGCTACACAAAGAGAACTAGGGGTTGATTATAACAAAGAACTTAGATGATTATTTGAAACACATTTTCCTGCTTTCTAAATTATTTTTACATTCAAATTTGGAATTCGCTGCGAAGTTCATGTGAAAAAGAAAGAGTTTTACATCAAATTGAAATAAGCTGTCGTGTTCTGATGTGGCCATCCACTTGACTTTAACATATAACCTGGCTCCTCACTTATATATAACGAGCTTTTCGTGCGTGCTCAGCTGGTGCCCTGGCGGGCAGCTTCTCGATCCAAAAATCTTATTCCTCTTAAAAAACCACACTCCAAATGTATACCCGTAAACTACAGAAAATACATCGTCTCTTAAAAGTTTCGCCTCTTTAATTTTTGAGTGGCCTGGGGGGGGGGGAGAAACAATTATCAATATATAAATATGCATATATATAAATGCAATTCAGAAACGAGCCGTCAGGCTAATTGACGATTCTACCCTCACCGACTCCCTCGACTCGCTGGCTCATCGAAGAGATGTCTCTGCCCTTTCCCTTTTCTATAGATACTATCACGGCAGATGCTCTGATGAGATAAAATCAATAATTCCCCCAAAGCATACTTTGCACGCAGCACACGTTTTGCCGACTCCCAACACTCTTTTGCGGTCAAATTGGAAAAGTGCCGGACCACTTCATTCGCGAATACATATATCCCCATGACTTCAAGGAACTGGAACTCTCTCCCAGCCTCTATCTTTCCCAGCACCTATGATCTTCAAACTTTCAAAACCAGGGTGCATAGACACCTACGTCTACACCCTCTCACTTAATCAACTTTCCCTTCTCTTCGGTAATGCAAGGGTCTTTCGAGATCCATAGGGGCTACACCTTTACTGGTGCACCCCTTTCTTGCATTCGATTGCATTAAAAAAAAAAAAATAAAATAAAATGAATTGGAGTCTTTCATTTCAAAATTCGAGTCCAAATTAGAATTATATTTCAAATTTGCCTGGTTAATGAAAATCGATTGGAGCCATCAGTTTAAAATCCGAGCTGACAATTATATTTCAAATTTGCCTCGTTAATTAATATATATTTAATGTTTCTTAATTTAAAATCTATTGGTGATTTTTCATTTTCATTCGAGTCCAAATGAATATAATATTATCTCGACACAAAGTCTAAATCAAAAATATATAGTTTTAGTAACAGAAATCAAGATATAAATATTAATGTTACATTGGTCTAATGGCTAGAGCTCATGCCCATAGTTCAAGAGTTCGTCGGTTCGATTCTAGGCAAGAGGGTAATTTTTTTAGAGAAATTTCTCTAAGCGTTGTTACAAATATATATAGTATAAGACGTATGTTTCGACATTTTATTTTTGACTTTTTCAGCGAGTTATTTCTCAACTCAATTGTCCAATATCATTATGAGAAACATTATTTTTTCTTCTTTTCCAATTTTTTTAGATAGAATATTTCACATAATTATCGGAAATTGATTTGAGAATTAAGTTGCTGAGAAAGTCACAAATAAAATGACGAAACGTGTACGTCTTATTTAATATAAAACTAATTAAATTATGGATATGATTAACCAAACGATTAATCAGAAAAATTTACTCTCTTTTGATTAGAGTATATTTCATGTATCTGTGATTTCAATTTCGATATAAAGTTTTTAATTTGACCGGGCCATATTCGATCTTGTTTGAAATTGATCGCCGGGACATCTAGTGGCGGAAAAAGGAAGCTAAGCGTTGTTACAAATTAATCTAGATAAATATTATATAGTATATTTAATAAAATTATTTATAATCATGTAGGGGAGGGGGGTTAGTTTTGCATTTTTAGACTCCTGGGGCCCCACTGATTATGTATAACGGGTCATTCAATAAGTCCGTAAGATAAGTAAGAAAAAAACAAAATTTTGACAAAACTCGATTTTATTATTGAACATAGTTGCCTTCGATGAGTGATACAACGAGTATAGCAATTTTCCAACTTTTCGATACCACTTTTATAGTACGAATTCTCTTTCTCGTCAAAATAGGCGTCAGTTTCAGCGATTACTTCATCATTGGACTTCTTTTGGATTCTGGTGTGTAATAGTGAAGCCATGTCTCATCCATTGTCACATATCGACGACAGAATTCCATTTTATTGCGGTTTAACAGCGCCAAACACTCCTCTGAAGCATCGATTCGGTGTTGTTTTTGGTCGACTGTGAGCTCACGCGGCACCCACTTTGCACAAATGTTCGTGTAAAATGGTAAAAACACTACCATCTGATATCATTACAATGTCAGCTAGCTCGTGCACCTTCAATTTGCGATCGTTCATAACCAATTTGAGGATTTTTTTATGTTTTCTGGAATAACAGCCTCTTTTGGGCGTCCACTGCGCTCTGCATCCTTTATCCTAGTAGGACCACGTTTAAATTCAGCAATCCACTTCTCTACCAATTGTCTCGATGGAGAAGAGTTCGGATAATGTTTATCAAGCCATTGTTTGGTTTCCACTGTATTTTTTTCATCAAAAAGCAATGCTTTATTAAAACTCGAAATTCACTTTTTTTTCAATAACAAAAGTTGAATCACACAAAATGCTATAACTCAAGAATCAATAAGCAGATTGCTGTCAAATTTATACACTTATTGTTTGAAGGTTAGTACTAAATAAAAATCATATGGAAAAAATTCTAGTAACTCCATCTATGTGTCATCCTAAGGACTTATTGAATGACCTAATAGATAATTTGGTTGAGTTTGGTACAAGGGCATTGATTTTCATTTTTTGACCATACACTCCGCGGTTATTTTTTGCATTTTTAGACTTCTGGGGTCTCACTGATTATTTATACAAAATTTGGTTGAGTTTGCTCAAATGGCCTAGATTTTTAATTTTTAACCCCCTTTCCACCCCTCTTAATTTTGGGTCGATATGCACTAAAATCAAATCAAATCAGCTCTTAATCTGAATGCACTAAAACTACGTGTGAAATTTGGTTTCGATATTCAGACTAGTTTTTGAGCTAGCTCGTCCACAAAAATTTGGTAACGCACAGACTAACAGACTAACAGACATTTTGATAAAATAATTATTATCTCGAAAAATATAATGTTTTCAATGTTCACTTATTAGGGCTTTTTGTAAAGCGAAATGCCATGCTTTCGCTCAATTTTTTTAATATAAATAGTTTCAGCCATTTTTGAGATATTTCGAAACAAAGATGGAAAAAACACTTTTTTCATGCACGATTACAATACTTGACTATACCCTTTATGTATTAAATATTAAATATTAAATATTAAAGCCTATTTGGACTTATGGCATTACAGCTCTGGTGTAGTGCCATTAAGGTTTTTGGGTTGACAATTCGATCTGTCACGGTCTCATTTTCGACAAAATTATTTTTGTTGGGTTTTATCGTAATCAAATTAATTATTCTTAGGTAGACAGATTCAAATCTTGGAGTATAAAAAAAGCTTTTCCTTTTACTATTGTACCCAAGACAGACAATGGGTTGAGCTAATTGTTCTCAAAGGCCTTGAAAAACTCTTGTGATTGTGGTGTGTTGTCAAGCATTAACTGAACCCGAACAAAGCTCGGTCTTCCAGGTATGTATATTTGTATTTTTTTTTTAACGGCTCTAACGATTTTGATGAAACAAACTCTATTAACAAGTTTTGAGGATGAGAAAGCGATCTTGATGCGTAGCGGGGGTGGATGTGGGTGGTGCAGAAGGTGGGGGATCCAGGGGTAGGACGAGGTTTCGGGGGTGGGGTCGAGCAGGGTGGAGGTGGGGGTACAGTGGTCGAATACTATATAGATATATTTGTATTTTTTAATTTGAAAACGGCTCTCAAATAAAAATCGACCTTTTTATCATAATTTTAAATTAAAAATAATATTAAAATAAAGATTTTAACTGAAAGAAGAAGTTACCGAGCATCGCTCGGTGCCTCCAGGTACTCTTATTACATTAAACCAGCAATGTTTATATATCCAGTCTGGTTCTCGAAAACGGCTCTAAGGATTTGGATGATTTGGAAGGTTCTCATCTTCGGCTAAGTTGTTTTTGATGGGTTTTTTGTTAATTGAAATAATTACTCACAGGTGGTTGTCTCGATAAAAATGTTTATTTACATTTTTATTCAATTTCCTTTTAATAAATAATTGTTTTTTTTAATTTTATATCCCACAATAAGAACATTATAATTATTATTATATATTAAAAGTTGGACAATTTAATTGATTAAAAATCAAGTTTTAATTCCCACAAATATTAATTTGACAATTTAATTGATGAACTCAAAAATTGTTATTTAATTAAAAATAATAATTATACCGTATTTATTTATATACCTACACATAATCTGTGGACCACTACAAGGGTAGAAATGCAAAAACTGGGTGCGGGGTAGATGTTGGGATTCAGGAGGTGGGGTGAAGTGGTGGGGGTCCGGGAGGCTAGTGGGGGTTTCGGGGATTAATATATAGCTATTAACTGAAGCAAAAAGTTACCGAGAGTCGCTCAGTGGTCAGGTAGTAGGGTGCGGGGGTGGGTGCGGGGGTGGGTGCGGGGGTGGGTGCGGGGTTGGGTGCGGGGGTGGGTGCGGGGTTGGGTGCGGGGGGTGGGTGTAGATGTGATGGGGTGCAGGAGGTGGGGTGAAGTGGTGGGGGTCCGGGGGCTAGTGGGGGGTTTCGGGGATTAATATATAGCAATTGGATGTTGATGAAGGCAGTCCACGGTGGTTGTAAAAAATAAGACTATAATGGCTTTATTATTTATTCGTTAAACCGACGTTTCGGAGATTTATTCTCTCCTTCTTCAGGGTAACAAAAAGTCAATGAAAGTAGTTCAAAACATAATTACTTCCTGTCTCCTTTGACAATGCCAAAAAACATTATAATGTTTCAACATCCAATTGCATATTTATACCAGTCCGGGGGGTCGGTAGGCTAGCCGGTAGCGTAACAGCGAGCTAACCAGGGGACCCGGGTTCGAATCCGACTCGAGGCAGCCAGCTAAAATCTGACCCCCGGGGTAGAGACAAATTTTAAAAATATAGCTAGTATCGTAATTGGGCTTATGGCTAGAAAGGCCGAAAAGCCAAAAAAAAAAAAAAAATACCAGTCCGTCTCCTAAAGAAAAACGCTATCAATTAATATATAGCTATTAACTGAAGCAAAAAGTTACCGAGCATCGCTCGGTCGCCAGGTAGTATGTATTATGTATATATGATGTGAATTTTTATTTTTAGAATCATTAAATTATCCAAAAGATATATTTGTATTTTTTTTAATTTGAAAATGGCTCTCAAATAAAAATCGACCTTTTTATCATAATTTTAAATTAAAAATAATATTAAAATAAGAGTCGAGGGGATCCTACTTGTACTCGATAATGCCCAGAATTGGAACCAAGTCATGGTTTCATGACAGTCATTTATTATATAGGAGAATAATTGTTCTAATTGTACGGTTGAGAATGGGTGATGCAGCTACCCCAGAAAACTCTTTCAGTTTAATCTAAGAGACACTCCTTTTTGTGACTGTGATGGCAGCCAAATGGGTGATGTCAATCACATCTTCCTAGGGTGTCCAAAAAACAATAAAGCTATTGACTTATTTTATACTAGATCTGCACATAAAATTTCATTCCCTACATCAATGGGATTAATTCTTAGCTATCTCAATCCTGACTGTCATGAATCCGAGACTCAAGAGATAATCATTAAACTATTAATAGCATCCAAACTATTTATATGATATAAAAATGTAAACACTGTTAAATAATATTGCAACTGTATATAATTATGTTAATATAAAAATGTAAATATTGTAAAAAAAAAAAAAAAAAAAAAAAGAAACTGGCCAAATGGATCCATTTCCTAGGTCATTAAATAAATAAAAAAAAATATTAAAATAAAGATTTTAACCGAAGGAAGAAGTAACCGAGCATCGCTCGGTGCCTCCAGGTACTTAAATATTATAAGAGGGACAAGGGGTATGGTAAAGTCATGTGAATGGCCACATCAGTTTATTTTTAACCGACTTCAAAAAAGGAGGAGGTTCTCTATTCGATTGAATTTTTTTTTTTTTTTTTTTGTGCCTATGTTACCTCATATCTCCGCCAATTGTCAACCGATTTTGAAAAAATTTTTGCATTGGGTCCAGTCTAGCTTCCGATTGGTCCCATTTTTTTTCGATTTTTTCATAGGTATTAGACCTTTTTTATTAGGTTTGTTTAGACCTAACCTCTTTGTTTATGAACCGATTTCGATGGTTCTTTTTTTATCGAAAGGGGGTGTCTTAGGGATGGTGTCATATTAATTTGGTCAAGTTCTGACGATATAATCACTATTAATAACATCACTAAAAAAGAAAAATAAAAATTTTTAAGAAAAAATAAAAACCGACTTCAAAAAATTAAATGCAACAAATATAAAAATACACTAAAAGGTATAAAATAATTATTATCTTATTTAGTTACAACTAAACGACGAAATATTAACATGAAATTAATTTTTGAAGTCGGTGCCAAACATATACCTTTTATGAATCGCACTCGACGGATCTTACTTAGTACGTTTGGCGGGTATGCTCGCTTATAGGTATAGTTTGTTTGGCACCGACTTCAAAAGTAATTTCGTGTTAATATTTCGTCGTTTAGTTGTAACCAAATAAGATAATAATTATTTTATACCTTTTAGTGTATTTTTATTTGTTGCATTTAATTTTTTGAAGTCGGTTTTTATTTTTTCTTAAAAATTTTTATTTTTCTCTTTTTAGTGATGTTATTAATAGTGATTATATCGTCAGAACTTGACCAAATTAATATGACACCATCCCTAAGACACCCCCTTTCGGATAAAAAAAGAACCATCGAAATAGGTTCATAAACAAAGAGGTTAGGTCTAAACAAACCTAATAAAAAGGGTCTAATGCCTATGAAAAAAAATCGAAAAAAAAATGGGACCAATCGGAAGCTAGACTGGACCCAATGCAAAAAAAATTTTCAAAATCGGTTGACAATTGGCGGAGATATGAGGTAACATAGGCACAAAAAAAAAAAAAAAAAAATCAATCGAATAGAGAACCTCCTCCTTTTTTGAAGTCGGTTAATCTTGTTTTCTTTCATTTTTTTTATAAGGACCCTTGCGATCGAAAGATATTCTTTTTACGATTTGTTCTATAATACTTTGGAATAATGTTTTATCATTTCAACACGGTTGTTTTGTAACTGTTGTTTCATTGTGCAATAAGAAATTTAATAATACGAGTTTATCACTTGTTTGTATCAACCCACTGATTGGCTCAAATAAAAAAAATATTAACAAGTATAAAGATTTTGCAGCATAATTTGACCCTTGAACCGTGAAAATAAGTAAGTTGTGGGCGAAGTAATTTGGGCTCACTGCATATATAAAGGAGCCAATCAGAATTTCAGACGACGCCGACGGCGCAACAGGGACTTGCCCCTGCAATGAATTTTACCTAGGATCCCTAGGCGACCTAGGTCGTTAAAACACTCGAACAAAAGGTATAACGAATACATAGAAGATTCTGGATAATTATTCATTTAATTGGCGGGTTTAGGAAAAATTCATTAATTTTATATTTTACTGTACCATAGATGGTATATGGTCAAGTATTGTAATGGTGCATGAAAAAAGTGTTTTTTCCTTCTTTTTTTCAAAATATCTTAAAAACGGCTAAAACTATTTTGATTAAAAAAATTGAGCGAAACTATGGTATTTTGCTCTAAAAAAAAGCTCTAATAAGTGAACATCGAAAAAATTATATTTTTTGAGATAATAATTGTTTTGTCAAAATGTCTGTTAGTCTGTTAGTCTGTGCGTTACCAAATTTTTGTGGACAAGCTAGCTCAAAAACTAGTGTGAATATCGAAACAATTTTAAAAATAATTTGCTATTTAATAAAGTTTTGAATAGTGGGTCGATTTTTTTGCACCGTAGTAGATAGGTATGTATTTTTACTTTACCATACAGGGTATGGTCAAGTATTGTAATGGTGCATGAAAAAAGAGTTTTTCTTCCTCTTTTTTCGAAATAACTTAAAAACGGCTGAAACAATTTTGATTAAAAAAATTGAGCGAAATCATGGCATCTCAAAAGCTCTAAAAAAAAGCTCTAATAAGTGAACATCGAAAAAATTATATTTTTTGAGATAATAATTGTTTTGTCAAAATGTCTGTTAGTCTGTCCGTCCGTTAGTCTGCGCTTTATCAAATTTTTGTGAATGAACTAACTCAAAAACTCGAGTGAATATCGAAACCAAATTTCACACGTAATTTTGGTCCATTGAGATTAAGAGCTGATTAGATTTTGGTGCATATCGACCCAAAATAAAAGGGAGGTGGAGGGGGGGTTAAAAATTAAAAATATAGTCTCTTGTACCAAACTCTACCAAATTTTGTATACATAATCAGTGGGACCCGAGAAGTCTAAAAATGCAAAAACTAACCGCCCGAAATGGGGGGGTCAAAAAATGAAAATCTTGGGCATTTACCAAACTCAACCAAATTTTGTATACATAATAAGTGGGCCCCCAGGAGTTTAAAAATGTAAAAACTAACCACCCTCCCCTACATGATTATAAATAATTTTATTAAATATTAAGTGGGGCGCCATGTTGTATGGTAAAGTCAAGTGGATGGCCACATCAGAACACGTCAGCTTATTTTGTATTGTTTTAAATTTTGTTCAAGGGTTTTTTATTTAGAATATATGTATTTATCTTGAGACAGTCTTATAACTCAAAAACAGTGCAATATATGAAAAAAGTTTCAAATAAAAGTTTATTTATATCAGGGGGGGACTAAACTACTCTATTGTTTGTCGACCTAGAACAAACTTTCAAGGGTATTTTGATGTCAAGTTCTGTTTTTTAAATGGAAACCTATATGTTTACTGTACATAATATTAATCTAGAAAAAAAACTGAACAACTTTCATGAGAACTATTTTTTTATAGGACATAAAATAAAAAAAATATTAAATCAATTAGATCTCAAAAAAAATCGTAATAATTATTTTTAACAATCATTCAAATTAATTATCAAATAATAATGATTAAATAATTAATTATTAAATAAATAATTTAATAATCTTCTGGATTGATTCCAGTTCCAATTTCGTTATTTCGCCTTTTAAGTTTCTTCGTATCATTTATTAGCGTTACATTTCCTGGTTTTTTTTGTTTTTGTTTTTTTAAATAGATTTACAACACGATAAAATGAAGCTCCTGAGGGCAAAACTATGAATTAAATTATTCATTATTATTAAATTATTTATTTAATAGTTAAAAAATTGATCATTACCATTTGATAATTAATTTGAATAATTGTTAAAAATAATTATTAGGATTTTTTTGAGATCTAATTGATTTAATATTTTTTTAATTTTATGTCCTATAAAAGAATAGTTCTAAACAAAGTTGTTCAGTTTTTACTTTACCATACAGGGTATGGTAAAGTATTGTAATCATGCATGAAAAAAGAGTTTTTTTTTTCCTTCTTTTTTTCGAAATATCTCAAAAATGGCTGAAACTATTTTGATTAAAAAAAATTGAGCGAAACCATGGCATTTCGTCGGTCTACTTTTTTTCGAGATAATAATTGTTTTGTCAAAATGTCTGTTAGTCTGTGCGTTACCAAAATTTTGTGGACGAACTAGCTCAAAAACTAGTGTGAATATCGAAACCGAATTTCACACGTAGTTTTGGTTCATTGAAATTAAGAGCTGATTAGATTTTGGTGCATATCGACCCAAATTTAAGGAGGTAGAAGGGGAGAGAGGGTTAAAAATTAAAAAATCTAGGCCATTTGAACAAACTCAACCAAAAACTAACCGCCCAAAATGGGTGTGGGGGGGGGGGGTCAAAAAATGAAAATATAGGCTCTTGTTCCTAAATCAACCAAATTTTGTATACATAATCAGTGCGACTCCAGTAGTCTAAAAATGGAAAAACTAACCGCCTAAAATGAGTCAGGCGGGGGGGCGGGTGTAGGGTCAAAAAATGAAAATATAGGCTCTTGTTTCAAACTCAACCAAATTTTGTATAAATAATCAGTGGGCACACAGTAATCTAAAACCGCAAAAACTAACCCCCCCCCTACATGATTATAAATAATTTTATTAAATATTAAATATAAGTGGGGGCCAGGTTGTATGATAAAGTCTAGTGGATGGCCACATCAGAACATGTCAGCTTATGTTTTTAAATTAAGAATATGTACCGAAACATATAGGTTTCCATTTAAAAAACCGAACTTGACCTCAAATAACCTTGAAAGCTTGATTCTAGGTCGACAAACAATAGCGTAGTTTAGTTTCCCCCCTGATATAAATAAACTTTTGTTTCAAACTTTTTTCCATATAATGCACTGTTTTTTGAGTTATAAGACTGTCTCAAAAAGGGTGTATTATATGAAAAAGTTTCAAATAAAATTTTATTTATATCAGGTGGAAACTAAACTAAGCTATTGTTTCTCGACGCAGAACAAGTTTTCAAAGGTATTTTAAGGTCAACTTTTTTTTTAAATGGAAACCTATATGTTTCTGTACATATTCTGAAACTACAAAAAAAATTGAACAACTTTTATTAAAACTATTTTTTTATTCTACATCAAATAAAAAAATATTAAATCAATTAGATCTAAAAAAAATCTTAATAACTATTTTTAACAATTATTCAACTTAATTATCAAATAATAATGATTAAATATTTAATTATTAAATAAATAATTATTTAATTGAAAAGTCACAAGGAAATTAAGGGTTTATAATGATATTAAAATTTCTTTATACTGAGATTTAAGAGATTATTTTCAACTTAATAGAACTACTTAAAATTCTTGAGTTTAAAAAATTTCTTTCTCATGTCAATCCAGTAGATATTTATACTGTATTACCATAAAAAAATGAAGTATTTTTTTTTGAAGACAGAATTGAAAAGGTCTTAATTCATGCGGTGAACGTGGAAGAAGTGTTATGGGACTGCCATTGAAATGAATGCCGAGCGTTTTCCTGATAGGAATACACCCTCACAAGCCTCATTTTATCGTGTTGTAATCAGCTAAAAAAAATAACAAAATTGGAACTGGGTTATAAGACTGTCTCAAGATAAAAAAAACTCACCCGGTATATGTCCCTGTCTTCTGGCTTATTTGTTCTTCGAAAATCTTTCCAACTTTTTTCCCATTTCCTTTTTCAATATTTCGTATTTTCCGCCCTTTTTTAATATCATTCCCATTAGGCCTTTTACTAATCCACTTCAATTCCTTCGACTGTTTATGTCAGAATCTCATTTATCTTTTCCTTTTTGTATCTGTCTTTTAGTTAGATATATTAAATTAAAATACAATAAAATCGAAGATAAGTTATAAATTGTCTTAGGGTAATTTGTAATTTGTCGTAGTGAAACTCTTTTCCTTCTACGTAAATCAAATAAAACTAAATTAGCTCGATTTTAGGGACCATCTTTAGCTTGCAAGTAAATCACCTGTTTTCTTTTGATAGCTTTCTCAGACTTTATTAGACACTGTGTAATTAGATAATTTGTAGAATATTTTCAATCTAATCTAATTCAAGAACTATTATTGTTTTACAATCAGAATTGAAAAAGTCTTTGTAACAAAGAAAATAAATATAACCTTCACTTAGTTTTCCAATTATATGTCTGAAATGTGAAAGAAACTACCCTAAGACCAGCACAAAAGATTCAAATTAAAATCCATGATCGTTCTAAATTCTACGAAAAGGAGAAAAAGATAAAATTAATTAGTTTTGATTAAATTCACGGGTTTTAGGAGGGGGGGTTTGTGGATTGACAATTCGATCTGTCAGGGTCTCATCTTCGGGTAACTTTGAGTCTTTTATTTCGTAATTAAATTAATTATTTACAAGTGGTGTAAAAGGGATAATTACTTTTTTTACCATTTTCCTTTGATTAATTATTTTTTTTAATTAAATAACAATTTTTGATTTCATCAATTAAATTGTTTAATTAATATTTGTGGGATTTAAAACTCGGTTTTTAATCAATTAAATTGACCAATTTTTTATATATAATAATAATTGTAATAATCTTATTGTGGGATATAAAATTAAATAAAAACCAATTATTTATTAAAAGGAAATTGAATAAAAATGTAAATAAACAATTTTATCGAGACAACCACCTGTGAATAATTATTTCAATTAACAAAAAACCCATCAAAAACAACTTAGCCGAAGATGAGACTGTGACAGATCGAATGTCCAACACAAAACCCTCCTAACCAGTGAATTTCATCCAAATCGTTAGAGCCGTTTTCAAGAAACCGACCGGATATATATACAATTTTTGCTCGTTTAATATAATAAGAATGAGATAAGATAAAAACTCTTCTTACCATTGGTATAAAAAACTAATACATTTTTAAGAAAATTTTAATTCCTAGTTACAACACAGTTTCTGAGATAATAATGATTAAATAAATGAAAAATGTATAATGAAAAATTTACACTAAAAACAAGCTGGCAACAGTGGATTTATTTAACCTAAAAAGTGGGTTAACTTTAGTACTTTTTTTGACGTTTTTTCGCTTCAGCCATTGTCGCAACAGCTTTCAATCGCTTATTTAATAACTTTTTGTTTTATAAATCGACCTTTATAATGTATTTTATCTGACATTTCTATGATAAAATATATACAAGCTCGGACAGTGTTGCCAGATTTGTCAAACGAGCACGGGATTGGCTAGTAGTGGTACATAAACAGCAAATGATTTATGAATCCTTATTGTCTGTACTATATACTCTAGCATTAACTTTTTAACCGACTTCAAAAAAGGAGGAGGTTCTCAATTCGACTAAATTTTTTTGTTTGTGTCTATGTTACCTGATATCTTCGCCAAATGTGAACCGATTTTGATGATTTTTTTTGCATTGGGTTCAGTCTAGTTTCCGATTGGTCCCGTTTTTTTCATTGGTATTAGACCTTGTTATGTTTGTTCAGGCATAACTTCTTTATTTATGAACCGATTTTAATGATTATTTCTGCGTTTGGATCAGTATAGCTCCAAGATAGTCAAGATACCTATTTATTTATTTATTTTATGTATGTTCAGCGAGAACTTTTTGCCACATGGACCGATTTCGATGATTCTTTTTTTATTGGAAAGGGGTACCTTAGGAGTGGTCCCAATTAATTTGGTCAAGTTCTGATGATATGATCAATGACGAATTAACGTAAATATCCAATTCTTATGAGCAAATAATCGAAATTATAATAAATAAAATCTTTTATAAAAAAATAATCTTAAAACTTTCATTTAAAACCCGCAAACATTTCGAGAGAATTTCTATATTTATTAATTGGATTTTATTATCATTTTCTGATTCATTTGCCGGACGCTTTCTCTTATGAGATGCATGCAAGTTATTATCTTAAGTCACTATTAATAACATTTGAAAGATATTAAATTGCCGATGGTAATAGATTCAAATTTACTAGAAAATCATAAGATGGTGTCATCTATTAAATCCGATGGAATGGAATATTTTTAATTATATGTCAGAGGGGTTGTTTTTCACCCCCTCGGGAATCGAACCTGAGTGCCAGTAACAGCCAGATGGCCCGGATTGCTGTTACTGGCATTCCATCGGATTTAATAGATGACACCATCTTATGATTTTCTATTAATAACATCACTAAAAAGAGAAAAAAAAAATTTTAAATAAAACCGACTTCAAAAAATTAAATGCAACAAATAAAATAATAATAACTTAAAAATAAAATAAAATGCACTAAAAGGTATAAAATAATAATCTAATTTAGTTACAACTAAACGACGAAATATTTACATGAAATCACTTTTTGAAGTCGGTGCCAAACAAACTATATAAGCCAGCTTACCCGCCAATCATACTAAGTAAAATCCGTCGAGTTCGATTCATAAAATGTATATGTTTGGCACCGACTTCAAAAAGTGATTTCATGTAAATATTTCGTCGTTTAGTTGTAACTAAATTAGATTATTATTTTATACCTTTGAGTGTATTTTATTTTATTTTTGAGTTTTATTATTTTATTTGTTGCATTTAATTTTTTTGAAGTCGGTTTTATTTACATATAAAAGCTCACATTGCCAATTCCTGAATAGGGAAATAGACAAAGCGTTTAAATTGGACCCCCTCCACTCATTTTTGAACCCTATGACATGAACCTCTCTGACAAGTGGAACAAGATTTATAGATTAAAACCATAAATTACACGAAGAAAATTGGATTTATGACATAAATGGATAGTCTGTCATTTTCGTGATATTTTTTTCTGGCTAATTGTTACAGCATTTATCTTTAAAACTTGAAATAGACCAATTATTATTGATGTATGTATGTATTATCCAAAACAACCAGAATTAAATAAAATTAAAAATTAAATTGATGATTTTTTTTACTATTCTAGTCAATTTGTACTCAAAAGGGCCCCTAGAGGGAAAGTTGTGGGCTAGTGTTGATTTATTCCAATCTAAAATGTTTTTTGGGATGCTGAATCCAAATCTGCGGCTTGCTAATAAAATTTCGTAAAGCAATATTTAAAAGTCTCCCGCCTTTTTTTGTTTGAGGTGTGTAAGGTTTCAAGACGACTTTGTTTAATTTTATAGTACCTGGAGCCACCGAGCGATGCACGGTAACCCCTGACCCCACCACTTCACCCCCACTCCGCCCCACCCCACCCCAACTGCGCTTCCCGCCCCCGGATCCCCCACAACTGCACCCTTCCTCCTGCACCTCCCACATCCATCCCCGACCCAGTTTTTGCATTTCTATCTTTCTAATGGTCCACATATTATGTGTATATTTGTTTATACTCGTAGACCAATTTGCCCACATTCGTTCATATTGATAAACATTATAAAATAAACTGCAACGGATCGTTGCTAAACTTTATCCAAATTCATTTGAAATATTAATATGTTTGTTCCTTTATTATTAATCAGATATCAGTTGCAATTTGTAGTTCATATTGACATTAATTCAAAAATAATTCTCATTTAATAGTCGAGGAATAACCATTCTACATTGGATTTTTGACATTTCGGTTATTATTGTAACCATTGCTGAAGAAACCAATAAAAACCGAAACGTCAAAAATTCAATATAGAATGGTTATTCCTCAAGTATCAGATGAGAATCAATCGCTACTTTTGATTTTAACTCGATTCCTCTATGTCTTCAGCAATGGTTACCAATAAAAACCGAAACGTCAAAAATCCAATATAGAATGGTTATTCCTCAAGTACTAGATGAGAATCAATCGCTATTTTTGGTTTAAAGTCGATTCCTCTATGTCTTCAGCAATGGTTATCAATAAAAACCGAAATGTCAAAAATTCAATATAGAATGGTTATTCCTCAAGTACTAGATGAGAATCAATCGCTATTTTTGGTTTAAAGTCGATTCCTCTATGTCTTCAGCAATGGTTACCAATTAAAACCGAAACGTCAAAAATCCAATATAGAATGGTTATTCCTCAAGTACTAGATGAGAATCAATCGCTATTTTTGGTTTAAAGTCGATTCCTCTATGTCTTCAGCAATGGTTACCAATAAAAACCGAAATGTCAAAAATCCAATATAGAATGGTTATTCCTCAAGTACTAGATGAGAATCAATAGCTATTTTTGGTTTAAAGTCGATTCTCTATGTCTTCAGCAATGGTTACTAATAAAAACCGAAACGTCAAAAATCCAATATAGAATGATTATTCCTCAAGTACGAGATGAGAATCAATCGCTATTTTTGGTTTAAAGTCGATTTCTCTATGTCTTAAGCAAAGGTAACGGATAAGAAAACAACGCAGTTGCTATGGTTACTTATAAAAATTTCTCCCAAATTTTTAGCATTTTACAGAGAGAAGCCTATCCATTCTTACTTAATCAAGGCTAAATGAGCTATATTAAAACTTTCAAATGAATAAATTTTAAAGAATTAAAAAAATTAAAAAAAGTACTCTCTTACTCTAGAGTAAAGTACTTTAAAATATAATTTTACTAAAAACTTTATTTAACCTTTTTTGTGGTCCCCAAGGTACTTAATTAGGATATTAAATTTCATCAAAATTGGTTAAGTCATTTTCAAGATATTTCGAAAAAACTAAAAAGTACTGTTATAAAGTACTAATGTTTGTGGGCCGATATGTACCAAAAACTAATCAGCGCTTCATTTTGTTAAAAGAATGCCATGTTTTCAATTTCATTTCAATCGGTTCAGCGGTGTGGAAAAAATCGTGGGCCAAAAAAACGATAACATACATCCATCCATACATACATACATACATACATCCGCACGCACTAAATGAAAAAATCGCACTTTTTGGCCTCTCGACGAGACCCCATGTAATTTTTGGCAAAACCGTCACGTGCTAAAATTCAACCTAATTGAATACTACAATTTGTGACTTTAATTGAGTCCATGGGTTCCGTAGTCTTTACCTGAGGACCCTTTGAAGCCACGCTTGCCCCGAGAGCGATTACAATACTTTACCCATGCTTTGCATTGGATAAAGTAAAAATAACTAGGAAAATAATAATAAAAAAAATAATCGTATAGGATCTGAAATAAAAACACATGAAACAATGAAAAAAATATGTGCGTCTCTGGACGCGCGACAAAATGGATAACTTCACCAAGCAAGTATTTTTTTAGGAAGACAATTGCAAGGATAATTGCCCGGAGAAAAGAGAATTGAATAATTAATTTTAATTAGAAGAGTGGGGGGGGGGGGACAAAGAAATAATTATTAATATATTTAATGTTTCTGGATTTAAAATTAATTGTTGTCTTTCATTCAGCTTAATTCAATTATACATATTTCAAATTTGCCGCGCCGCAATATATTCAATGAATTATATATATTAAATACATAGCTATATATAATATAATCAATTATTTCCACACTTATAATAAAGTCTAATTCAAAAATATTCATTTTAGTAAAAGTAAAAAACAGAGATTTTTAAAATAGTTCTATGGTCCAGTGGTAAAGTCTATGTCTCTGATGCAAGAGGTCTCAGGTTCTAATCTGACATCCGGCGAGTCATTTTTTTATTGAGATTTACATTTATCAATAATTACTTTAATTAAGAAAAAATCAATTAAGATGAATTTTGATGAGGTCCAGACCTAGCCAGATCGTTTTTTCATCCTCAAAATTTGTTAATAGATTTTGTTTCATCAAAATCGGTAGGGCCGTTTTCAAAATAGAACCAAGATACAAATATATAAATAAATAAATATATATAAATAAATAAATATATATATATAAATAAATAAATATACAATTTTTGCTCGTTTAATAAGAGTAGTTAATTTGTAGAATGCTGGTTTGATTATCTGTTCTTAATTATCTATACAGGGTGATTCACGGTCGATGGCACGTTAGACGTTTATGGAAAACGGAATGCAGAATTTTTCTGAAAATTTAGCACATTACATTTTCTCACCTGTTCTATCGATCTAAAATATTTTCAGCATTGCGACGTTTCGGCTTCCATCGAAAAGTCTTAGCAATTTTATTTTTTAAATCGAACACCACGTATATTAACACGTTTTTAGAACCGCCCTTTTATTAAAATACTTTTTTGTTAATATTATCCTATACCTATCTCTATCGATTTTCGAGATAAAAAATAATTTGTGTTAAATATGGTCCAAAACATGGTCTTAATTAAACTTCAATAAATAAGTGCTCTCAATTCATAAAAAGTTGGTATTTTGGTGGTAGTTTAGACACACCCGAAGTATTTAATTTACGCCAAAAAATCGACTCCATATTATACAGGGAGTGCTAAGATTCCTATTATTTCCGTTATTCATAAAAGGGGTCAAAAGTTCGTTTTTTTCAAATGAAACCCCCCATATATTACTCAATAAATTGAAAGACGAAGAAAAATGCTTTAAGACGATATATCATATCCCTATACCTAAAATATCAAGTTTCCTTAAAAATAGAACCGTTTTTTCATGAAAAATTGCATTTTAATGAATTTAATTCTAACTAATCATGGCAATATCAAGCTTATGACAGTTTGTTGACTATTTATAAGTAACTTATAAACAGTCTATTGACGCTGTTCAAAAAAATCTCCTAAAACTACCGCAAATATTGATTATTCAAATGAAGTTCTTATGAAATTATTTATTTTGTACTATAAGAACTTCGTTTGAATAATCAATATTTGCGGTAATTTACGAGATGCATGCAAGGTATTATATTAAGTCACTATTAATAACATCACTAAAAAAATAAAAATAATTTTCATAAAAAAAATTAACCGACTTCAAAAAAATTAAATGCAACAAATAAAATAATAATAACCTAAAAAATAAAATAAAATGCACTAAAAGATATAAAATAGTAATCTAATTTAGTTACAACTAAACGACAAAATATTAACATGAAATAACTTTTTGAAGTCGGTGCCAAACATATACATTTTATGAATCGCACTCGACGGATCTTACTTTTAGTAAGTTTGGCAGGTACGCTCGCTTATATAGTTTGTTTGGCACCGACTTCAAAAAGTGATTTCATGTTAATATTTCGTCGTTTAGTTGTAACTAAATTAGATTATTATTTTATACATTTAAGTGTATTTTATTTTATTTTTAAGTTATTATTATTTTATTTGTTGCATAATTGATCGGTTATTTTTTTTTTTTATAACAATTATTTTTTCTTGAAAGAATTTAATTTATAGGACAGATTCTAAGATTTTAATAGAAATATTATTAAATTGCGATATCAGAGGGGATTCATCCCCCAGGCGTCGAACCTGAAAACTTTGTCTCGAGGGTGTGAGCTGAAATGCCCGGAAAGTATGTTAGTTCTCAGATTCGACTCCTGGGGGGATGAATCCCCTCTGATATCGCAATTTAATAATATTTCTATTAAAATCTTAGAATCTGTCCTATAAATTAAATTGATTTGTTAATCTGAACCCGAGCTCATTTTTGAAAAACATTCCAACTCTCTTCAAAAATAAGGTGCTCAAATCTTTACATTATTTTTTCTATTCTAAATATCCTGAATCAATTTTTTACGTACATGCTATCATCACTTTAAAAACATGTAGGTATTGAATATATGATCTGTCACAATTGAAATATGTGATTTTCAAAATTATTGAATTAAAATTAAATTGACTGAATACCTATTGTCATGTTTGATGATTTACTGCCTGTTGGGGATGCAACCCATAATTCAGATCGTTCTAGTGAATGCATATCTAACCAATTCCGCAGGCGTAGCTGCTCAATCTTTCTATCTTATCAGACTAGAAACACAGAATATCGGGGTTAAAGACTATGCGGTCTATCTGGTGTTTAATCTCTTTGTCACTAGTAGGTATTTATATCAATAAATGTACATGTGTCAAGAGTCAGCAGTTAATTAATTTTAAAGTACTTGAATCCATTATCGCGATTGGTATATATATTAACTAAATAATTGATTATAATTAGGTTGCCATGGCAACAACAATGTATTTATTATTATTGATATAGAAAGTAAACAAACATGTTCTTCGTTCTAACTATTATGTGTACCGTGTATTATTTGACAGATATGCATTTTATTCTACTGACATCAAGCTTCAAAGCTATACATGTTATATTTTGCGAAAGTAACACCTTCATAGATTTATACCACTTTGAAAATGTCAAGTTTCATGCCTGAAAACGTGCATTTGCGGCATGCATTACTTTTCTTATTTAATCAAAAGAAAAAAGCCGCTGAAAGTCATCGTTTGCTGGTAGAAACTTACGGTGAGCATGCTTTAACCTTAAAAACATGTGAGGTGTGGTTTCGAAAATTCAAAAGTGGTGATTTCGATGTGCAAGATAAAGAACGTTCTGGTAGACCAAAAAAGTTTGAAGATGCGAAACTACAGGAGTTATTGGATGAAGACCCAACCCAAACTCAAAAACAATTGAAAAAACAATACACCGACAACAAATGATCAATTTGAACCACGCATTGATCGAAAAACGTCCAGAATGGGCCCGAAGACACGGTAAAGTGATTTTACAACACGATAACGCGCCGTCTCATAAAGCAAAACCGGTCAAGGAAGCGTTGAAAGCACTTGGGTGGGACATATTATCGCACCCGCCGTACTCTCCAGACCTTGCCCCGTCCGACTATCAACTTTTCGCATCGATGGGACACGCGCTTGCAGAGCAGCACTTCGCCAATTTCGAAGAAGTTAGAAAATGGCTCGATGAATGGTTTTGCTCAAAGGACAAACAGTTTTTTTGGGATGGCATCCATAAATTGCCAGAAAGATGGGCAAGATGTATAGAATCAAATGGCCAATACTTTGAATAAATAAATTTTCCATTTTCTTAAAAATTACTTAGTTTTTTTTTCGAAAAAACCGGTAATGACTTTCCGGTACACCTTGTATAATATATTGAATATTACAAAAAATAATTTTTATAAAAAAATAAAATAAAACCGACTTCAAAAACTTAAATGCAACAAATAAAATAATAATAACTTAAAAATCAAATAAAATACACTAAAAGGTATAAAATATTTATTATCTTATTTAGTTACAACTAAACGACCAAATATTAACATGAAATCACTTTTTGAAGTCGGTGCCAAACAAACTATATCTATAAGCGAGCGTACCCACCAAACGTACTAAGTAAGATCCGTCAAGTGCGATTCATGAAATGTATATGTTTGACACCGACTTCAAAAAGTAATTTCATGTTAATATTTGGTCGTTTAGTTGTAACTAAATTAGATAATTATTTTATACCTTTTAGTGCATTTTATTTTATTTTTAAGTTAATATTATTTTATTTGTTGCATTTAATTTTTTTGAAGTCGGTTTTATTTTTTCATAAAAATTATTTTTATTTATCTCTTTTCAGTGATGTTATTAATAGTGACTTAATATAATACCTTGCTTGCATCTCGTAAGAGAAAGCGTAGGGTGAATGAAATAGACAATGATAATAAAATTAAATTCATAATTATAGAAATGAAGGAGTGAAGTGATGGATCCATGTTTCATCCATTGTCACACATCGACGCAAAAATTCCGGTTTGTTGCGTTTAAACATGTCCAAACACTGACCAGAATCATCAACACGTTGTTGTTTTTGATCAACAGTGATCAAGCGCGGCACCCACTTTGAACAGAGGTTTCTCATACTCAAATGCTCATCTAATATAAAGCCGACACATTTTTTTGATATCTCTTCAGCTAACTCACGAAGCTTCAGTTTTCGATCTTTCAAAACGATTTTGTGGATTATTTTTATGTTTTCTGGTGTTACCGCCTCATTTGGACGTCCAACTGCGTTCTGCATCATCCCTACGATCCCGTTTAAAGTCAGCAAACCAACGTTTTATTGTTGTTTCTGATGGATAGGAGTTCCAATAACACTTTTCAAGCCATTGCTTCCCTTGAACGGTATTTTTTTCCCATCAAGGAATAGTGTAAAATTAAAATACGAAATTGTTTTTTATCCATTGCTCTGAAATGCGTCACTCTTAGCACAATAAGTCACAAACTAATAAATAGAATATCATGAGATTTTGACAGCTGTCTTTTGAGGGTTGGTACTGACTGAAAAACAGGTGAATTCAAAAAAGCTAGCGCAATGTATGTGTTAGGCCCGGGATTTTTCAGCCAATGTGTTACTAATTATATACTTTTATTAAGTATATCTTCCTAATGTATCTGTTGAAATATATTTAATTAGAATTATTCTTCTGTCTTTTTTTCAGCTCATCGCAGAATGCGTACGGTCACCAACTATTTTTTGGTAAATTTAAGTGCTGCGGATATTTTTATGTCAACATTCAACTGCATCTTCAACTTCGTTTATATGCTTAACAGGTAACCGATTCAGATTTCTACCATATAACCCAGTTGAGAAAATCCGTTTTTATTGTAATACTAGCTTCAAGGCCCGCCTTCGGGGCTGCTTTATTGATGTTTTATTAATTTTACTTATGGAAAGTGGTGTAGGTTTTAGGTGAAACATGATGTTAGTTAATAGAGTAAAGGGTGTGTAGTTTCACAGTGAATGAAATAAAACTCAAAGAGGTTTATACAAACTCAATATATTTCGGATTATTAGTCCATCATCAGGAGTTTACAAGTTAATACTAATAATAATTGAACGAGTGGTCGCCATTCTTGACATTCAAATCATGGTTACCAATATAACAAAATATAACATTCAAATCTTACATACCAACCTAACACAAGAAAAACACCAATGAAAATTTAAAATTTAAAAAATTGTTTTACAAAGATTTTTCTTTTTTAATTATAAAATATATAAATGTAAATATAAGAAATCTAAGTAAATATGAATATTAATATAAATAAAAATTACAAGTATAAATATAAAGTCTTTTTAGAATTAAATTAGAAAATAAAATTACAAATTTAAGTCATAGACACAAAATTAATTATAAATATCAATTTACAAATAAGCCTAAATAACATATAGAGATGAAGAATTAAGATAAAACATAATAGGGATAAATTAGATGAGATAAATTACAATATACAACAATTTTTGTGGTTATCTCATATATCAAAATGTCATTTATTTTAGAAGACTGAAGGCGCGTGATTTGAATTTAATTTTGATTGTAATTTGGGAAATAGTATATATTTGAGAGAGACTGAGGTTAAGTTTTTTAATTTTTGTTAATTAGTAGATCTATTATTGTGGAATTTCTAATGTCCTGCTGGTTATTGAGAATTTTATCTTTTTCAATTATAGCTTTCTTAATTTCGGTTGATTCTAATGTTTTATTAGTAACAGAGAATAAATATAATTGTTTTATTATAAAGTCTTGAATACATATAATTTGAGATTCTATTTAACTGCAATATACACTCATAACAAATAAGATGAAACAAATATTTAAAATGTATTAAAAATCCACTTGTTATCATTATGGTGTGTTGCGGCCCAAAGTAGTTCAGGGGTGACAATAGGCCACGACACGCTATTTACTAATATTTCATGGACTGTATTTGGTGTTGCTGGATCAGCTGCCCCCTTTCCATTGGTTTTAAGATATTCAGGATCGGGAGGAGGGTGGTTTTCACTTACCTAGGTCTCGAATCGTGATACACTAAAGGAGATGGCCCTTTTCTTCGTTGTGTTAACTATAGGTATACGCGCCGACTTGACTCGCTGCGATTTGTGTTGTCCGTGTGGTGTCTGTCTTCAGAGCAAGTCTCGCAAGTGAGAAGCCACTAGGAATGGAGAGGAAGGGGGGGGGGGGCTAAGAAAGGGCAGAGTCCAAAATTGACTCCAACTATGCTAACTATAAAATATACCCTATTCGGGCCCCAACAGGTGAAAATAAAACAAAGTTATATTATATGTAGGTATTATTATAGATAAGAAGACTTGAAAATTACAATTATTATTCATTTTGCTAGACACAAAAGCTATATACAATCTATTTATAAAAAATTCTCTTATTCTTACTTACAGTGGTACAGTGTGACATTTTCACCCAACCCAAAAGAAGTTAGGAATTTTTGAAAAAAAAATAGCTTTTTTTTAAATAACCATAACTTTTTCAAAAATTTAGTTATCGGGACGTTTTTTTTTTAAATTTTTGTTTTTAAATGTACTTTGAAAAAAAAATAGTTAATAATTAGTTTTTTCCCAAAAAACGAAAATTTCTCGATGATTACCATTTTTAATTTTTTTTCTCATAAAAAAACTTTGACAATTTTTCTGAATCCTCAAATTTTTTCAGGGTGGTGTTTTTGTTTTCTATTTTTTTTTTTTTTTTTTAATTTAAATTAAAATAAAGTTTTTGGCTTGTAAAAATTCAATAAGTCATGTAAAAATCGTCATATTGAGGGAATTTGAAAAGTTTTAACTAAACAGCTGAAATTTGTTCCATGAGTGTGAATTAGAAAAATAATTATCATATTGTATTTATCAGTTTGGAAAAAATAAATATTTAGAATTTGAGAAAATAAAATAAAATAAAATAATCTATACAATAAGAATGTACTTACTGAGTATACAGTCCTAAGACTGGTTTGATCCAACAATCCGTCTCCACTCGACTCTGTCCCCCGCCAGCTGTTAGACCTCTCTAAATGTCTGGCATCCCATATCCCCAATTATTTGGTTGAAATATTCTAATCTGGGTCTTCCCCTTCCCCTTTTTTTCCCTCCTCCCCTTCCAAGATATCCCTAAGCAGTCCCCCATGTCTCAGTGTGTGCCCCATCATCTGACCTCTTCTCTTCTTCAGACTCTTCCACAAGGTTCTTCTTTCTCCGATTCTTCCAAGAACATCTTTATTTGTAATTTTATCCATCCATTTGATATTCATCATTCTTCTGTAGCACCACATTTCGAAAGCCTCTAATCTCTTTCTCTCCGCTTTTCTAATTGTCCAGGTTTCACACCCGTACCTTGGATGGCTATGCTCCATACATATGTCTTCAATAGCAACTTCCTGTTTTCTAAGCTGATTGAGGAGAAGCATAGTAGTTTTTGTTTTGAATTAAACCCCATTTTTGCTTGGGCAATTCTTGATTTAATTTCGTTTTCGCTCCTCCCATCCCATGTTATTTTACTTCCTAGGTAGCGGAATTCCTTAACTCCTTCTAGGTTTTCTTGGTTAATTTTGATGCATTCCTGTCTCGTTTGTTCTTTTTTTGTACATACTAGGACCTTGGTTTTATTCTTGTTTATTTTCATTTTGATTTCTTCTATTAGGATTTGGTTAATTCCATTCAGGGCGTCCTCTAATTCTTTTTTATTGCTTCCTAGAATGGCAATGTCATCGGCAAATCTTAACATAGCGATCTTTTGACCTTGGATTTCGATACCTGTATCAATTTTGTCTTTGAATTCTTTAATCGCTTCTTCTATGTATAAGTTAAAAATCATGGGTGACAGCACACATCCTTGTCTTACACCTTTTTTTATTTTGGCTTCTCTTTGCTCATCTCCAATATTTATAATTGCCGTCTGGTTTTGATATAGATTGTAGATTAGTCTTCTCTCCCTGAATTTTATTCCCGCCTGTTTTAAAAAAAAAAAGATAAAAAAATTAAATTCTTCTTCAACGAGAATGTGGTTAGAACTATTAAGAACGAATGACACTCAAAAATCTTACAAACATGGCCGTCAACAGTTGGTTAGTTTGCTAGTTTAGTTCTTTTATTGTTTGGCAAGCTATGTTGGCTAACCTGAATTTCTTTTAGTTTTTCCTGAATTTCCAATTTTCCGGGCAACTTTTCCAATTTTTTTTTACGTATTAACCTGAATTGGACTATTACGAAGATTTAAAAAAAAATTAGCCAAATCGGTCCAGGCATTTGAGAGATCTGCGTTTACAAAGAAACAGAAATTCATTTTTATTATATAGATGAATGAATGTATAAGTAGTACAAAAGAGAGAAATTTCCATAGGGTTTTTGACGATTAAAAAGTGAATAATATTAATGTTTTTTTTGTTAGTTATACATTCCAAATATCACAATATATTGAATCGTATTATAGAATTTCAATATATTTTAGAAAATAAAATTTATGATGAAAAAGCAGTCAGGTTGAAATAAAAAAAAAAATCACTTTAAATTCGAACTTTTGCATAAATTAGCATTATTTCCACCTGGTGGGCATATATAACATTTCTTTCTGTATTAAACATATAGGTAGTACATACATAAATACATTTTCATATTTTCAAATAAAATAAAATGGTTATATGAAATTAAATTAGCTATACGATGGCTAAATTTTAATTTATTGATGTTTCAATTATTCCTAAAATCTTCAGAAAATCTTTACCCAAAGTTACGCCCATCATGGATATATAGGATGTCCCAAAATTCAAGCAAATAAGTATTTTTGATAGAAAACACAGGTTTTAATAAAAGTGTACATTTTTAATCGACTTCAAAAAAGGAGGAGGTTCTCAATTCGACGGAATTTTTTTTGTCTATGTTGACTCATATCTTCGCCCATTGTGAACCGATTTTGATGATTTTTTCGCATTGGGTTCAGTCTAGTTTCCGATTGGTCCCGTTTGTTTTCATTGGTATTGGATCTTTTTTGATATGTTTGTTTAGGCATAACTTCTTTGTTTATGAACCGATTTCGATGATTCTTTTTATATTGGAAAGAGGGTACCTTAGGTACCTGGGTGGTCCCATATTAATTTGGTCAAGTTCATGATGATATGATCAATGACGAATTAACGTAAATATCCAATTCTTATGAGCAAATAATCGAAATTATAATAAATAAAATCTTTTATAAAAAAAATCTTATAACATTCGTTTAAAACCCGCAAACGTATTGAGAGAATTTCTATATTTATGAATTGAATTTTATTATCATTTTCTGATTCATTCGCCTGACGGTTTCTCTTACGAGATGCATGCAAGGTATTATATTAAGTCACTATTAATAACATCACTAAAAAGAGAAATAAAAATATTTTTTGTAAAAAAAAATAAAACCGACTTCAAAAAAATTAAATGCAACACATGAAATAATAAGAACTTAAAAATCAAATAAAATACACTAAAAGGTATAAAATTATTATCTTATTTAGTTACAACTAAACAGTTAGTTACAAAAATTCTATCTTGTAATAATTATAAGACTATATTTACTTATATCTAATTATTATTATTTTAATTTTTTTTCTTTCTTCATTATCAAAATTGTAAAAAATATAATGTCCAATCTATATAAATGATGGCCAAAATGAAACATCTGATTTCGAAGGCCAAAAGTTGTAATAAATAAATAAATAAATAAATACAACTAAACGACAAAATATTTACATGAAATCACTTTTTGAAGTCGGTGCTAAACAAACTATATAATCCGAGCTTACCCACCAGTCATACTAAGTAAAATCCGTCGAGTGCAATTCACAAAATGTTTATGTTTGGCACCGACTTCAAAAAGTGATTTCATGTTAATATTTCGTCGTTTTTAGTTCTAACTAAATAAGATAATTATTTTATACCTTTTAGTGAATTTTATTTGAATTTTGAGTTTGATTATTTTATTTGTTTGAATTTAATTTTTTTGAAGTAAGTTTTATTTTATTTTTTTTTTTAATTATTTTTATTTCTCTCTTTTTAGTGATGTTATTAATAGTGACTTAATATAATACCTTGCATGCATCTCGTAAGAGAAAGCGTTGGGCGAATGTATCAGAAAATGATAATAAAATTCAATTCATAAATATAGAAATTCTCTCAAAACGTTTGTGTGTTTTAAAATTGTTTTAACGATTTTTTTTATAAAAGATTTTATTTATTATAATTTCGATTATTTGCTCATAAGAATTGGATATTTACGTTAATTCGTCATTGGTCATATCATCTGAACTTGACCAAATTAATATGGGGGCTTACCTAAGATACCCTCTTTCCAATATAAAAAGAATCATCAAAATCGGTTCAGAATTGGCGAAGATATCAGGTAACATAGAAACAAAAAAAAATCATTCGAATTAAGAACCTCCTCCTTTTTTGAAGTCGGTTAAAATTGAGCCTAATTTCTTCAAAAAATCAACATCAACTTGTTGTTGTTCCATAATAAATTCAACGAATTCTCTTCGCCGATATGCTATTCCATACATAACCCTATACTGTATAGTTTATGAATCAATAAAAAATTTACAATTTTTAATTAAAAACCTGTGTTTTCTAACAAAATTACTTCTTGCCTGAATTTTGGGACGCCCTATATTATCGCTCAATTTCAAGGAGTTTTAGAATCGAATGCAATTTCCAGGAGGTTCCTAATGAATTCTTCTTCTTATTATTATTAAGCCTTTATTTACAATAATTTGATTGATAGAGTGTATTTTTAACATATTTTTTACAAACATTTTTACAATATTGTTGAGCCCATTGTTGGGCATAGGCCTCTCCAATTTCTTTCCATAGGTTTCTGTCTCCTGTTATGTGGAGTACTCCACTCGTTCCCTGCAAAAATTCTTGATATCATCACTCCATCTTGCGTTTTGTCTTCCTTTCCTTCTTTTCTTGTCTATGGGACACCATATTCTGTCACTTTTTTAGTCCATCTTCCTTCTTCCTGCCTATATACGAGTACATGACCTTACCATTTCCACTTGAGAGTTTTTATAGTAGACATAATATATTTTTTATATTTGTTTTATAATAAATAGTTTCATTTCTTACTCTGTCCTGTTTTTTAATTTCTAAAATGCTTCTTAGCATTGCTCTTTGTAAATTTTTACCAGGTTTTTTGGACCAGGTTTGAGAACCATAAGTCAGAACTGGAGTCACGCAGGATTTAAAGATATTTATTTTTGATCTTAAGTCTATACTTTTGTTTTTCAATATAAATTTTAGTGACCAGAATTTATTCTATCCTAAATTTATTCTTCTTTTAACCTCTTTATTTGATCTTTCGTTGAAACTTATCAATTGTCCCAAGTACATCACGAGGGGGTGGGGGGTTATTAAGGGGCAAGGGGGGGTTAATGTAACTTATGTACTAGGGAAATTGGGCTTTATTTTATTACGTTATTGTTAAATTAATCTGCTTCGCTATTTATTAATGGGGTGGGTGTGTCCCTCAGTGACTGATCCAAGTGGCACGTCCCTGAAATGGAGAATGAAATTTGAGGTGATGAGTGAAGGATGTAGGGAAATGGGCTTCCTGGTACTAATACTATAAATAAAGTTATACAGACCAGCGGTTATGATAGACAATGATATTGTTTTATTCCTTAGCAGTACAATTAGTTGAGGTGAAGTAGAGAGAGTGTCGTACACGGCAAACTCGTTTGGGTCCAGCGGGATTATTGATAGACTCGTCGCTGCTGAAGAACGGCCGGTGAGAATAATATATATATAATGGGTTTGAGCGCCGACTTCGAAGGTGTGCTTCTCGGGTCTCAATGTAGATAATTATATATATATCAGCGGTATGCGCCTTGTATGCCGGAAGTCCTGGTATTAGCGATGAACGTGTACCATTAATACTGGGCCTTAGATGACGAAGGTTACTCGATGAAGAAAGGAATATAGAACATATATATATATCAGGAGAAGTTGCAGCTTTTGGCTCTCTCGCTGTGGTAATAATAATAGAATGTGTATTGTCAATTCGCCTCACTCATGTCATGTCAATGACTTGCGGAACTTGAATATAACAGTATTTGTGTAGATATATTCTGAGCACTTGATAGCAGTAGATGCTCACTCTCTCTCCTGACAATGACAGACTTGCGGAACTTGAATATAAAAGTAATTGTAAGTGTATTCAGAGTCACATTGATAGCAATAGATGTGCTCACTCTCCCTCTCATGACAGATGACTGACTGCCGGACTTGCTCATGTCAATGCTCTTCTATGTTGTTAATCGTTGGTCATTTACTATGCTTTCCCAGAACTCATAAGTTTCCCTTGTTTGATGATCAATTGATTGCCTCAATTAGACTTAATGATGAATAAAATAAGATTTTAATTAATTATAAAAATAAGTTATGGTTCAATCCACAGGACCATTGCACCTCCGACGTTATGGTAAAGAAAAATGATTACTTATATTGAGATATTATAGGGATATTGATAGATACTTAATTCATTTTTCTTTCGATACTTATTTATGGGGTATTTATTGGGGACAAAAATGCTCGACTATTTATTTATGTATCGGGGTTGCGGACAGACGGACTCCAGACTCACCAGAACGCACGGTAACTCGAAAACGCATCGCCGAGACCTCACTCAATTCACCAGGGTATATTAATCATCCCAGATTCAGGGTGGGAACAATCACACGACTAACATGTTTATTTAGAGTAATTTAGGCGTTAAGTGAAATATTGATTCCTTTGCGTCCACTTACCTCGAGACACACCAGATTTTCGAGCAACAGGTAAAAAGGGTAGAAAATTATTTAATATGGAAGGGCAGAGGTGCTTAGGGTTACTATGGGGTTTGTGTTTATGACACATGACACAAGGAATTAGGAATATCTTGTTTTATTCGAATAATATTGATATTTGGGTTGTTATGATTCTATGGGATTAGGGATTAATAAGTGAGTGACCTGAGTAGAGAAGATACAATGAAAATGCAAGCAATAGCAGGGTTCGAAGTAACAAAATGAGCTTGTAATGTACAATAAGATGGCAAAAATATAAATGCATTATACTATGTAATTGATTTGATTACTATAGCACTAACAATCATAGCTTTTAATAATGACTGTTTTGACAAAACAAATAACAAAATAAATGATATCACTGGGGTACTTAAAATGAGGGACTGAAATATAATAATTATTGTGGGTGGGTGAGATGTAAATTTAATAGGGGATTTAATATTTAGTTAATCTGGTAAGAAATAAAAACAAAAACTGATGACAAAATATAAAAATGAGGGCTCGATTGATTTTATAAACGTGAATTTCGATAGAACAGATTAAGGTATTTATCTATTTACTTTTGCTACTGGGAACGAATGAATTAGTGATTTTAATGGTATGCAATTAATAATAGATTTATTTAAATTATGTGCAATAATATAATTAAGACTTTAATGGGGACTAGTAAATTTATATTTTATAAGAAGGTGGGGGCTATGAAATTTTATTAGAATTAAGGCGGAGATTTTATTGAACAAATTATATATATACAACAAATGACAGCAATAAGAAATGAATACGATAGTAGGGGAGAAATAGATGAAACTTGGTTTGATTATTATTTTTACATTTTTAAGGCGGATATCCGTGAGAAGACAATTTTCTTAGATTTCAAAGGGATCAACAAAATATTTTCCTTTCATTGATTTTAGCGTGTGTGATTCCGCGAGGCGTTACGAACGATTTGTTCCAACGCCAAGGTGCCGGGGTGCACTTTATTCTGAAGTATGTGTCTGACATATCCTTTGAATACTATTATTTTTAGTAATTTTACACTTAAAAATGATTTGGAATATTGTTTAAAATATGTGTCTAAACCAAGTAAAATTTTATTTGTGGGGGTAATTTCGATTAGGGGATTTGTATTTATTTTAACTAAGGGCGGTGGGGACTGAATTTTAATAATTTGTTGATTATTAATAACGGGTGTATGTTTAACTATTGGGGGCTGTGAGGATGGAATTGTGATAATTTGTTGACTGACAATTGGTTCATTAATCTCTATGACGGGTAGATATGTTACTGACTTTAATTCGGTGGTGGGCTCTATGATGGGACTAATATTAATATTCTTAAAGGGGTGTGAATTGAGTTCTTGTGTGGTTTCTTTGCCCTTACTATCAACTTCTGTTAGTTGACTATTGATAATGTTAATCTCCTGCTCGAAGCCTTGTAGCTTGAGATCTATCTTTTCGAACTTTCCTGAATGCTCATTGATTCGACTATTTATCCCATCAAGCTTACTGGTCATTTCATCAAATTTGCCATTCATATTTTCAAATCTGCCATCTACATTATCGAATCTATCATTCATACTTCTAAATTCGCCATTCAAACTTTCAAATTTACCATTCATATCGCTACTCATATTTTCAAATTTGCCATCTACATTATCGAATCTATCATTCATACTTCTAAATTCGCCATTCATACTTTCAAATTTACCATTCATACCTCTTATTTCGCCATTCATACTTTCAAATTTACCATTCATACCTCTTATTTCGCCATTCATACTTTCCATCAGCCGAACCAACATTGCATTCGTATCATTATTATTGGGGATGGTGGGTCTAGTATTAGGGGGTGTGGAGGGGGTTGGGGGCAGGTTCATATCACCTGCTGCTCTGTCGAGTGTCTCTCGTATGTAGGTGGAGCCGATTGTTAGTTCGTTGTTCGCATTATTGGTCTCAGGTTCCATGCCAGCAGTTGGTGTAGACGACGCTGCCTCCGAGCCCGTTTCCGCACTAGCGAATCCGGACGTCCCTTCCGCAACGACTCCCGTCTCGTCGGAGCTAGTTAATAGGGATGGCCTGCGATCTGCAGTTTCCCCAATATCACCGTCTCTATCCCCTCCTGGCATTTTGGGTAGCTCAGAAAAAAAAATAAATAGTAATATCAACAAAAATGATTAATAAATATTATGTATTTTAATTTATAATCGGTAGGTGGGAATGTCAATGGCCCTTGGTTATTTACTTATTTTTAATTCAGGCAAATATAAATATAGAATAAATTTTTTTGTAAATTTTTCTTTTTCAATATAATAAAAAAATTTTTTTTTAAACAAAGGAACCTTCTAATCTCTGGGTAAACGTAGCTACTTTCAAATATTTTCAGAATTATAGTACCAGGAAATTGTGAGATGAAATGATTTTTTTTTTGAAAATGAATAGGGATTGTCACCTGGATCAGTAGAATACCGGCTTCTTTTGCGGCCTACTCAATCCCAGCTTACGAACACCACACGAGGGGGTGGGGGGTTATTAAGGGGCAAGGGGGGGTTAATGTAACTTATGTACTAGGGAAATTGGGCTTTATTTTATTACGTTATTGTTAAATTAATCTGCTTCGCTATTTATTAATGGGGTGGGTGTGTCCCTCAGTGACTGATCCAAGTGGCACGTCCCTGAAATGGAGAATGAAATTTGAGGTGATGAGTGAAGGATGTAGGGAAATGGGCTTCCTGGTACTAATACTATAAATAAAGTTATACAGACCAGCGGTTATGATAGACAATGATATTGTTTTATTCCTTAGCAGTACAATTAGTTGAGGTGAAGTAGAGAGAGTGTCGTACACGGCAAACTCGTTTGGGTCCAGCGGGATTATTGATAGACTCGTCGCTGCTGAAGAACGGCCGGTGAGAATAATATATATATAATGGGTTTGAGCGCCGACTTCGAAGGTGTGCTTCTCGGGTCTCAATGTAGATAATTATATATATATCAGCGGTATGCGCCTTGTATGCCGGAAGTCCTGGTATTAGCGATGAACGTGTACCATTAATACTGGGCCTTAGATGACGAAGGTTACTCGATGAAGAAAGGAATATAGAACATATATATATATATCAGGAGAAGTTGCAGCTTTTGGCTCTCTCGCTGTGGTAATAATAATAGAATGGGTATTGTCAATTCGCCTCACTCATGTCATGTCAATGACTTGCGGAACTTGAATATAACAGTATTTGTGTAGATATATTCTGAGCACTTTGATAGCAGTAGATGCTCACTCTCTCTCATGACAATGACAGACTTGCGGAACTTGAATATAAAAGTAATTGTAAGTGTATTCAGAGTCACATTGATAGCAATAGATGTGCTCCCTCTCCCTCTCATGACAGATGACTGACTGCCGGACTTGCTCATGTCAATGCTCTTCTATGTTGTTAATCGTTGGTCATTTACTATGCTTTCCCAGAACTCATAAGTTTCCCTTGTTTGATGATTAATTGATTGCCTCAATTAGACTTAATGATGAATAAAATAAGATTTTAATTAATTATAAAAATAAGTTATGGTTCAATCCACAGGACCATTGCAACATATATAACGTCTTCTTGATATTTTATGATTGTTTTATTTTCTTCTAATATGATGTCAGTCTGTGGGCTAGAGAATATAAACATTGATTTTTTGAAATTTAGTTCCAAACCCATAATTTTCCTTTTTTACTTTATCCAATGCAAAGCATGGGTAAAGTATTGTAAACGCTCTCGGGGCAAGCGTGGCTTCAAAGGGTCCTCAGGTAAAGACTACGGAACCCATGGACTCAATTAAAGTCACAAATTGTAGTATTCAATTAGGTTGAATTTTAGCATGTGACGGTTTTGCCAAAAATTACATGGGGTCTCGTCGAGAGGCCAAAAAGTGCCATTTTTCATTTAGTGCGTGCGGATGGATGTATGTATGGATGGATGTATGTATGTCTGTTATCGTTTTTTTGGCCCACGATTTTTTCCACACCGTTGCACCGATTGAAATGAAATTGAAAACCTACTATTAGTTTAACAAAATGAAGCGCTGATTAGTTTTTGGTACATATCGGCCCACAAACATTAGTACTTTATTTCAGTACTTTTTTAGTTTTTTCTAAATATCTTGAAAATGACTTAACCAATTTTAATGAAATTTAATATCCTAATTAAGTACCTTGGGGACCACAAAAAAGGTTAAATAAAGTCTTTAGTAAAATTATATTTTAAAATACTTTACTCTAGAGTAAGATAGTACTTTTTTTTTAAATTCTTTATTTAAAATTCATTAAAATTTATTCATTCATCGGTTTATTATAGTTCATTTAAGTCAGAATAGATAAGCTTCTTCAGCAATGGTTACCAATAATAACCGAAATGTCAAAAATCAACAATCCTAAATGATCAATATTTCAATGTTGTTGATTTTATATATTTATATGTATTTTTAATATAATAAACTAACCTGTTAATAAACGGTGACAAAAATGAATTTTAACGCGAAATAATTCACTAATTAAATTGGGCCATGAGGACACGTGGACGCTTCCCTCTCGACTAATTGCAACTCGATTAGGGCCCCCCCCCCCACCCGAACATGTCTAGACTTGTATTAGGTGGCTGTGACGTCACAGTCCCCCCCCCCCCCGGAATAAATTAAATATTATATAATATAGAAATATACCGGGTGAGTTTTTTATCTTGAGACAGTCTTATAACTCAAAAAAAGTGCATTATATGGAAAAAAGTTTAAAATAAAAATTTATTTATATCAAAGGGGAAACTCTACTACTCTATTGTTTGTCGGCGTACAACAAGCTTTCAAGGAGTATTTCTAGGTCAAGTTCTTTTTTTTTAAATAGAACTCTATATTTTTCATTACGTCTGCTTAATCTTCAAAAAAAAACTGAACAACTTTCATAAAACTATTTTTTATACGACATCAAATTAACAAAATACATGAATCAATTAGATCTCTAAAAAATCTTAATAATTATTTTTAACAATTATTTAACTTAATTATCAAATAATAATCATTAAATAATTAATTATTAATTAAATAATTGATTGCTAATTAAATAAATAATTATTAATTAAATAATTGATTGTTAATTAAATAATTAATTATTAATTAAATAATTATTTGTTAATTAAATAATTAATTGTTAATTAAATAATTAATTGTTAATTAAATAATTAATTATTGGTTGAATGATTAATTGTTAATTAAATAATTAATTATTGATTAAATAATTAATTATATAATTATTCAATCGAAAAGTCATAACAATAAAAATAAGTGTTTATAATGATCTTAAAACTTCATTATACACAGATTTAAGAGATTATTTTCTACTTAATTGAACTACTTAAAATTCTTGAGTTTAAAAAAGTTTATTTCTCGTGTCAATCCAGTAGAGAGATACCTATATTGTATTATTATAATAAAAATGGAGCATTTTTTGTTGAAGACAGAATTGAAATGGTCTTAATTTATGGTGAATGTGGAAGAAGTGTTATGAGGCTGCCATTGAAATGGATGCCGAGCGTTTTCCTGAAAGGAATACACCCTCACAAGCTTCATTTCATCGTCTTGTAAATCTTTTTAAAAAAATCAAGAAATTAAAAGGCTACGAAGAAACTGAAACAGACCAAAATAATGAAATTAGAACTGGAATTTATCCAGAAAACTTGCATACATTCTGGAATGTCACAGAATATTGTGGAAATTTTTTTAAATTATTAATTATTATTAAACTATTTATTTTACAATTAAATATTTGATCATTATTTTTTGATAATTAATTTGAATAATTGTTAAAAATAATTATTAGAAATTCTTTTTTGAAATATAATTAATTTAATATTTTGTTTATTTGATGTCGTATAAAAAAGTAGTTCTTATGAAAATTGTTCAATTCTTTTTGAAGATTAAGAACCCGTAAAGAATTATTTAGGTTGCTATTTAAATAAACTGCAACGGATCGTTGCTAAACTTTATCCAAATTCATTTGAAATATTAATATGTTTGTTCCTTTATTATTAATCAGATATCACTTGCAATTTGTAGTTCATATTGAAATTAATTAAAAATAATTCTGATTTAATAGTCGAGGAATAACCATTCTACATTGGATTTTTGACGTTTCGATTATTATTGGTAACCAGTGCTGAAGACATGGAGGAATCGACTTAAAATCAAAAATAACGATCGATTCTCATCTAATACTATAGGAATAACCTTATTGCATCCCATTTTTGATGTTTTGACTATTAATGGCAACCTCTACTGAAAACGTGGAAGAATCGACTTAAAATCAAAAATAACGATCGATTCTCATCTAATACTATAGGAATAACCTTATTGCATCCCATTTTTGATGTTTTGACTATTAATGGCAACCTCTACTGAAAACGTGGAAGAATCGACTTAAAATCAAAAATAACGATCGATTCTCATCTAATACTATAGGAATAACCTTATTGCATCCCATTTTTGATGTTTTGACTATTAATGGCAACCTCTACTGAAAACGTGGAAGAATCGACTTAAAATCAAAAATAACGATCGATTCTCATCTAATACTATAGGAATAACCTTATTGCATCCCATTTTTGATGTTTTGACTATTAATGGCAACCTCTACTGAAAACGTGGAAGAATCGACTTAAAATCAAAAAGACTAAATTCTTTTATGGCAAACAACTCAAGCTTGAGATTCCAGGTAATTTTTGGCAAAACCGTCACGTGCTAAAATTCAATCTCATTGACTACTTCAATTTGTGACCTTAATTGAGTCCATGGGTTCCGTAGTCTTTACCTGAGGACCCTTTGAAGTCGCGCTTGCCGCGAGACCCATTACAATACTTTCTCCCATGCTTCGCATTGGATAAAGTAAAAACAGAAGTTGACCTTGAAATACCCTTGAAAGCTTGTTCTAGGTCGACAAACAATAGAGTAGTTTATTTTCCCCATTGGTATAAATAAATTTTTATTTGAAACTTTTTTCATATAATGCACTGTTTTTGAGTTATAAGACTGTCTCAAGATAAAAACCTCACCCGGTATATAATTCACTAACACTTAGAGAAAGAAAGAGAGGGAGGATTATTATCTCTCTCTCTCGCACTCACATACTCCATAGGCTATTTGGACACGAATGCTAACCTATATTTATTTATTAAATCATGTATCTAGAAATTATTTTATTATTTTAGAAAAAATTAAACACCCGGCAAGATTTGAGACTGCGATCCCTCCTGAATAGCCAGTATTACTTAAAAAATAACTATTAAAAAACTAACGTTTAAAATAGTTAGAGCGTACAGAAAAATTTGGTAACCGACATGCTTTTGCTGAATTATTTTAATCAAAATAACAATTACAATACTTGACCATGGTAAAATGGAAAAGGGCGAAGAGAGTTCTATGGTTGGCCAGGGAGTTGAGATTAATGCTGGTTCTCCTATTAATCTTTAAGGGGGTTCGGGACTGTTTATCATTTTTATAAGAAAATTCTCAAATTTTTACCATCGAATTATTGACGCATTAAATATTTATTCACGAAATTTGAAGTTGATCGTCTGTACCATTACCGAGAAATAAATTATTGAAAATTGTTCTTTTAACATGGAAGTAAATGGTCGGAGCTTTTAAAAGGGCTATAACTTCTATACAAATTGTAACATTTTCAACAAATTTTTACAGATCAATAATTTAACTTTTATGAATCGAACGATACATTTTTCAATAGATTTGGCAGTCTAGTTAATTAGATATTCATAAATGTAAAAAATAAAAAGTTATTTACAGCCACCAGAATATAACAAAAGCACTAGTGTAGAATTCAAGATCTATTTCTTGGGGAGTCGGGTTGGCTCAGTCAGCTAACGCATTGTCCTCGCTTCCGCATCGATCGATTATGACGATGTTGGAGTGGGGGGCCGGGGTTCGATCCTAGCTGGCAAATAAACATTTCTACCGGCTGAGAACTCGGCTCCCTCACTAACCTAAGGGCCGGTTGTATGTCGCAAAGTAAATGCTTTTTACCACTGTTGTAGCCAGTGTCGCTAGATGGCAGTACCCTAGCTCATTAGAAGAATTAAAAGTTTATTAGCAAATTAATTAAAAGCATAGATCAAAGATGGTGTCGTCTATTAAATCCGATGGAGTGGAATATTTTTAATTATATGTCAGAGGGGTTGTTTTTCACCCCCTCGGGAATCGAACCCGAGTGCCAGTAACAGCAATCCGGGCCACCTGGCTCACCTGCGTGGATACGAACCTCTCTGACATATGCAAACGCGTAAAATATTTTACTCATATTTTTAATTATATGTCAGAGGGGTTGTTTTTCACCCCTCGGGAATCGAACCCGAGTGCCAGTAACAGCAATCCGGGCCACCTGGCTCACCTGCGGGATACGAACCTCTCTGACATATGCAAACGCGTAAAATATTTTACTCATATTTTTAATTATATGTCAGAGGGGTTGTTTTTCACCCCCTCGGGAATCGAACCCGAGTGCCAGTAACAGCAATCCGGGCCACCTGGCTCACCTGCGGGATACGAACCTCTCTGACATATGCAAACGCGTAAAATATTTTACTCATTCGTTCGATTCCCGAGGGGGTGAAAAACAACCCCTCTGACATATAATTAAAAATATTCCACTCCATCGGACTTGATAGACGACACCATCTTTGATCTATGATTTCTAGTAAATTTGAATCTATTACCATCGGCAAATTAATATCTTTCATATTAATTAAAAGCATTTGAAATTAAATAAAATTAAATAAATTAAAAATGTGATAAGATTATGTTCAAAAAAACACATTAACCCTATCATAAAAATAGTTGATAAACAAATGTTAAATAAAGGAAAAGAATGATTGTAAATACAAGCGAAAATGTTAATATTTTATTATAAATAATAAAAGAGAATTATGTAATAATATTGTCTATCAAATTAACTGTCTAGATTGTCCATCAAATTCTAGCACCTATATAGGGCAAAGTTCACGTTCACTAAAAATTAGGGTATATGAGCATAAATTAAGTGTTCGAAATAAAAAGACCAACACTGCACTCTCCACCCACGCAGCCGAACATAGTCATTCTTTTGATTACGATAATGCGAAAATATTGGTCAAGATTGATAACTTCTATAAAAGATCCATAGCCGAAATGCTATATATAAAAATAGCAGGTGATAAGGCTATCAATTTTAAAAGAGATTGTATGTTTCTTTCCAATATTTATACATCTATCCTGTGTGATATGAGCCAACAGTTGTTTTCTTGAACTTAATGTATAGAAACTTTTTTGAAAAAAATTTTTTATAAGAATTTGTATAATTTGATTGAATGAAAAAATGCATGTGATTTAAAAGTAATTAGATTCTAATTTGGATTTTCTGTTTGTAAATAAATAATGATGGGATATATGATGACCTCACATAAGGGTCAAATATCTAATTATAATGTAATATATAGAAAAGAAACTCATTACTTTCATTCTGAAACTTTTGGGTCCAGGCACGTTAAAAATTCGCATGAAGCTAAAAGAAATTTTTATTTTTGACAAGGCTTGGTTCGATCACATATGTGTACCGCATTTTGTGTATAACTGTAAGTCTAAATAACCAACTTGGTCAACTTATAATTTTTTATAAAAAAATATATCAATTAACATCCATTTGTAAAAAAATTTTTTAGCCTAATTGACTGAAGATGGCCAAATAAAATTTAGGCCGAAACGTCTCATTAAAGGTGTTTTATTGAACCCAGTGATTCCATCTTTGGCTGATACCTCCTCCTTCATCTAGTATAAATAATAATCGTTAAAAATATAAAATTTGTACTTTAAAATGAATAAATGACTTTTGTTAAAATATACAATTCTTTTAATTCATCAGACAAAGTGACCAAAAGGAAAGTAAGAGTGCCTTTGACAATATCATAGGCTGGTGCAGATCAGTCACTCTTCTTTCCCTGACAATTTCATGTGGACCCAATCAAATGCTTAGACCGCCTTGAAGAATATTCTCGGCAACCCACTCTGATCTAAAATCGGAGGGTCTGACCATTTGAGACAGACTACCACACCACTAACAAACGGTAGATGGTAAATGGAGACACTGGGATGGCCAATCAGATGACAAGCGCTTTCAGTGCCTGTCATCTGATTGGCCATCCCAGTGGCTCCATTTACCATCTACCGTTTGTTAGTGGTAAAAAGCATTTACTTTGCGACATACAACCGGCCCTAAATGGGCTTTGATCCCGGTGACATTAAATAAAAAAAAAGATCTATTTCTTGAAATCGTTTTTGTGTAAAATAAATGTTTTTTATAATAAGAAAAAATTAATCTCAATATTCTTTTTATTAATATTATCAAAAAAAAGATTTGTATTTGAAATTAATCTCATTATTAATAATTTTTTTTATTAAAAAATTTAGTAGGCAGAAGTTGTCACTAAAAGATTTTTTCGTAGATCAACCAGATAGATAAGCTGTCCCGAACCTCCTTAAGTTACATAAAAGATAAAAATGTTTGTTTATTTTGAAGAAATGTATCTCATTGCTTCAACATTCGCTTTAGTTCTAAATCTGGCCGCTTCATAATTGAAAGATGGCAGCACTGAATGGGAACGCCTGTTGCTAGGCAACGACACTAAATCAGAAGCATGGAAGTTGCATTCTCCAGGGTTTGACCACTTATCTCTGTGAATTCAAAGCCTGCCCTATCACCTTTAGAGTATTTAGCAGAATATTTTATAATTTATAAAGTTTTCTTCTCACTATCTGCAAAATAGTGATTTTGATCAACTTTTTAGAAATTTCTGAAAAAGTGCATATTTGATTTTAACCTAACAATTGATTCGCGTAGAGTTTTATACGCTGATTATCAGGCAATTTCCCGATTTTTTACAACATTTTTAACCCTCCCCCCTCCACCCCCTTAATTTTGTGTCGATATGCACCTAAATCTAATCAGCTCTTAAGGGAATGCGGGTCGAGCTCGAGTATTTATATCAGAGCTCGGCCGGGAACAGGAAGCCAGACATCGTGGCAAACGACGCCGACGGGTCGAGGACGGTGTGGGTTCTGGATGTGCAGATAGTGTCAGCGCTCCTCGGACTGGGGGTTGCCCACAGAAACAAAATCAATTATTATAAGGGCAACTCCAGTCTGGTGAGCAACATTGCAGCACGGTTTGGGGTGGGCTCGGGTTCTGTGAGAGTTGAAGCCATCACACTCTCATGGAAGGGAGTGTGGTGGCATAAAGCGGTGCCTCCCCTTGTCGTCCTGGGAATTTACCAGAGAACTTTATGCGATATGACCTTCAGGGCGATGAGGGGTTCTTTGATGAATTTTTATAGCTTCAACAGGAGAACTTATAGGGAAATCGCCATGCGCTAGAAATTGTATAAAGAAAAAAAAATTTGTAAATATATTATGTAAATGTTCCTATAATTATGTAAATACTCCTATAATTAAATTCACCCGACTATGTAAATATTTCTTGTTAGTGGAGGCCCCCAGCTGCGTAGTCCAATAAACGAAAAATCAATGGACCAAAACTACATGTGAAATTTGGTTTCGATATTCGCCCTAGTTTTTGAGCTAGCTCGTCCACAAAAATTTGGTAACGCACAGACAAACATTTTGACAAAACAATTATTATCTCAAAAAATATAATTTTTTCAATGTATACTTATTAGACCTTTTTTGTAGACCGAAATGCCCTGGTTTCGCTCAATTTTTTTTATCAAAGTAGTTTAAGCTGTTTTTGAGATATTTCGAATAAAAGAAGGAAAAAAACATTTTTTCATTCACGATTACAATACTTGACCATACCCTGTGAAGAATGATACTAGAGATGAAACGGATATTCGGAAACTATCCGGTAACCGGCCTATCCGGCTCAAATTTTAAATCCGGCCGAATACCGGATAAGAAACGAGTATCCGGCCGGATACCGGATTTCAAATAAATACAGCATAAAGATTGAAGGCACTTTATTTAACAGAGACTCATGAATTTTTAATAACAAAACAAAATAATTAATACTCAAACTGCACTAAGGGCAAATTATGATGAATAAATACCAATTTCTCTGTGTTCAAAGGCAACAGACGGTTTGTAGTTGGCACAGCATTGGCTAAATCTATATTCATATTCAGTGTACTAAATTCATCAGGATGTTTTGTTTTTAGATGATTCTTCTTGGCAGTAGTACCTAGAAAATACGAGTGTAGGTTATATCGTTAACAAAACTATGTTACCTACTAACTTGACATGAGTTTTCATAAAAATATATTTTGTCTTATACAAAAGTGGTATAAAGATAAGTGCAAAACCAGAAATAAACAACATTTAATAATTCGTTCCATCGGTGATAAAGTCCATCAAATAATTAAACACGTATAAAAAGAGTAACTAGTTAAACAAAGGAATTATTATTTAACGGGTTATAGTGGTGTTTCACAAAAGAGGAAATAAAATTAAAAAAATTAAAAAATCTTTTAAATTATTTTGGAGATTTTTTATTTATCTCTATACATATTTCGGGCTATGAACCCTTCATCAGGAGGTTAAACAGAACACTGAATTCAGTGTTCTGTTTAACCTCCTGATGAAGGGTTCATAGCCCGAAATATGTATAGAGATAAATAAAAAATCTCCAAAATAATTTAAAAGATTTTTTAATTTTTTTAATTTTATTTCCTCTTTGTGAAACACCACTATAACCCGTTAAATAATAATTCCTTTGTTTAATATGTTTCACTATAAACCAACACCGCTTTCCCTAAACTTTAGAGTAACTAGTTTTGTTTGGTACATACCTGCCTTTTTCCTTCCCCACCACGAGAGATTTTAACATTACATAACGAACAAATAGCAAACTTTTGATTGTCACTTTTTATATCAAAATATTTCCAAAAAGGTGATCTTTTTTTAAATCGAAGACATTTTTCTTCGGTACCTTACTTTAAATTTATAGAAAAAAATACTAATAAAATTACCACAAACTCAAACAACAAGAACACGTTTTTTCATAACCTCTTATGATCGTATTTGCAATCAATTCAAGAAGACAATAAAGCACTAATGTCACTCATAAACGAAAGGGCCCGAAATCACCCGAGTCCACCCGATCGCTTAGTGAATCACTCTTGTAACGAGTCGCCGCTCGACTATGTTCGGCCGGATATTCGGCTATCCGGCTTCAGGGTTGGCCGAATATTCGGTATTCGGTATCCGGCACAACATCTATCCGTTTCATCTCTAATGTATACTATGAAGTCGAGTTTTATTTTGGAGTTTAATTGTAATATTGTAAAATATCCACTTATAAAATTGGCCTATAAACACGGTGTTTCCATCCACAAAACGTATTAACTCAATTCGTTCGAAGCTTGAATATTATAATCCATTTGTTTTGTGAGCGATACGCCCATTCTCTGTTTTTTTGTGTTTTTGACAAGAATTCATGTTTAAATCTAAAAATTTTAATCTCTATTTATTAACTTTTCTTTTGCAGTGACTGGTATTTTGGACGGTACTATTGTACTGTCAATAATTTTATTGCAAATATGTCAGTGGCTGCAAGTGTATTCACCCTGACAGGAATTTCAATAGACAGGTAAGAGGCAACTTTTCTATTTTTTTTTTCATCAATTGCATGAAATCCTAAATTTGATATAAATATCCAAACCAGAATAATTCTACTATGGAATTCTCTTTTAAGATCGCTAAGCATTCTATTATATTCTCTAAAGCTATTATTCAATAAGCAGCTCTTGATGAAGGTCCAAATAGGGGTATAGGGGTATTTAATGTCTTTTGTTAATATTATTTCCTTTATGAGGCAACACCCTTATTCACGGATATGTAAATAATGATAATCATGATAACAGACAACACAATGTTAAATATGGATGTGCTACCCCCCCCCCTCTCTCTCTGCGACCCTTCCCGCAATTTAATGAAAGAGAGAGAGCGCTTCTTGCTTCCTAGCAGAAATGGGTTATTATAATAATGTGATATGTTATTACTATTGTTTGTTTCATATATAGATAGCCCTCTTATAATCTATACTAGCTGTGGCCATTTCTAAACCCTGGCGGGGAGCGTCTCGATCCGGAACTTTGGTTTGCCCTCTTGGTAGCCAAGGGCCCCTCACCCCTTGACCCACTCCGATTCCATCCCACCGACCCACTCCCCAACCATCTTGGAGCCCACTTCTGCCCTTGGACCTACGCCCCTCCACCCCAACGACTCTAACCCCCCGGGATCCCTACTCCCTGATCCTAATTGTCAAAAAATCGAAAATGGAATTCAATAAGGTTATTCCTCTTGTTCAGTCGCTACACTACCCTTAAATTATCCGCCCGACGCCTTCTTCGTCTTGATGCCTCTGGCCCGCTGTTTGCCGTCAGAGGGCGGCTAAATCGCCAGCCGTCTCTCGATGTTGGACTGAAAGCTTGCTGGTAACACTCTCGCTCGGACTCTCGCTCGCACCAGTTCGAGGTGAAGTCTTTTAAACTTCTCTTCCTCCGTTCGTGCTCGGATGGAAGTGAAGCACATATACGTATCTTTCAAAGCTCCACGTGGAACCATCTTGTCTCGTTGTTCGCGAGTCGATCTCTCCCTTTCGCTTAATTCTCTCGTATAATCATCATCATATGTACATATCACCCCCGCCAAATTGCGGGTAATAAATCGTTATCAATATATATATTTGTGTGATAGTGTTTTTCATTTACCCCAAACTGGAGGGCTGTTTTTCAGTCCGGCCCTTCAGTCCTCCACGCTCTCCCACCCTGGTGTACGCCGGTACACCCTCTAGTATTAGATAAAAATCGATGGCTATTTTTTATTTTAAATAGATTCCTCTATGTCTTCAGCAATGGCTACCAATAATAGCCGAAACGTCAAAAATCCAATGTAGAATGGTTATTCCTCAAGTAATAGATGAGAATCAATCGCTATTTTTAATTTTAAGTCGATTCCACTATGTATATAGTATAATAATCGAAAGGTCAACAATCCAATGTAGAATGACAAAGGGAAACAAAGAGGTTGTCCTATGCTTGATGCAAATAAACATACTGTATTGACCCCATGAAAAATAATATTTATAATTAAAAAAGACTGATGATGAAGACCAAGTCTTCGAAACTATAGTCTCAAACAAATAAATAATATATATATATAAAGATATATCATTTCGATATATATGTGTGTATGTTTATTTGCATCAAGCAGAGGACAACCTCTTTGTTTCTCTCTGTGAATCAACAACTCTGCTACTCTCGGCAAAACAAAAACTTTTCAATTCAATGTAAAATGTTTATTCCTCATAAATGTTTTTATGTTTTATATAATTTCATTATTAAAAAAAAAAAAAAAGAATTTGAGTAAACAAAAACATGGCAACATAATCAGCCAATCACAGATCTTTATTTAATTTAACCCCCATTACACCCCCTTAGAGGTGGATTTTCGTAAAATTACCTGACATCTAAGCCGTATAAAGTACTAAATTGAAAGTTTTTGCCGAGAGTAGCAGAATTTTTATATATTGAAGGAGACAATAAAAGAGTGTGTCTTCTGCTGGAATTATAAATTTTATTTATTTATAACGAGACTATAGTTTCGAGGGCTTTGCCCTCTTCATCAGTCTATTACTATGTATTCACAGGAATTAATTTATGAATGAAAGGTTAACATCTTTCATGTGTTTAGGTTAAGAAAATATAGTGTGGGCAAGTTCAGAATTGAAATTTATAGTTGTTTTATTTTTTTGGCTGTAGGTGGCGTTCGTGAAGTTTATATTTTAGCCGCTATTTTTAAAATAAAGCTTTCGGGAATTTCTATTTTCCGATTTAAGAATTTTTTTTGATGAATTATTGTATGATTTTAAAATTTCTAACGATTCGAAAATACTAATTTTTAAGGGATCTAATTCTGATCTAATTAATTTAATATTTGATTCATCTGGAAAACAATGTTTCTCGGAGATTAAATGGTCTGCAAATGCACATATGCCCCGAACCCCCCTTAAAAACCCTTTTGTGTTCCGAAATGCGTGTGTTTAAATTTCGTTCGTATAAAGTACCTCTATTCCAAATTTCAAGCCCGTAGATATAGTAGTTTTGGAGATTTCATGTTGAGTCAGTGAGGGGTATTTCGCTTATAGATATAGATTATATATTAGAAAAGATTGAAAAAAAGACCGTTTTTGCCACGATATCACACTCATATTGTGGGTGGCGCCTGCCACTGCCCGCCTAGCACCAGCCCTGTTTCAAATGCCCTCCCGGCCATAGAGATAACAAAAAACACTTACTTTAAAAGTAACACTAAATTAGATAAGAGTAAATAAAATTTCAAGGTAGCTTTCACATAAATAAAAATATATACTATATATATACGTTTTGAGTTTTATCTCAATATAGGGTATACTAGCTGCAAGGCACGCCCCCTGGACCCCAACACACGACCCTCACACTCCACTCCCACCCACCACACCTCCCGAAACCCACCAAGAATCCCTATCCCCCGCACCATGCGAGCCAAAATCAACAACTCCCTCTCCAAAGCGTCTCAAAGCAAAGAGACTCGTACTCTCGTTCACGGCCCCTAGGCTATCTGCGCGTCACAATACTCTTTATATTATGTTTATTTATTTTTGATTTTTTTGTATATTTTGTATTATATTTATTTATTATTCTCTTCTATATATTTTATGTTATATCAGTTTCATTTTTGTATTATATATTTGCTTTTCTTCTTGCTTATATATATGTTTACCTATTATACGAGTATAATAAATATTGATTTTTATATTGTTTTGGTGGGGTTTGAAGGTATATTTTGTATTAATTGTCTGAAGGAAATTTGCTCTAAATTATGCTATAATATTATGTTGGCTAGTTGTATATTTATTTCTTAAAATATTCTAGGAAATAATACACTACTAATCATTCCAGTGCCAATTTGTAAAACAAACTGTTTAGAACAAAAAATAAATTCAAAAAGAGAAAAAAGAAACATCTAATAGTCTAAGAACTACTCACCATTTTGGAAGCTGATTTCAGAATCCAAATAACATATCCAATACTGTAGTGTGATCAGCACATACCCCGAAAGTCAAATACTTACAAGCCAAATCGAGTCGTTTTTAGCTGTAATCAACCCTTGGAGATGTCAAAAATACCATAAAATCACCTCGCCTTCGGCACGCCCTCGAAGCTCGGCCCTCCGGGCTGGTGCCCTGGCGGGCGGCGTCTCGGTCCAAAAATGTTATCCCTCTTAAAAAACCACACTCCAAATGTATACCTATAAACTCCCGAAAATGCATACTCGCTTAAAAGTTTCGCCTCATTTTCATCCTGACACAGCTACAGAAATTAGGCTCTAGATATAAATCTGGAAGTATTTTTTTCTTCTATAATCTACAGCATTGTGATATTTTTTATGTGGAAATAGATTTATTTAAATAAGTGGGATCGTGTGAGGAGGAGAATTATATTATATCATTTTTTTAAAATTTGGGATCGATAATCGATATAAGGCTCCAAATATTTAAAAGAGATCAGGTGTTGTTTGTGTGACAGGCTGCTCCAGTATTGCAATGAGAAACTTATATGGGCATGCGAGTCTTAAGTCGTTTAATTTTGTAAAAATCAAAAAATAAGAATAACAAAATTTATATTTTTAAAAAATTATAAAAAAGTGGCAAATTATTAAAAAATAAACAAATAATATATAAAATATAAATCAAATAAGATGTGATTGATTTCTTTTTCTGTGCGCAAAGAAAAGCGAATTGAATATTTAATTTTTGAGTGGTGAGGGGGGGGAATAATTATCAATAAATTTAATGTTTCTTAATTTAAAATCAATTGGAGTCTTTCATTTCAAAATTCGAGTCCAAATTACAATTATATTTCAAATTTGCCGCAAATACACCGACGCCGCACCTTGTCGGCAGCATTACGTCAGCGTTGCGGCAAATTAATCTGGGCAAATATATATTGTATAAGTCCTAAACTGTTTACTCTACGGCAAATTCTATTAGAAACAAAATTGTAGAGGATGTAATTTTTGACATGTTTGTTTAAAAAAAATTTGAAAATAACTACCCAAAATGGCTGGGGAGGGTCAAAAATGAAAATCTTAGCCCTTTCGACCAAACTCAACCAAATTCGTATAAATAATCAGTGGACCTCCAAAAGGCTAGAAATGTAAAAACTAACGACCCAAAATGGGGATGAGGGTCCAAAAATGAAAATCTAGGCCCTTGTACCAAACTTAATTTAGTTTAGAATATGTAACAGGACATTCAATAAGTCCGTAGGATAAGTAAGAAAAAACAAAATTTTGACAAAATTCGATTTTATTATTGAACATAGTTGACTTTGAGGGCGATACAACGAGTATAGCAATTTTCCAACTTTTCGATACCACTTTTATAGTACGATTTCTCTTTTTCGTCAAAATAGGCCTCAGTTTCAGCGATTATTTCATCATTGGAATTCTTTTAGATTCTGGTGTATAATAGTGAAGCCATGTCTCATTCATTGTCACATATCGAAGATAGAATTCCATTTTATTGCGGTTTAACAGCGCCAAACACTCCTCTGAAGCATCGATTCGTTGTTGTTTTTGGTCGACTGTGAGCTCACGCGGCGCCCACTTTGCACAGAGCTTTTGCATACCAAAATGCTCGTATAAAATGGTAAAAACACTACCATCTGATATCTTTACAATGTCAGCTAGCTGCTGCACCCTCAATTTGCGATCGTTCATAACCAATTTGTGGATTTCTTTTATGTTTTCTGGAATAACAGCCTCATTTGGCCGTCCACTGCGCTCTGCATCATTTGTGCTGGTACGACCACGTTTAAATTCAGCAATCCACTTCTCTACCATTTGTCTCGATGGAGCAGAGTTCGGATAATGTTTATCAAGCCATTGTTTGGTTTCCACTGTATTTTTTTTCATCAAAAAGCAATGCTTTATTAAAACTCGAAATTTACTTTTTTTTCAATAACAAAAGTTGCTTCACACAAAATCCTATAACTCAAGAATCAATAGTCATATTTCTGTCAAATTTATACACGTATCGTTCGAAGGTTAGTACTAAATAAAAATCATATGGAACAAATTCTAGTAACGCCATTTCTGTGTCATTCTACGGACTTATTGAATGACCTATTATACGAAATTTGGTTGAGTTCGGACAATAAATAAATTTCGTTTTTGACCCTCCCCACCCATTTCGGGTGGTCATTTTTCAATTTATTTTTAAACAAAAACAATTTAGAAGTTATAATCAATGAGGTGATTTTACAATATTTTTTGACATTTTCAGGGATCGATTACCCCTAAACACGACTCGATTTGGCCAGTAAGAATTTGACAATCGGGATTAAACCAATTATTTTACATGAATTAATGTATACATTGTATTTTAGCTTCGACTCCGGAGATTATTCCTCCACCATCGAGTGTCCTTAATCATCTTTTTAGTCCTTGTTTTTAATAAGAGGAAAAAACTAATTAAAGAAAAAACCTCTTTTCCGATAATTATTCCAATTCCATATTTCTCCTTCCTCATTCGATTCCCCTGACAATCGGGATGTATTCTAATCCCACCACAGTATGAGATATGTTATTTGAATTCTAAAATTATACTTAGCTCTTGGTCTATAAGTATTTCTAATCTTGAAATCGTCCTTTTAGATATTTGGCGATTGTTCGTCCGCTCCAGCCACGGATGTCCAAGATGGTTGCCCTAATTATTATAGGCGTGATCTGGATGGCAAGCTTATCGATAAGTTCCCCTTGTATTCTTTATTCCGATATTAAAATATACAAGTAAGTTAGAAATAAAATAATTCATTTGAAAAGCCTCTAGTAAATAATTCAAAATTTCTAACTATATAATGATTTATAAATTTCTAAAGAATTATAATAAATTAAAAATGATTTCAGATATGCTGGTAAAATTCGAACTGTCTGCATTATGATATGGCCGGATGGTGACCCAAGAGCCAGTAAACTGGACTATTTGTAAGTAAAAAGCGAATTTGTTTTTTTATACAGGGTGTCCCGTTATTACGACAACATTTTGATTTTTGGTTGCAACCCTTCTTGACCAGAGAAAGGTTGACGATTTGTAGATTTATCTCGAAGTATGTTCCTCGCAGAAAGGTCTTGGTAACGTGCCCAAGCGATTCAATCTGTAGTGGGTATAGTTTGATTTTGACTATGGATATGAGGTGGCGTGGGTGGCGTGGGTGGCGTGGGTTTGCTTAAACACTAGTTTCTTGAATGACGGCGGGTGTTACTCAGGGTAGTCTCTCTCAGTGCTTGTTGCTGAAATTTAGGGAATTTAAATAAGCTACGTTACTGAATTAAAAAAATGAATTTAAATAATAAAAAAAAATGCAAATAAAACAAAAAAGATGGATGTGTGGTTTTCAATAATAATAAAGTTTTTTTAGAGAATTATTTAAATTTTAACTATGTGAGTTTATTTTTCTTTTATCAGTAATTGAAGTGAACAGAAATAAAATGGGTTGTTTAAGAAAATTGATGTGAAAATGTTACATTCCTTATGGACCAAATGTATAGGATAACTCTTCCTTCCGTCACCTTGACTCCGATTTGTACTTCAGGCACCAATAAGTGGATATTTAGGTGCACCCGAAAGGAATTCTCGGCGTCTGGTAGGTTCGGTGTTGAATAGGTTGCAAGGATCACCTTCGATTCGCTAAATGAAGCTAGTTGGCTCCAATATACTATATCCTATATATATTGATCTAGATTAATTTGTAACAACGCTAAGAGAAATTTCTCTAAAAAAATTTCCCTCTTGACTAGAATCGAACCTACGAACTCTTGAACTCAGGTCCTCTGCTTTATCCACTAGACCAGTCTGACATTAATATTTATACCATGATTTCAGTTACTAAAACTATAAATTTTTGATTTAGACTTTGTGTCGAGATAATATTGTATTCATTTGAACTCGAATGAAAATGAAAAAACACCAATTGATTTTAAATTAAAAAACATTGAATATATATTAATTAACAAGGCAAATTTGAAATATAATTGTCAGCTAGGATTTTAAACTGACAGCTCCATTTGATTTTCATTAACCAGGCAAATTTGAAATATAATTTTAATTTGCACTCAAATTTTGAAATGAAAGACTCTAAAAGACTTTAAATTAAGAAACATTAAATATATCGATAATTATTCCTCCCCCCCTCCCCCCCAGCCCCCCCCCCCCGCCCAGCCACTCAAAAATGTAATATTCAATTCGCTTTTCTTTGCGCACAGAAGAAATTATTCACATCTTATTTGATTTATATTTTATATATTATATTTTATATATTATTTGTTTATTTTTTAATTATTTTTTAATAATTTGCACTATTATTTAATTTTTTATATTAAATGACACACAAAAAAACCGCGACCTAATATGCTGTACATCTACTTCCACTTGTACTTCCAAATATTTCCAAGTACTTCCAAAATACTTCCAAAGGGGTGTACACCTACTTCCAATCGCGGATCACCCCTCGTTATACATCAATAATTGAAATCAAAATATTTTGTCTTCCTAATAGAAAACAGGGTCACGACTCCTCTGTAAATAGGATTACGACTTTGAAGAGAATATAAAACCTCCTCTTTGATTTTCAAATTACCACTTGTTTTTAATTGAATTAGAACTCGAATTATATTAAAAAAAAACTAAAACCTTATGTTTTTATCTATATTATCCTTTAAAATCACGTAGTTTTAATTTTTTTAGATATAACTCGAGTTCTAATTGAGCTAAAAATAAGTGATGATTTGAAAATCAAAGAGGGAGCTGTTTTCTATTACGTCAACAATACATTTTGATTTCAAATATTGCTGTTTAATATCTAATGGGATTCGAAAATAAGATCAAAATGGCCTTTTTTGTCATTTTGACCGATAATATCTCAAAACTCTGACCTGTTGTAAAAAATCGGGAAATTGCGTGATAATCAGCGTATAAAACTCTACTCGAATCAAGGGTTAGGTTTACGTATACGAACTTTTGTTTAATTTTTATCGAGCAGTTTAGTTGGGTAGTAGAGTCTATTACTAGATTTTTTTTATCAAAATCAAATAAGCACTTTTTCGGAAATTTCTAAAAAGTTGAGCAAAATCACTATTTTGCAGACAGTGAGAAGAAAACTTTATAAATTATAAAATATTCTGCTAAATACTCTAAAGGTGATAGGGTAGGCTTTGAATTCACAGAGATAAGTGGTCAAACCCTGGGGAATGCAACTTCAATGCTTTTGACTTCATTTAGTTGCCTAGCAACAGGCGTTCCCATTCATTGCTGCCATCTTTCAATTATGAAGCGGACAGATTTAGAACTAAAGAGAATGTTGAAGCAATTGAGATTCATTTTGTTCTTTCTCCAAAATAAACAAAACTTTTTATATTTTATGTAACTTAATGACTTAACGCTACGACCATCCAGAAAATAATGAAAATTTATCCCACTTCATTTTATGTCCTGAAGAAGGGAAAGTTTCGGTTTTTCGATTTCACCCTTTATTAACGCCCTAAACTCTACCACCATCCCGAAAATAATGAAAATTTATCCCACAAATATCACCACTTCATTTTATGTCCTGAAGAAGGGAAAGTGTTTCGGTTTTTCGATTTCACCCTTTATTAATGACCCAAACTCTACCACCATCTCGAAAATAATGAAAATTTATCCCATGAATTTCACCACTTCATTTCATGTCCTGAAGAAGGGAAAGTTTCGGTTTTGCGATTTCATTCTTTATATAATGTACCTACCAAATTCTACCATTATGCCAAGTTGTAGCATGATCATTATATTTTCAATGTATATTAATTTATTCTGTAAATTTCCCCCTTCATTTCTGGGCCTCGAAGAAGTAAAAGTTTCAGTGTTTCAACTTTCTATTTAATTAATGTGCCAATCTTTACCAGTATGCCAAATTTCAGCATTCTAGGTTCATTAAATTTTTAGTATATGTTAATTAAGTCTATACCATTCACCCCTTCATTTTAGGTCCTGAAGAAGGGAAAGTTTCGGTTTTTCGATTTTTACCATTAATTTTACCCCAAACTCTAAAAGCATGCCAAGTTTTAACATTATAGGATCAATAAATTTTCACTGTATGTTAATTTAGCCTATAAATTTCACCCCTTCATTTCGGGCCCCGAAGAAGTGAAAGTTTCGGTGTTTCAAGTTCCTCTTTTATTAATGTGCCATTCTCTACTAGTGTGCAGAATTTCAGCATTCTAGGTTCATTGTGTTTTCACTATATGTTAATTTAGTCTATAACATTCACCCCTTCATTTTAGGTCCTGAAGAAGGGAAAGTTTCGATTTTTGGATTTTTCCCATTAATTGTACCCCAAACTCTACCAGCATGCCAAATTTCAGCATTCTAGGATCAGCGGAAGTACTCTAGAATTTTGATGAGTGAGTGAGTGAGTCAGTGAGTGAGTGAGTGAGTGACGAAAAAGCCTATCTTTGGGTTCTTGTACCTTGGGCGGTATAAGCATTAGAAATATGAAATTTTAGTAATTTAGTTAATCTTATGAACCAGTATTGTGGAAAAAAATTTCAGCCATGTAGAGGTTTCCAGTACGAAGTTACAATGGCCTGAGTTGTTTCCTGTAAAGGGTAGTTTGGCAGTGCACACACCCCCGTTCGAATCGAACTTGGCTGGGGCACTGCCAAGAGCGGGATCCAGGGGGGGGGGCTACCGCCTCCCCCCCCCATAGAGGCCCGTGCCTGGCGGGAGTGCAACACGTGCGTCGCACGCAGAGGCCAAAAAACGGCGGCCAAATCGACAGGGAATTTATAACAATTTTTTTCATTTATTTTTTTTATTTTAATGAACTTAAAATATGAGATATGAAATTTGTAAAAAAAATTTGAAATTTTTTTTTTTTTTAATTTTAAAATTGAAAATAATATGTGTGTGTGGGGGTGGCGTCTCTGACCCCCCCCCCCCCCCCCCCCCCCCGCTTGGACAATTCGATCGCGACACACTTTCAAAATAAAAAGTAGATCTTATATACATCGGGCACCTTATATACATTCTCCCCCCCCCCCCCCATAAAAAAATTCCTGGATCTGCCCTTGGGCACTGCCGTACTATAATATCTCTATATATATTAATATATTCCTCTATATAGCTTAGAATATTAGATTTAAGGCGTGTTTCATTTGAAATTTTAGTAGACAAATTTATTAATTTTAAAATATATATTATATATTAATATATATTAAAATTTTTGGAAATAATTCATACCGCAAAAATTAATTTTTTTTTTTTGAATTTAAGAAAAATATAAATTCTTGAAATTTTAGTAGATAAATTAATTTTAAAATATATCTATATTTAATTTATAATATAAGTTTTAATGAGATATGATTTAATGGGATAATGAGATTAATTCTTAATTTATTACTGCGCGGCTCATTTGGAATTTTAATAGATAAAGTAATTTTAAAATTATTATATATATTTTATTTATAGACACTTTTTAGATAAATTTAAATATTGTATTATTAAAAAAGTCGAAAAATATTAGTAGACAAATATATAAATTCTTTAAATTTTAGTAGATTAATTAATTTTAAATTATATATTATATAATATTTAATTTAAACACTAAATTCTCTATTCTCACAAACAATCAATGCTCTAATAAAGTATTTATAAAGCATATACGGATATTTTTTCATTTTTCTTTGATCTCGACAATCGATCAAGTGCATCGAATTATCACTAATATAGAACAAGCACTTGAAGAAAAGAAAGTAACCTCGGCAGTGTTTCTTGACGTCTCTCAAGCTTTCGACAAGGTCTGGCATGAAGGACTAAACCACAAAATAAGAAAAGCTCTTCCAGCATGCTACGCAAAAGTTTTTGAATCGTACCTTGCAGATCGATACTTCCGCATAAAACAAGAAGAAGCTTATTCTGAACTTAAAAAAATCAACGCTGGAGTACCACAAGGAAGTGTCTTGGGACCACTCCTTTATCTTCTCTATACCAGTGACCTCCCAGAAATTTGCTCTAATATAACAGCTACATTTGCAGATGATACCGCAATTCTAGCAACCGGACACAACAACTACGAATCTACACAAAAATTGAACACCTCACTTTCCAAAATCCAAGAATGGACTGCCAAATGGAGAATAAAACTCAACGAAACAAAATCGGTTCATGTTGACTTTACAAATAAAAAAGTCACGCACATACCTGTGTATATCAACAACAACATCATCCCATACTCCAATCAGGCCAAATATCTCGGAATGACGCTAGACACGCGTCTCCGATGGAAGGTGCATGTCAAGAAAAAAGGGAGGAGCTTAATATCAACTTTAAAAAGATCTACTGGATAATTGGAAGAAATTCTTCAATGTCAATTGAAAATAAGCTCCTTTTATATAAGCAAGTACTCAAACCAGTGTGGACATACGGCATCCAGCTGTGGGGATGTACAGCACAGTCAAATAGAAACATTATACAAAGATTTCAAAATAATGTACTAAGGTGCATTGTAAATGCTCCTTGGTACATTCGAAACGCGGACCTCCATCGTGATCTTGGCGTGGAAACCGTCAGTGAAACCATTAAGAAGCTATCAGCAGCCCACCAGACGAGGCTGCAAGGGCATGTGAACGAGGAAGCCTTGCAACTACTCAACGTTGACACACAGACTCGCCGGCTGAAGCGTATCAAGCCTCATGAACTTTGTTAAAAACATTTTAATAAATAATAGAGATAAAGACAATTATATATAAGAAATATATGATTGCTTGTTTTGTGTTTTGTTTTAAGTTAAATCTATAGCAAAATTACTTATTAGCTGCGGCTAGCAGCTAGATTGTAATATTACTATTAATAAAAAAAAAAAAAAAAAAAAAATTTTCTTTGATCAATATTGATTATTCAAAAAAATATTTTTTCAAAACATATAATTACGGACAGCTAATAATCACATATCGAGACGCTGCCCGCCAGGGCTACCAGCTCGTAATTTCATAATTAATTATTATAATAAAAGCACCAGGCAAGCCCCACAACCGCCAAAGCTGGTCGTTGCAGCTTGTATAATTATAAAAAAAAACTTTCTATGTTATACTGGTTGTAAATAAAGTTGTTCGTCTGCTTTGCTTTCAGATACAACATTATATTCTTTCTGGCTACTTATGTATTGCCCATGTGCGCGATGGTCATGTGTTATACTCGGATGGGTCTTGAACTCTGGGGCAGTAGAACAATTGGCGAGATGACTCAAAGACAAATTGATGGCATCAAAAGTAAAAGAAAGGTGAGCAATAATTATTTGTATACAAATAAGCTGACGTGTTCTGATGTGGCCATCCATTTGACTTTACCAAACAACCTGGCCCCTCACTTATATTTAATATTTAATAAAATTATTTATATTCATGTAGGGGAGAGAGTTTTTGCTTTTTTAGATTACTCTGTGTCCACTGATTATGTATACAAAATTTGCTTGAGTTTGGTTCAAGAGTTTTTAAGGAATTTGGTGTTGGTACTTGATGAAACATTTTTTAAAATTATTGGATAAAAATACTTGGTAGGTTTCACATTAAGATATAAAATAAAAAATTTTAAGAAAAAATAAAAACCTACTTCAAAAAATTAAATGCAACAAATAAAATACACTAAAAGGTATAAAATAATTATTATCTTATTTAGTTACAACTAAACGACGAAATATTAACATGAAATCACTTTTTGAAGTCGGTGCCAAACATATACCTTTTGTGAATCGCACTCGACGGATCTTACTTAGTACGTTTGGCGGGTACGCTCGCTTATAGGTATAGTTTGTTTGGTACCGAATTCAAAAAGTAATTTCGTGTTAATATTTCGTCGTTTAGTTGTAACTAAATAAGATAATAATTATTTTATACCTTTTAGTGTATTTTATTTGTTGCATTTAATTTTTGGTCGGTTTTATTTTTCTTAAAAATTTTTATTTTTCTCTTTAGTGATGTTATTAATAGTGATCATATCATCAGAACTTGACCAAATTAATATGACACCATCCCTAAAACACCCCCTTTCGGATAAAAAAAGAACCATCGAAATCGGTTCATAAACAAAGAGGTTGGTTAGGTCTAAACAAACCTAATAAAAAAGGTCTAATACCTATGAAAAAAATCGAAAAAAAATGGGACCAATCGGAAGCTAGACTGGACCCAATGCAAAAAAATTTTCAAAATCGGTTGACAATTGGCGGAGATATGAGGTAACATAGGCAACAAAAAAAAAAAAAAAAAAAAATTCAGTCGAATAGAGAACCTCCTCCTTTTTTGAAGTCGGTTAAAAATAAAACGAATTTATTTTTGGAGAATCTTTAATCTCGATATATATATTTCGGGTGACTAACCCATCTTCAGGAGAAACAGAAAGTAACTGACCTGGATAAGTCGAAATTGAATACAAGACAATGGTAAAAATTTTTTTTTTTTTTTTTTAAGATAACAAAAGGGTAAATATTTAAAATTAGTGGAGGGAGAAAAGGTAGGGAGTCTACTTTTGTTTAATTTTGAGTGGCCTTTTGGTCCAAGAGCCTAGATTTTCATTTTTGACCCTACCCGCCCCCCCCCCCTTCATTTTGCGTGGTTGGTTTTTGCATTTTTAGATTTCTGGGGGTCTACTGATTATGTATACACAATTTGGTTTAGTTTGCTCAAATGGCCTAGATTTTTAATTTTCAACCACGCCCCCCCTCAACCCCTTAATTTTGTGTCGATATGCACCAAAAATCTAATCAGCTCTTAATCTCAATGGACGAAAACTAGGTGTGAAATTTGGTTTTGATATTCAAACTAGTTTTTGAGCTAATTCGTCCACAACAATTTGGTATCGCACAGACTAACAGACATTTTGACAAAACAATTATTATCTCAAAAAATATAATTTTTTCGATGTTCACTTATTAGGGTTTTTTTTTTGTAGAGCGAAATGCCATACCTACTTAGTCTCATCTTTTAAATAAAATATTTTTTTTTTTTAAGAATTAGGTTTAAGGAATACCATATTATTACTTTAAAAAAAAATTGTATAAAGTAAAGTGAAAGTTTCTTTTTGCCGAGAGTAGCAGAATTTTTCCTAAATTAAAGGAGACAATAAAAGAGGGTGTCTTCTGCTGAAAAAATGAATTATGAAGAGGGTAAAGCCCTCGAAACTATAATCTCGTTATAGATAAATTAAAAATTTATAATTTCAACAGAAGACACACTCTTTTATTGTCTCCTTCAATTGTATAAAGTGATATAAACATTGTGCATTTTTATGATAAGTTTGTATCTTTAATATAATAAAAGAAAAAAGTAAAAACTTTCGCCAGCTAAAATCACAGCAAGTATGTTTACTTTACCATACAGGGTATGGTCAAGTATTGTAATCGTGTATGAAAAAAGTGGGTTTTCAATATTCATATGATATTGACTCCATGAAAAACATTTATAATTGAAGAAAGACTGATGATGAAGACCAAGTCTTCGAAACTATAGTCTCAAACAAATAAATAATATATATACAGATATATCATCTCGATATATATGTGTGTATGTTTATTTGCATCAAGCAGAGGACAACCTCTTTGTTTCTCTTTGTGAATCAACAACTCTGCTACTCTCGGCAAAACAAAAACTTTTCAATTTTCAATGAAAAAAGTGGGTTTGTTTCCTTATTTTTTTTGAAATATCGCAAAAACGGCTGAAACCATTTTGATTAGAAAAATTGATCTAAATTATGGCATTTCGCTCTACAAAAAAGCTATAATAAGTGAACATCAAAAAAATTATATTTTTTGAGATAATAATTGTTTTATCAAAATGTCTGTTAGTCTGTGCGATACCAAATTTTTGTGGACGAGCTAGCTCAAAAACTAGTGTGAATATCGAAACCAAATTTCACACATAGTTTTGTACCATTAAGATTAAGAGCTGATTAGATTTTGGTGCATATAGACCCAAAATTAAGGGAGATGGAGGGGGGTTAAAAATTAAAAATCTAGGCCATTTGAGCAAACACAACCAAATTTTGTATATATAATCAGTGGACCCCCAGAAGTCTAAAGATGCAAAAACTAACCGTACGAAATGGAGGGGGGTCAAAAAATGAAAATTTTGACCATTTACCAAACTCAACCAAATTTTGTATACATAATCAGTGGACCCCCAGAAGTCTAAAGATGCAAAAACGAATTTTGGGTCGATATGCACCAAAATCTAATCAGCTCTTAATCTCAATGGACCAAAACTACGTGTGAAATTTGGTTTCGATATTCAAACTAGTTTTTGAGCTAGCTCGTCCACAAAATTTGGTAACGCACAGACTAACTAACAAAAATTTTAACAAAACAATTATTATCTCAAAAAATATAATTTTTTGGATGTTTACTTATAAGGGCTTTTTGGTAGACCGAAATGCCATGGTTTTGCTCAATTTTTTTAATCAAAATAGTTTTAGCCGTTTTTGAGATATTTCGAAAAATAAAAGGAAGAAAACACTTTTTTCATGCACGATAACAATACTTGACCATACCCTGTATATTAAAGTAAAAATGAGAGCCATTTTTTGACAATATACCTACTTACCCTCGAAAAGTTATATAATAATTAATATATACCTAGATTTCTTATTTTTGAAATTTATTTTATACAGTATTAATACGTTATCTAATGCGTTTATTTTCCAGGTGGTCCGTATGTTTATCACTATAGTGAGCCTATTTGGCTTGTGTTGGTTACCCTATCACGCGTATTTCATTTATATTCATCATAACCCTGCATTTTTGTATACCTGGTATGTACAGCATCTCTACCTGGGATTTTATTGGCTTGCCATGGCCAACGCAGTCGTCAACCCTCTTGTCTACTACTGGATGAATGCAAGGTGAACCTAAAACATATTATTATTATTATTTTATTTTATTTAAACCTTATTTGAGTACAGTTTATTTATATGTACAATGTTTTTGTTTGAGAATCTTTACACAATTTTTATAATATCTACTAGGCAGAAAATTAAGTTTTGCATCTCAAGTAAATAGCGTTACATCTAAATGAGAGAAAGGTTTGAATATAATGAGGTCTCTCACAAGAGTATGGTGGGGCGCGGACCCAAAAATTTTGAAACTTATTTACAACTCATTGGTAAGATCCCATATAGATTACGGAGGTTTCATTTATGCAAACAACCCTCACAAGAAAAAATTAGACGCTATACAATATAGAGGTCTAAGGACCATATTAGGAGCTATGAAATCTTCCCCGACAAACGCCCTTCAAGTAGAAACAAATGAACCTCCGAATGAAATAAGATTATATAATTTGGGATGTAAATATATACTTAAAAAAATACATATAAATAATAATTCGGTAATAGAGTCCCTAGAGATTTTAAAGAACTCGTCAGATCAAACTGGTTATTGGTTGAGAAGCCCCAATAAGACACCATTCTTGCTGAAATGCTTTGAAAAAATAAGTCCATTCAGGCACTTGATTCAACCATATTCAAGGTCTCCCATATATGATACGAATCTAAAAATATTAAATTATTTATTAAAAGTTGATTTAAATTTTAGCAATGCTTCAAACACCAAACTATCACATAATATATCCTTCAAAATATATATAAATAAATTTTATAAAGAGTACTATCAGATTTTTACAGATGGATCAAAAAGAAATAATGACTTCTCAGCAATGAGTATATACGATCCTCAATTAAAAACTGGAAAAGCTTATATCCTTCCTATGGAAGCATCTATTTTCACCGCAGAAGCAATGGCTATCTATGAAGCAATAAATTATATAAAAAATATCAATTGTAAAAAGTTTATAATCTGTTCAGACTCCCTATCAGTACTAACAACACTGAAAACAATAGAATTTGCCAAATTAAATTTTCTCCTATTGAAAATTAAAAAAGAAATATACCAAGTTGGACAAATGGGCAAAGAAATAGAACTGATGTGGATTAAAAGTCATTCTGGAATTTGTGCGAATGAGAAAGCAGATGCAATGGCCAAAAATGCTAGTATAAATTTTCCAACAAAAGCAATCCCAGTGAACGATATAATGACTAAAATTAAAATGAATAATAATAAAGAATGGCAAAGACAATGGATAGAATCTTCAAGACTTAAAGGTTTCAACTTTTATTTGTTGAGAAGTAAGGTTGGCAGAATTCCATGGTATCATGAGACAATTGGACCTAGAATATTCTATTCTACTATAAATAGAATGAGACTAAACCATGCTCTGTATCCGGCTCATCTTTTTAAAATAGGACTGTATGATAAGGGAGAGTGTTCATGTGATGGTACATCATGGGGATGTCTCAATCATATGATATTTAGTTGTCCAAAATTTAGATTTAGAGATAGATTAGATGGTGAATTGATTGCCAACGATGTTCAAAGGCCATGGAATCTGGCGCATCTTTTGTCTTTCGAGAGAGAGGAAATACACAAAACATTGATTAGGTTTATCCTAGCAAACAAGATCAAGTTATAACGCAATTGACAACGAGAGTTATTATACCTAATTTGTGTTTTCCATGTGAAATTTTTATTATTTGGAACATTTTTTTTCATTATTTATTTATTAATTTATTGTTCTATTTATTTATTATTTAATTGTTTATTTATTGTTTATTTATTTGTTTGCTATTTATTTATTTATTTATTATTGATATATTTATTTATTTATTATGTATATAGTTATTTATTATTTATTTTTAATTTATTGTTCTAATTATTTATAAACTCATGGTAGACTGGCTACAATGGAATTCATTCCAAGGCCATTAAAAGAGAAAAAAAAATAATAATATCTACAATATATGCATATATACAGTGATTCCTCGAGATACGAGTTTAATTCGTTCCGTAACCTTGCTCGTATCTCAAAGCAATTTTCCCCATTGAAATTAATTGAAATGCCATTAATCCGTTCCAGCCCCGAAAATGCTACCCCCAATTGTTTTTGTTACGTGTTTTTGAATAAGAAAAATCTATTTATAAATGACAAATATTGTCATAGATCAAAGATGGTGTCATCTATTAAATCCGATGGAGTGGAATATTTGTAATTATATGTCAGAGGGGTTGTTTCACCCCCTCGGGAATCGAACCCGAGTGCCAGTAACAGCAATCCGGGCCACCTGGCTCACCTGCGCTCGTATCCCGCAGGTGAGCCAGGTGGCCCGGATTGCTGTTACTGGCACTCGGGTTCGATTCCCGAGGGGGTGAAAAACAACCCCTCTGACATATAATTACAAATATTCCACTCCATCGGATTTAATAGATGACACCATCTTTGATCTATGATTTTCTAGTAAATTTGAATCTATTACCATCGGCAAATTAATATCTTTCAGACAAATATTGTATGAAAACATAATAAAAGAGAATGTAAAGCAAAAAAAAACTGGTTTTACAAAGTGTATATACATATTTGTATTTTGGTCACTTAAATGCAACTTACACACAACTTAAATGCTACTGTATGCTTAATTTTAGTCACTGCTTTTCTCTTCACTGGTCTTTCTTTGCCTTTTCGCCGGATTAAAAAAAAAACTGTCCAAGGAGGTTTGTTTCTTCCTCCCTTTCAGAATGCTGCGGAAATGAGTTAGGCAAGTGTCATTAAATAGCTCGGATGCACGACCAGTTGCAACTTTTTCGGGGTGTTTCTTTTCCACGAACTGTGATACTCTCTCCCACATTCCCAAGATCTCTTTTATCTCACTTGTAGAGATAACCTCCTCCACCTCTCGCTCTTCCTCGAAACCAATTTCTTGCAGAACCCCCGAATGCTGCTGCGACTGTAACTCTTGTAATTCCTCGGTTGTCAGTATTATGTGACTTAAAGGTTCTGGTGTTTTCCGAATGGTATACAAGCAGAGGCTTTATCATACAGTCGCCACAGTGCGAGAGTTAGTCTATCCTTCATGGGTTTGTGGCCTGGCATTATCTTCTCCTCTGCCGTTATGTAACTCCTATTCTTCCAGAAAAGCCCTGTTTCGTCACAGTTGCTGGGGGATGTATCCATTGGCTTCTATCAGTTCGGAAAAAGTTTTGAGATAATTCTCAGATGCCTTCACATCCGAACTTGCTGCCTCACCATGCCTGACAACGGAGTGAATGCCGGTCCTTTTCCTAAAGTTGTCAAACCAACCTCGACTGGCTTTAAACGAGTCTTCCGATGCCTCGTCCGTGGAAGTGCGCGGGGTCTGATTCAGCAAATCACCGTAAATCGCTCGTGCCTTCTCGCATATGCCCTGTGTTAAGGTATCGCCTTTAAGCTGATTCTCCGTCACCCAAACCATCAGCAGTTTCTCCATCTTTTCATGGAGAGAGCTCCGGAGCCTAGAAATTATTGTAACGCCCTTAGCTGGTGTTATACCCTTTATCGACTCCTTCTGTTTAAGCCCAGTGCATATCGCTGAAGTACTACGTCCGCTACTGCCTCGCCAAGTCAGCTACTCGCACAATGCACAAAAAGCGCAAAACCCTAGAAAAACTTAGCAAAAATGCTTCGACAGTGAGGTAAACAAGCACACTGGGGGAATATGTGGGATAATGCGCGAGACGCACGAGGCGCAGGCGCAGTAAACTGGTGGGCCATGTGCAATGTCGCAGCTGGCCATTCCTCGTATCTCAAATGTCGCTCGTATTTCAAAACAAAACTTCGCTCCCTCGACAGCTCGTATCTCAAATAACTCGTATGTTAGGGCATTCGTATCTCGAGGTACCACTGTATACGCAAATACACGCATATGATACACATACATACCAGTGGCGGGCGGTGGTTTTTCAACCTGGGGATTCTGTCCAAAAAGGAAACCTTCATTTTTTTATCATCATAAAATAACCGTATAATAAAAGTCTTCGCTTTTTTTTTCAATTTTAACCCTTAGACTGCCAACTGGACACATATGGCATGTGTGGAGTATAAATAAACGGTAAATAAACCTATAAATAAAAGATTTAAAATTAGATTTTTTCAATTGATATTAAAGACAGAACGGATAGTTTACTATCTTCATTATGACTACTTCTGATTGTTAGAATAAATAAATAAAAAAACTTCTGATTGTTTTAATTGTTTTCATTATTGGGGCGCAGCTATTATGGAAATAAAAATAAGTTATATTTGAATATGAAAGATTTCAATTTGCCGATGGTAATAGATTCAAATTTTCTTAGAAAATCATAAGTTAGTCTCATCTATTAAATCCGATAGAATGGAATATTTTTAATTATATGTCAGAAGGGTTGTTTTACACCTCCTCGGGAATCGAACCCGAAAATATCGCGATATAGTGATTCTAAATTTAAACATATAGCCATGCCATATAATTTAAATAAAGGTCGAAGGAGACAATAAAAGAGTGTGTCTTCTGCTGGAATTATAAATTTTTAATTTATTTATAACGAGACTATAGATTCGAGGGATTTGCCTTCTTTATCAGTCTATTACAATTGATTCACAGGAATTAATCTATGAATCTTTCTGATTATTTTCTCATTCTCTAGTAAATTCTGATGACTTGAACTTTTACTTGGACCACTTTTTTGATAAAACTCTTATATTTATAGATATCCAGCATTTTCCATGACGCCTTTGAGGATTCGGATCATATCCTGTCCGGAAAATGTAGAATATCTATAAATCTAAGAGTTCTATCAAAAAAGTGGTCCAAGTAAACGTTCAAGTCAACAAAATCTCCTAGAGAGTGAGACCAAAATCAACCTTCTAGGTTGAGTGGTTTTCGTTTTATGAAAGAAAAACTGACATTTTTTGCAAAAAAAACTCCAAACTTCAACCTCATTGCGGCACTGGTTGCCATTATCCAATTAAGATGAAACTTTGTTTAGATTGTGGAAAATTTAATATCGTTTAAAAATGTTTAAGGTGGTCTTTGTCGAAAACGTGCTCATTCATGGTCAATATGGGGAAAAATCGAAAAAAGTTAGGGATATTCAAAATTGATTTTTGACAGGCGATAGTACCGGTTACTTAACCTAAATAGATGAAATTTTTATCATTTTACCTCTAATTTAAAGATCATTAATTTATCTAATAGATATCTTTTTGACCTGATAAGCTGTTTTAGAATTATTCAAGAAAAACTGAAAAAAAAATCTGAAATTTTCTCATTTTGAGGCGTGTAGAAAAATTTTCACAACACAGAATTGGGGGCAAACTTAGGGTATTAATATTGAAGTACCAATAAAGATATTCCAGCAATAAAATCTTTACCGGGAATGATTTCCTGTTTATGCCATTTTTTCACGTAATTTGCCCGGCCTACTAATAGGAGTTATCTCGATTATAGAGAACCTAAAGAGTCGGGGGTGGCGCCTCTAGTGGAGACTTTGTATACTGATGGCACGATCAAAATATACATCTACTCTTATTAAATGAGCAAAAATTGTATATTTATTTGTTTGTATATATATATTTGTATCTTAATTCTATTTTGAAAACGGCTTTACCGATTTTGATGAAATTCACGGGTTGGGGGTTGACAATTCGATCTGTCACGGTCTCATCTTCGACAAAATTGTTTTTGATGGGTTTTTTCGTAATCAAATTAATTATTCACAGGTAGACAAATCCCATTCTTAGGGTTTTAAAAAGGTTTCCCCTTTCCTTTTATACCCAGGCAGACAATGGGTTGTTTGTTTCATTGTTCTAAAAGGCCTTGAAGAAGTATTGTGATTGTGGATTTTAACATATTTTGTTTTTGTTCTCCCTAAACGTTAGAAATATTAATAAACGTTTTATAATTGTTTTTATAAAGAACCTTATTTATTTAATAAATAATAATAAAAAATAATCAAGAATTTATTTAAAAATATATTTCGCATAAGCAGGTCTCAATTTTCTGAAAAAACAACACATTTTGATAGGTTTTATTTATTAACAATTGGATGAATAAAAATGAATCATATGATTGAATCAAAACAGGTGCAGGAGGTGGGGTGCAGTGGTGGGGAATCCGGGGGTAGGGAGAGGTTTCGGGGGTGGGGTCAAGGGGGTGGAGGTGGTGGGGGGCTACATTGGGCGACTATTATATATTTTTGTATTTTTTTAATTTGAAAGCGGCTCTCAAATAAAAATCGACCTTTTTATCAGAATTTTAAATTAAAAATAATATTAAAATAAAGCTTTTAACTGACGGAAGAAGTTACCGAGCATCGCTCGGTGCCTCCAGGTACTATAGACTTATAGACCAACGAGTCAATAATAATAATTTCTATGATAAAAAATGTATTTAATTATGAATGAATTTAAAAGACGGTAGTAATACTAATTGTAGTGTTGTGTCATGTAATAATACAAATTCTACCATTAAATTTTAATTTGATACTAAACTAAAGTGAAAAATAAATAATTACCTTTTTATACACTATCTATTTCGATTAGCATCAACCTACTTAGAATAAATTTGATGATAAAAATGATTTACTAGCCAATAAAAAAATAACATTTTTTAATAAATAACCGTTTAATTGAGTGCCTGGTGTAGAATATTCTGAGTGCCCTGGCGGGCAGCGTCTCGGTCCAAAAATTTTATTCCTCTTAAAAAACCACACTCCAAATGTATACCCGTAAACTACCGAAAATACATTGTCTCTTAAAAGTTTCGCCTCTTTAATTTTTGAGTGGAGTGGAGGGGGGGGATGAATAATTATGAATATATTTAAATTTAAATTTCATTTTTCCTTTTCAAAACAAAAATAATGAAATGATTTATGAACTGCAAAAAATTCGCAGACTGAATCATGGAAATTATTCAAATTTACGCGGTTCAATTAATTTAATTAATTACAAAAAATATATATTTAATGTTTCTTAATTTAAAATGAATCGGAGTCTTTCATTTCAAAATTACAATTATATTTCAAATTTGCCTGGTTAATGAAAATCGATTGGAGCCATCAGTTTAAAATCCGAGCTGACAATTATATTTCAAACTTTTGCCTCTGTTAATATGAATATATATTTAATGCTTCCTCGTTAATTTTAAATGCAATGTGGAGCCTTTCATTTCAAAATTAAACAATTATATTTCAAATTTGCCTAGTTAATCGAAAATCGATTGGAGCTCAATCAGTTTAAAATCCGAGCGTGACCACAATGAGGCCATTTCAAGATATTGCCTCGTTAATTCAATATATATTTAATGTTTCTTAATTTTAAAATGAATTGGAGTCTTTCATTTCAAAATTACAATTATATTTCAAATTTGCCTGGTTAATGAAAATCGATTGGAGCCATCAGTTTAAAATCCGAGCTGACAATTATATTTCAAATTTGCCTCGTTAATTAATATATATTTAATGTTTCTTAATTTAAAATCTATTGGTGTTTTTTCATTTTCATTCGAGTTCAAATGAATACAATATTATCTCGACACAGTCTAAATCAAAAATATATAGTTTTAGTAACAGAAATCAAAATATAATTATTAATGTTTCAATGGCGTAATGGCTAGAGCTAATGCCCTTAGTTCAAGAGTTCGTCGGTTCGATTCTAGGCAAGACAGTAATTTTTTTAGAGAAATTTCTCTAAGCGTTGTTACAAATTAATCTAGACAAATATATATAGTATTATTTTATCTGATTTAATAGTATCAAAAAATATATTAATTTAATAATATAATTTTTCCATATTTTTCAGTAATTTAAATAAATAAATAAACAGTTTCGGTCATCCCTTTTAGATCATCTTCAGTCTTACTTTGTAAATCTATCTAATAAATAATGTTAATTGTCTAAAATTACTCTATCTATTTATTTTATGTAACTGTATAAACCCTTAAATTATAAAAGTTTTGGAAGAATCATAAATTTGAAAAATAATGAAAAATTCTATGAAGCCCATATTCGATGAAATTTGCAAAAGAAAGGGAAGAATAAAATAAAATTTAAAAAAAATTAAGGTTACTTATTTGGGCAGCATATGCCTGGTTGAAAATTCACAGCTCGCCACTGATTATATTATACGAGCTGATCCAGGCGTGCCTTCGGCACGCCCTCTACAGCTCGGCCCTCCGGGCAGGTGGCCCTGGCGGGCAGCGTCTCGGCATGTGATTATTAGTTCTGTAATATATATTTGTAATAGTTTGCCCCCTCTTTCGCCCCCACGCACTCATTTCGGCTCTTGATATTTACAGCATACATTTTATATAGTCTTAAAAACTAACATTACAAAATTTGATTTACATATATCGGAGATAGTATTAATTTTTTGCCCCCACTCACATTTTGGGAGGTTGTTATTATTTTTAAGATATTTGCAAATAAATAACTCTCAGTTTTCTAAAGAGTAAATGTACAAAAAAGCTAAAAAATTTATATTCCCCCCCCCCCCCTTTCGCCCCCATACAGTCAATTTTGATAGTTGATTTTTACAGGAATAGTTTCTTAAAGTAATAAAGAATAACTCTACAAAATTTAATCAAGATAGGAGAGAGTTTTAATTTTTGCCCCCACTCACATTTTGGATAGTTGGGAGTGGAATTTCAAAAAATCCTGAAATTACTTTTTAGATATTTGTATTTAAAATTTTATTAAGTAAAAATCAAGTAGATATCTTATCGTTCTTAATTGAAAATGCATAATTAGTGTAAATACATTGCAAAGATATTTTGCCCATTTTGACCCCTTTAGGGGTCGAATTTCAAAAATCCTGAAATTACTTTTTAGATATTTTAATTTATTATTTTTATAAGTAGAAAGCAAGTAGATATTTTATCATCCTTAAGAGATATCGCATAATCAGTGAAAACACACTTTGCCCCCTTTGACCCCCTTAGGGGTCGAATTTCAAAAATCCTTTCTTAGTGAGCCTCTATGTCATAGATGTAATATCCTCTCCAAATTTCATGTTTCTATGTCCAGTGGTTCTGGCTGTTTTGATGAGTGAGTGAGTGAGTGAGTGTATCGGGCAAAGAATTTTATATATAGTTATATATATATATATATATATATATATATATATATATATATATATATATATACAGATTATATTATAAATATTTATAAAATTTAAAATCATTGATAAATAAATATTTTTAAATAATTACTATTATTGTAAAAAATCTGAATTTTTTTAAATGGCCCATTTTAATTTATAAGCAGTTTACTACATATTTATGTATTATATCTATTAGTTATAGTCTAATAGCTATTGACCATTGATTTCATAATATTTTAATAATTTAGGAGACCCAGTGTAAATTTGGTTGAGTTTGATCGAAATAGCGAGAATTTTCATTTTTCACCCTCCTCCACATTTTCGGTGATTATTTTCAAATTTTTTTTTTTTTTGAACCAAAATATAAAATACTACATCCTCTACAATTTTGCTTATAATAGAATTTTCCGTAGAGTAAACAGTTATATGTAATCAATGAGGTGATTTTAAGATATTTTTTGACTTTTTTCAGTGGTCGATTACCCATAAAAATGACTCGATTTGGCTAGTAAGAATTTGACTTTCGGGTTGTGTGCTGATCACACTAAAGCAATGGTTCCCAACCTGTGGTCCGTAAGAACTAAAATATGGTCCGCGAAAGATTTCAAACTTTGAATCAACACGCGCTGATGCATAACAAATAACGAGAGTAGGATATTCTCTCGAGGTGGTCCGATTGTCACCAAGTCAAAATTTGATGAGGGGATTCCATGGAAATCGAGGAAAATCATCAAATTTAATTTTAAAACCCACAAATGATTCATTTCAAATGAAAATATATGTACAAATTCCGAATAAGAAGTTGCAGTAGAAATCCAAGAACAACTTATTAAATTACAAAATGATAGTAACTGTAATGACGCATTTGAATCCGATTCATTAGAGCAGTTTTGGTATAAAAAAGCAATTTCATACACTAAAATTCGAGAATTCGCTTTGCGTTATCTTATGCTTTTCTCAACAACTTATCTATGCGAACAAGGATTTTCTGCTTTACTAATAATTAAAAACAAGTCTAGGAATCGATTGAAAGTAAGTGGTGATATGCGTGTAGCTTTGAGCAAAAATATCACCCCAAGAATTCAAGAACTTGTACATAACATGCAACCTCAAAAATCTCATTGATGCAAACTTAATTATTTACTAAAAATTATTTGTTTTCAATAACTATAACACTGTTAATTAATGTTACTTTTGAATTTTATGATTAAAGATTATTTTTAGATTGTTAGAGTTTATTTTTTAACCTTGTGGTCCCTGCTAATAATAACGAAATCAAAATGGTCCCTGGTCAAAAAAAGGTTGGGAACCGCTGCACTAAAGAATGGGATATGTTATTTGTGTTCTGAAATCAGCTTCCAAAATGGTCAGTAGCTCTTAGACTTTTTTAGAACGAAGAACATGTTTGTTTATTTTCTATATCAATAACAATAATTACATTGTTGTTACCATGGCAACCTAATTAGAATGAATTAATTATTTAATATATATATATCTATCATTAATATTTAAAAATTTCTAACAAATATTACTTTTAATATTGTTTTTAGATTTCGTCAATACTTTAAAAATGTGGTATGCGAGTGGCATTGTAGATGCCGTAAAAGTCTCAAAGATTCTTCTCAGGGACTTGAGACTCCTCCTATGTTCCGTCATTATAACAGTCATTCCCATTCTAGATCAGGTAAGTGGTGTGTCTCTTGAAGATATTTCAGCTCCAAGAGCAACTGTGCTGACATTTCAGGAACCGGCGATAATTCAGCAGATGGTGGCTGCTTGGGAATGTCCAATCAATATGAAACGACCAAAGTGGCTTGTCCTAACGGATGCGGACGGTGGCTGTATCCTCTGGAAAAGGACTGTTGCAAACGAAGATGCAACTGTCCAGCTTTGCCGCCACGACCTGTAGGCGTCTCTTGGAGAAGAAACGGCTCTTCGAATAATGTGATGATCAAACTAAATGATCATGGAAACAGCCAGGGACATTCGCATTCATATTTACATCATCACCATCAGCATCATCATCGGCTCACCACTCAAAGCTCTAATCTCTAAGCTAAACTCGATATTAAATTGAACTGTGAAGATTTTGCTTTAGAATAAAATAACTTGAGAATATTATATTAGTCCTGTCAAATAAGAATTTAACCTAGTAAAGCTAATAAATAATAGACTTGTATGACATTTTATAAGTTAGCTCAAGTGTCTCATTAGAATCTCGTTTCCGCGAGTCAAGATATCCAAAGGTCGTATTTTGTAAATATCTTGGTTTTTTTGCCCCGAATGACATTTGGAGTTTTTATAAAGGTTGTAGAGCACAAAATTCTCTACAAATTTGGTCTTGGGCGGTATTTTATACAATTAACCGTTTTTTAGATAGAGCGCGAAGAGTGGGAACGCTTAGCCTATGTATTAGGGTGTCCGTTTTTTACAAAGTTGATTTTTTTTTGCAGCGCCACCTAAATTTTTAGGTTATGGTCTAAAAAAAATATCAGACCAAAAACCGTTTTTAATATTCATATTAAACCGTGCCCTAAAGACGATACATTTCCCATTTAAATAACATGGGATTTTGCAACTTTTTAGATTTAATTTTTATCTTTTTGAACATGTAAAGATACGACCAAAGAGAAATACATATTCGTGTAGGAAATTGAACGCACTACAAGAAAGGTCTCTTACGGTTTTTTGATAAATTCATTTCTACAAGAGTTATTTGAAGTTAAGTTATTTACTTTAAGTTCAAATTTAACTTCAAATAACTCTTGGACAAGTGAATTTATCAAAAAATCATAAGAGACCTTTCTTGTAGAGCGTTCAATTTCCTGCAATAATATGTATTTCTCGTTGGTGTATGTTTAGGGGGCGCTGCAAAAAAATAAATCAACTTGGTAAATAGCGGAGACCCTACTATGTATGTATGATAACGCAACACGGTTAAAAATGTCTTATAAATATATAGAATCGTAGAGAACTGGATAAATTAAAACTATGAGCTTTTTTTGAATAAGCCAGACGTTTTGATAATTTATTTTGGCTTCCTCAGTGGCTCGTTTCGTCACTCCCTGTTAAAAACAGTTTTTTAGTTGTTCAAAGCAAAAGTATTTTCCACAATATAATTATAAAGCATAAATGTGCTAGAAGAAAGATTAATGAATATATGATGTTTTGTCTTGTGGTAAAAACTGTTTTTAACAGGGAGTGGCGAGGCGAGCCACTGGGGAGGTCAAGATAAATTGACCAAACGTCTGGGTTATTTAAATAAACCTCTGAGTATTACTTTATTCAGTTCCCTAATATTTCTTATATGGATTTTACTATAAAAAAATGGATGTCCGGCCTCAAAACTTTTTAGTAATATTACTAGTATTGTAATTTTAAAACATATTTTTTATTAATACGTATCTAATTAATACAAGAAAAAACTAAAGTTACAATTTATTTTTGTATTTTTGCAATGAGTTAATTTGATTTTACTAATATAATATAGTAGTACCTGGCCACCGAGCGATGCTCGGAAAATTTTGCTTCAGTTAATAGCTATATATTTATCCCCGAACCCCCTCGCCCCCTGGACCCCCACCACTTCACCCCACCTCCTTCACCCCCTACTCGCCCCCGAAACCCCGTACCTCCACACCACCACTGCATCCCCACATCTACCCCAGCCCACGAACCCAGTTTTTGCATTTCTACCCTTGTAGTGGGCCACAGATTATGTATATATAGGTATATAAATAAATACGGTATAATTATTTTTTTTAATTAAATAACAATTTTTGAGTTCATCAATTAAATTGTCAAATTAATATTTGTGGAATTTAAAACTCGATTTTTAATCAATTAAATAAATTATTAAACCAATTATTTTACATGAATCAAAGTATACATTGTATTTGAGCTTCGACTCCGGAGATTACTTCTCCACCATCGACTTTCCTTGATCATCTTTTTAGTCCTTGTTTTTAATAAGAGGAAAAAACTAATTAAATAAAAAAAACTCTTTTCCGATAATTATTCCAATTCCCTCATCATCCAATCAATTAAATTGCCCAATGTTTAATATATAATAATAATTGTAATAATCTTATTGTGGGATATAAAATTAAAAAACCAATTATTTATTAAAAGGAAATTGAATAAAAATGTAATTAAATATACATTTTAATCGAGACAACCACCTGTGAATAATTATTTCAATTAACAAAAAACCCATCAAAAACAACTTAGCCGAAGATGAGACCGTGACAGATCGAATCTCCAGCACAAACCTCTCCTAACCCGTGAATTTCATCCAAATCGTTAGAGCCGTTTTCGAGAACCCGACCGGATATATATATATATACATATATACATTTTTTTTACTATACGCAATCTTATAAATTTCCTATCTATTTGTATTCAATATTGTAAACATATAGTAAATTTACAATTTTTTTAAGTGTAGATCGACTGTGGAATACAATAGATAGTACAGTTTATAAGGGCAATTAACATTACTTAATTTTAAGTTTTATTAATAATTATAACATTTTTACTAATTATTTAACTTTATAAACCCTACTATGTATTATAGGTCCACAGTTCATCTAGTGTTATTATATACATACGGTTAAGCGTTTCCCACTCTTCGTGTTATATCTCAGGAACGTTTGATTGTATAAAATATTGCCCAAAGTCAAATTTGTAGAAAATATTACGCTCTACAACTTTTCTAATAACTCCAAATGTTATTTGGAACAAAGGAAACAAGATATTTACAAAAAAAAAACGATTTTTGCGAACTTTGATTTTGAATATCTTGACTCGCAAACACGAGATTTTATGAGACTTTTGAGCTAATTTATAAAATATCAAAACAAAGATTTATACAAGTTTATAGCTTATTAGCTTTTATTCCAAGGTTGAGCTCTTTTTTCACCTTATTTGTCTGGACTATTATAATATTTCAGGATTTATCTATGGGAATAATTTCATTTTTATAAATGCCTATGTTCAATTTCGATTTAAAAATATCTACAATTCTGTTTTTCGTTATTATTTTTTTTTGGGGGGGGGGAGAGATGGGGCTGTAAATATTGATCAATTAGAAAAATAAATATATAACGATTAAAGGAGGCGGTGTACTTTGTATTATAAAAATCCAACAATATGTAACCTAAAATATACTTGATATGTGAATTAATTGTTAATAATTTCATTCACCATGAATTAATTATTATTAATTTATCAAATTTTTAATTTGTGGTTTTTAAACACATTCCGACATAGGAGATGCTGAGCTCGTTAGTGGACTAAGTTTTTGAATGAACTGTACTTCCCATATAACTTGACAATGACTATAGTTAACCTAAAATCGAAGTGGATGGATATTCATAGTTAAGATGGCAGAATAAGCCGATCGAAACCTCGTAGCTTATTGTATTATTTGTTTATGTTCAATAAATAATTTTATGATTAATTATGTGTATTTTAATAAAATTTCAACGATTAATATAATAATATTAAGATTTGATTGTTGGCCTTATAATTATTTAATTTATAATCATAATTGATTGGACAATTTTATTGTTATGTACTTAAATGTAAATAAAAAATATCTTGCTAAATCCAATTGTTTGTGATAATATTTGAAATGAATTATTAGTATTAGTATATGTCATGGCATGATCAACGTCGATTCTTATAATAAAATTATCAAAAATATGTTTAAAAGAAGATTTAGTTGAACGTAGCATGAGTTTGATATTTTTTACTTTACCCCTTACTTATGGTAATACACTCATTGTCAAGTATTGTAATCATGCATGAAAAAAGTGTTTTTTTTTCCTTCTTTTTTTAGAAATATCTCAAAAACGGCTGAAACTATTTTGATTAAAAAAATTGAGCGAAACAGTGACATTTCGCCCTACAAAAAAGCCCTAATAAATCATAGTCAAATTTGTAAGTCTATTCTGGTTCATAGCAGATCTCAAATAGGTTTTAATTATTTTTACTTTTGAAAAAGATCTCTCACCATGAGCAACAGTGACAGGCATTGTTAAAAAATCCGTAAATCTACACATAAATTGGGAAAAGTATGAATTAACAAGGTACTCTAAAACCTCCTTCGCCGAAATCGCATTGGGCTTTTATAACAACTATGGTATATAAGTGGTCAATATTTGAATTTCATTACACAAATCAACTGCATCAACATCCGTTTCTTTGGTAGAAAAATCGGTTGATCTAATTTTAAATCAATACAACATTTCATTAATTTTTCTTTATCACAAGATACAGAACCTAAATAATTTAAAAAAACCAAAATTACTATTACACTCATTTAACTGTTCAAATCTGTCATTCAGTTTTGATACTAACTATATCAACAATATAGAAATAAAAATTCACTTTAAAATTCAGCAGAGGTGATTCGACTGGTGCATCTCTATCATAGAGTATACTCTATGATCTCTATATTCATAATAAAAAAAAAACAATCTTTTTCCTCAGTCTGACCAAACTTATAGCTGGAAAAACAGTTTCGTAGTCTATATCTTCAGCAATTTTTTTTGCCTCGCTAAGCATAGCTGTAAAACTATTTCTTAATAAAGTAAAGGGTGTGTAGTTTCACAGGGAATGAAATAAACTCAAAGAAGTTACAGCTTAAAAACTTTTAAGCTGTAAACTCCTGATGATGGACTAATAACACTGGGCAACAAAAAATAATTCTTAAATGCTTCGAGCACTTGATGAGTCAATTCCTACCAATTTTGGGTTGAGAAAAACGAATATGACAATGAAAAATTTTTCTTAGCTCTAGTTTCTGTGAAATACAGTAGGTGGCGGATCAAGAGAAAAAGATACATTTTAATTACATATGCTAACAACATTGAAAGTGCATTTTATTTTTTTACAAATTGTAGTTACATTCTAAGAGTTCTACATTGCTGGAATAATACTTCACAGATGGTCGTGTCTGAAGAGATTTATGTGGTGCCTTCATCAGATCGTCGTTTTTTAGCTTGCCTCTTTTTGTTGCCCAGTGTATAATAGTCCATCAGGAATTTACAGATTAGTTTTTAACCTGTAAACTCCTGATGATGGACTAATAATCCGAAATATATTGAGATTGTATACACCTCTTTGAGTTTTATTTCATTCACTCTGAAACTACACTCCCTTTACTTTATTAATGTTTATTATCCTTTATAATCACGTAGTTTTAGTTTTTTAGTTATAACTCGAGTTCTAATTGAGCTACAAACAAGTGGTAATTTGTAAATCCAAGAGGAAGCTGTTTTCTATTAGTTCAACAAAATATTGTGATCTCAAATATTGTTGTTTAATATCTAACGGAACTCGAAAATAGGTCAAAATGGTCTTTTTCACCGTTTTGGTCGATTATATCTCCAAAACAAGAGCTAATCGGTAATCTTTATGGTGATTTTTGAATTCAGCAGGTGGAAATACATAAGAATCAGCTATTTTTGAGCCCGAAGCATTTTCATTGTTGGGCAAATAGGTATATTGAGTTTGTATAAACCTCTTTGAGTTTTATTTCATTCACTGTGAAACTACACACCCTTTACTTTATTAAGAAATATAATGTTTCACCTAAAACCTACACCACTTTCTCTAAGTAAAATGTGAAAACTATTGTCAGATCGTAATTCATGGATAAATGTTTGAATTTCTGTCAACATTTTTACAACATCGGGTAAAATAATATTAGATTTCTGCATGATTTTACTTACTGTTTTGCTGCCGTCGTGCTGACCTATATCGACAAAGCGGTAACTTTTGTGTCGGCATTTTTACGCGGTGTACAAAGTAATATTTTTATAGCGAACGGCATCTTTGTCGATGTGTTTATAAATAACTTTTTTTGGAGGGGGGTTCGGGGTGGTCTAGTAGTTAGCGTCTCCACCTGCTAACCAAGTGGACGGGGGGGGGCGGATAGGTTAGGCGGTGGCGTGTCATCCTGCTAACCAAGTGGACCCGGGTTCGAATCCGACTCGAGGCATCCGGCTAAAATCTGACCCCATGGTAGGGACAAATTTAAATAAAATAAATAGTATCGTAAATGGCTTATGGCTAGAAAGGTCGAAAAGCCCAAAAAAAAAACAAGTGGACCCGGGTTCGAGTCCGGGTCGAGGCGTTCGGCAGATGGCTGATCCCCTGCCTTAGAGACAAATTTAAATAAAAAATAATAATAATAATAATTAATTAAATTAATTGAACCGCGTAAATTTGAATAATTTCCATGATTCAGCCTGCGAATTTTTTGCAGTTCATAAATCATTTCATTATTTTGTTTTGAAAAGGAAAAATGAAATTTAGCATCTGGCAGGATTCGAACCTGCGTCTTCCTCTATAGCCGAGGCTGCGCTAACCAACTGCGCTACAGATGAATCCTACCAGAGAAGCCATATTAGATCGATGTCATTTTTCCTTTTGGCGGTTATCTTCTAGACTAGTCTAGTTGGTTAGCGCAGCCTCGGCTATAGAGGAAGACGCAGGTTCGAATCCTGCCAGATGCTAAATTTCATTTTTCCTTTTCAAAACAAAAATAATGAAATGATTTATGAACTGCAAAAAATTCGCAGGCTGAATCATGGAAATTATTCAAATTTACGCGGTTCAATTAATTTAATTAATTTCAAAATAAAAATGGAACTGAGTTCGTTAAAAATAAAAATGTTTATACAAAATCAAAAGTCACTAGACTAGTCTAGAAGATAACCGCCAAAAGGAAAAATGACATCGATCTAATATGGCTTCTCTGGTAGGATTCATCTGTAGCGCAGTTGGTTAGCGCAGCCTCGGCTATAGAGGAAGACGCAGGTTCGAATCCTGCCAGATGCTAAATTTCATTTTTCCTTTTCAAAACAAAAATAATGAAATGATTTATGAACTGCAAAAAATTCGCAGGCTGAATCATGGAAATTATTCAAATTTACGCGGTTCAATTAATTTAATTAATTTCAAAATAAAAATGGAACTGAGTTCGTTAAAAATAAAAATGTTTATACAATAATAATAATAATTGGTATCGTAAATTGGCTTGAAAGGTCGAAAAACTTGTTTTTTATTTTTTGCCATGCACCCTTTACACCCCCGGCACGGGCCGGACCTGGGGGCCAGGTTGTATGGTAAAGTCAAGTGGATGGCCACATCAGAACACATCAGCTTATTTTAAATATAAATTTTAAAAACTTTTATATTTAGGCGCATGTTTAGAAATAATCTGTTAAACGGAAAGATTTTAGGCAAGCCTCCCATCAAAGCAGAGCATGGCAAGAATTTTGTAAATAGCAATTTGAATTAAAAAAAAATAGAAATATTATTATTATTAAAGCTAAAAAAATTTTTTAGTAAAAAAAAATTGTTATAAGTTGATATAAAAAACAAAGAGAAATTACTCTCAATACATTTCTTGTGGGAGCAATTGTTCACTATTTGAATTTACCGCTAGATGGCTCTAGGATCGGCAATCTGGAGGATTCTAGCTTATTTGGAAGAGTGAACTAGTGGATTTATAAAATCACTCGTTGGCAACACTGACTGTCTCCCTTGAAATTGCTTTATTTTTTGTCCATTGAGCATTTATTTTTATAACTTATTATCATATTTAATTAGATTAATATTTAATATTTAAAAATGTCTGGGAACATGGAAGAAGTCTTAATGAAATATTATACAGAAAAACTCCGAGCTAAAATGGATGCGGCCATTTATAAAATGAAAAGTGAAATTTTCTTTAAAGAATTGCTGGTAGGAATTAGTTTTTTTTTTTTTTATTAATTTAATAATAATTAAATACTTATTGATTTATTTATCTATTTATTTAAAGCGTACCAAAGTGAGTCTGAAAAAAGAAAAAGAAGATAAAAATAACTTAATGAAAGAAATTCAAAAATTGATAAAAGTAGAAAATGAGGAATTTCAAAAAAGGTTTTAGTTAATTTAATTATTTGTTTGAATTAATCATTTATTTATTTTTAATAATACTTTATTTATTATAATTAGATCATCGATGAGACGAAAACTGAAACGAATTCAATTAAAGGTGAAATTGAAACTTTAAAGGAAAATGTAAAGTATTTATTTATTATATAAATCAATTCATTGTTGTTATTTATTATCTATTTATTTATTGTTTTTTTTTTTTTAGATTATGGATAAAAATAATTTAATTGAAAATAAAATTGACGCAATGAAAACTGAAATGGCTGATTCAATTAAAAATGTAAAGTATTTAATTATTTGAAGTAGAATTGAACCGCGAAAGTTGAATAATATGAGCCGTTTATTTTGAAAGTGGCCTAACTCCATTTATACTTAAATCAAGATAATAATATATCTACTCTTTTTAAACGAGCAAAAATTGTATATTTATTTGTTTGTTTATATATTTGTATCTTAGTTCTATTTTGAAAACGCCTCTACCGATTTTGATGATTTTTGTCTCATTCTCTAGTAAATTCTGTTGACTTGAACGTTTACTTGGACCACTTTTTTGATAAAACTCTATATTTATAGATATCCAGCATTTTCCATGATGCCTTTGAGGATTCGGATAATATCCTGTCCGGAAAATGTAGAATATCTATAAATATAAGAGTTTTATCAAAAAAGTGGTCCAAGTAAACGTTCAAGTCAACAAAATCTCCTAGAAAGTGAGACCAAAATCAACCTTCTAGGTTAAGTGCTTTTCGTTTTATGAAGGAAAAACTGACATTTTTTGCAAAAAAAAAACTCGAAACTTCAACCTCATTGCGGAACGGGTTGCCATTATCCAATTAAGATGAAACTTTGTTTAGATTGTAGAAAATTTAATATAGTTTAAAAATGTTTAAGGTGGTCTTTGTCGAAAACGTGCTCATTCATGGTCAATATGGGGAAAAATCGAAAAAAGTTAGGGATATTCAAAATTGATCCCGGGGACTGTTTTTTGATAGGCGCTAGTACCGGTTTTACTTAACCTAAATACATGAAATTGTTATCATTTTACACGGAATTTAAAGAGCTTTAATTTATCTAATGGATATCTGTTTGACTTGATAAGCCGTTTTAGATTTATTCAAGAAAAACTGAAAAAACTCCGAAATTTTCTCATTTTGAGGCGCGTCGAAAAATTCCCACAATACAGAATTGGGGGGGAAACTTAGGGTATTAATAATTGAGTACCAATAAAGGTATTCCAGCAATAAAATCTTTACCCGGAATGATTTCCTGTTTATGCCATTTTTTCATGTAATATGGCCTATTATAGGAGTTATCTCGATTATAGAGAACCTACAGAATCGGAGGTGGCGCCTCTAGTGGAGACTTTATATGCTGATGGCACAATCAAAATATACATCTACTCTTATTAAATGAGCAAAAATTGTATATTTGTTTGTATATATATTTGTTTATATATTTGTATCTTAGTTCTATTTTGAAAACGGCTTTACCGATTTTGATGAAATTCACGGGTTAGGGGGTTTTTGGGGTGACAATTCGATCTGTCACGGTCTCATCTTCCACAAAATTGTTTTTGATGGGTTTTTTCGTAATCAAATTAATTATTCACAACCATTCTTAAGGTTTTAAAAAAGGTTTCCCTTTTCCTTTTGTACCCAGGCAGACAATGGGTTGCCTTAATTCTAAAAGGCCTTGAAGAAGTATTGTGATTGTGGATTTTAACTTATTTTGTTCAACCTAAACGTTAGAAATATTAATAAACGTTTTATAATTGTTTTTATAAAGAACTTTATTTATTTAATAGAATAAAAAATAATCAAGAATTTATTTAAAAATATATTTCGCATAAGCAGGTCTCAATTTTCTGAAAAACAACACATTTTGATAGGTTTTATTTATTAACAATTGGATGAATAAAAATGAATCATATGGTTGAATCAAAACAGGTGCAGTGGTGGGGGATCCGGGGGTAGGGCGAGGTTTCGGGGTTGGGTCAAGCGGGGTGGGGGTACAGTGGGCGAATACTAAATATATTTGTATTTTTTTTAATTTGAAAACGGCTCTCAAATAAAAATCGACCTTTTTATCAGAATTTTAAATTAAAAATAATATTAAATTTATTTAAGGTTTTAACTGAAGGAAGAAGTTACCGAGCATCGCTCGGTGCCTCCAGGTACTTATTATATTATATGTACAGGGTGTCTGGTAGCAGATTTATATTTTCAAACTTAAATAAAAAACGTAATAATTGACATAAAGTTTTATTAAGAGCATTGAACGAAAGAATAGAAATGCGGATTTTATTTTTTAAAGAGTATGATTTTATAGTATTTTTTGGGGGGTATTTTTTTAAACAAAAGTTGTCAGAAATCACATCTCCTACAACTTTGCTTATTATAAAATTTGCCGTAGAGTTAATAGTTTAGGAGTTATTTTTTCATTTGTGCGCCCCCCCAAACCCCCTTTTGGGGTCAAAATATCAAAAGGTTATATAGCTAAAAGCGTAAGTTAGAAGACATCTGATACAAATATGAAATTTCATAATAATCCCTTCAGCCGTTTTTACGTGAATCGTGAGCAACTTTTCGCGGAAACCACTGAAACAGACAGACAGGTATTTTGTTGAGGGTGTTTTCGTTCATAACTTTGCTTGAAACGTGTTCAACCAAAATTTGGCGTGATTTGCACCAATGTACAGACAAAACCTTAATTTTATATATATATAGATTGTATTAATATTTGCTATAACCTATTAGTGGGTTTTAAAATTAAAAAACCAATTAAAAATAAAAGATAATTGAAAAAAATGTAAACAAACTTTTTTATTGAGATTTTCATCTATCAATAATTAGTTTAATTAAGAAAAGATCAATTAAGATGAAATTTGTCGAGGTCCAGACCTAGCCAGATCGCTTTCTCATCCTCAAAACTTGTTAATAGATTTTGTCATCAAAATCGGTAGAGCCGTTTTCAAAATAGAACTGAAATACAAACAAATATATATATAAACAATTTTTGCTCGTTTAATAAGATTAGATAGATAGATAATAAGATTCGCGAAAAACAATCGATTTTCATGATGTTTGACCCTGAATAAAAATTTTAGCACATGTCTGATCGATTGGGAATTTTCACATTTCATTTAAAATGACTATTCAAAGGTCTGTCTAAATTTTTGCTATGTTTGGACTTTTTGTGTCTATTTTGACTGGACTATTAGAAATTATTTTTTGAAAAGTAAAATGAAATTGAGCACCCGACGGGATTAACATAAGAAATTATTGAATATATTATTCAAATTTTGCAGTTCAATTACTTCAAGAAAAAAAATTAAAACTAATATTTAAAGTTAATTTGTTAATTTACTTATTTATTTAATTATAAATCAATTTCAATGTTGTTATTTATTATCTATTTATTTCTTGTTTTTTTTTTTTTTAGATTATGGATAAAAATAATTTAATTGTAAATAAAATTGACGCAATGAAAACTGAAATGGATAATTTATTAAAAAATGTAATGTATTTACTTATTTATTTATTTATTTATCTATCTAGTGAAGTATTAAAGAGAATTTAAACTAGGGCAGTGTGTTAACCAAGTTCGGACCCACCGGGGCCTCCATATGTATATTTACACGAACCATTTCGAGCTACTTTCGACCCCCCCCCCCCCCATAATTTAGAAATTATTAGACCTACACACATGAAATTGTGCATGTCTAATAAGGGCCAAATTTCATGAATAAAACTGTTTTAGTTCTTGGGTTATTAAGGTCTGAAAAGTGTCATTTTTAACACACACTCACATATCAAAAACCGAAATTTGGAATACTGGTAGAGTTTGGGCTACAATTAAAGGAAAAATCGAAAAAGTGAAACTTTCCATTGTTCAGGGACTAAATGAAGGGGTGAAATTTATTTTAGGCTTAATTAACATAAGATTTTATTGCTGGAATACCTTTATTGGTAGTCCATTGTTACTACCCTAAGTTTTCCCCCCATCTGTGTTGTGGAAATTTTTCTACGCGCCTCAAAATGAGAAAATTTCGGAGTTTTTTCATTTTTTTTTTGAATAACTAAAACGCCTTATCAAATCAAAAGATATCTTAGATAAATTAAAGCTCTTTAAATTACGCTTAAAATGATAACAATTTCATTTATTTAGGTTAAGTAGAACCGATACCAGCGCCTGTCAAAAAACAGCCCCCGGGACCACTTTTTGAATATCCCTAAAACTAGTTTTTAAGGAATTTGGTGTTGGTACTTGGTGAAACATTTTTTAAAATTATTGGATAAAAATACTTGGTAGTTTTTAAGGATTTAGGTGTCGGTTCTAGGTGAAACATTATAAGTGACTTATGAGGAGAATTTTCTAGGTTATAACCTAGAAAATTCTCCTCATAAGATACTTGGTAGGTTTCACATTAAATGAAATATATATATCGATATTAAAGATTCTCCAAAAATAAATTCGTTTTATTTTTTTATATCTTAATGTGAAACCTACCAAGTATTTTTATCCAATAATCCCTAAAACTCATACTTTTTTTGATTTTTCCCCATATTGACCATGATGGAGCACGTTTTCGACAAATACCACTCTATACATTTTTAAACTAGATTAAATTTACTACAATTTAAACAAAATTTAATCTTAATTGGATAATGGTAGCCCGTGTCGCAATGAGGTTGAAGTTTACAGTTTTTTGCAAAATATCGCAGTTTTTCCATCATAAAATGAAAACCACTCATCCTAGAAACTCGATTCCTATCTCATTGTCAAGGAAATTTTGTTGACTTGAACGTTAACTTGGTCCACTTTTTTGATAAAACTCTTAGATTTATAGATATCTAGCATTTTCCGGACAGAATATGATCCGAATCCTCAAAAGCGTAATTGAAAATGCTGGATATCTATAAATCTAAGAATTTTATCAAAAAATTTGTCCAAGTAAACATTCAAGCCAACAAAATTCCCTAGAGAATGGGATAGGAATCAAGTTTCTAGGATGAGTGGTTTTCATTTTATGAAGGAACCCCGCTACGCCCCCTGGACTCCACCCCTATTCCTCACCCAGACCCCACCCCATTCCACCCCCACCTCCACTCTATGCATTTCTAGCCTTCTAGTGACCCACAGATTATGTATACAAAATTTGGTTGAGTTTGGTCCAAAAGCAAGAATTTTCATTTTTTGACTCTCTTCCCCTATTTTGGGTGCTTAGTTTTTGCATTTCTAGTTCTCTAGAGGCCCACAGATTATGTATACAAAATTTGGTTGAGTTTGCTCCAAGGGCAAGAATTTACATTTTTTCACCCCCTCCCCCCCCCCCCTTTGGGTGTTTTTTAGAGGAATTTTTTTAAACAAAAGTTGTCAGAAATCACATCACATACAACTTTGCTCAAAATAAAATTTGGTGTAGAGTTAATAGTTTAGGAATTATTTGATAATTTCCATTCGTGCACCCCCCCCCCCCCCCCCCCCCCACAACCCCCTTTTTGGGGTCTAAATATCAAAACGTTATATAGCTATAAACGTAAGTTAGGAGACAACTGTTCCAAATCAGCCATTTTTACGTGAATCGAAACCACGGAAATATAGAAACAGACTTACAGGAATTTTGTTGAGGGTGTTTTCGTTTATAACTTTGCTTGAAACGTGTGCAACCAAAATTTGGCGTGATTTGGAGCAATGTACAGACAAAACTTTATTTATATATATATAGATTTTAACTCCTATATTCTAGTTTGTATTAATTAATTGCATTTCTATGCCAAATTACACAGCTAACTCAAAAAACAAAGAGTCTAAATTTATTATTTGAAAAATGTAGAATTTTAATTTATTTATTTGTTTTATTTTTTAGATGGATGAATTAAAAATAAAAATAAATTCATATACTGAAGAAAGACCAATCGATAAGGATGGGACTGATAATATATGGCAAGCCGCAGAAAAAGGATCCCTCCCTGGGGTGAAATATTATTACTCTCAAAATCCTTTAAATTTAAATAAAACACAAGGAACGAGAAATTTCACTCCCATGCATTATGCAACCTCAGAAGGCCATTTAGAAATAGTTAAATATTTATTATTAAAATCAGCATTAGTAGATCCAAATGATATAGATACTCAAACTCCTCTAATGTATGCATCTAATAGAGGCCATACAGCTATAGTGAATATTCTATTGGACAATGGTGCGGATATCAATCACCTAGATAAAAATAGAAATACACCGCTTCTTGCTGCAGCTAATGGAAATTATTTGGAAATTGTAAAATTGTTAATTGAGAGGGGGGCGGACAGAACGTTAAAAAACAATAAGGGAAACACTCCACTACAATATGCTATGTCATATAACAGAGCTCCAATTGCAAATTATTTACGTTCTCTTTGAAATTTATCAAATTAAATATGATGTATTATATAAATATGTTCATCTCAAACATGAAGAAATTTTTTATTTTATTTTATTTTCTTGTACACAATATAGAATGTTTTGACGTGACAACGTCTTATAATTCGATGGAGCCGGCTGCGCGCACGATAAAACATGACTCATGCGGCGTTACCTCGCTCTGAGGCGTTCCATTTAAGGCTTGAAGTGCAAGCGAGAGCGCGGAACGAGCGACAAAGATTGAGGCGGGCTTTTTAAAAGCTACATTTACAAAAATTTTAATGATGTTACCAAATTTTAAATTTAAGATTTATGAACAATAATTTAATCACAGTTTATTCTTATAATAAATTATTCAAAATTATTACTTTTTAACAACAAATTACAATTAAATTTGCAAAAATAATTAAGTAACTAATTGAACAACAACTTTTATTCAGTTTATTTGCTGAAAGAAATAATGTCAATACAAAATTTATTATTATAAAATAATAAAATCAAAAATTAAATTTTAACAGTCTAGTAGAAATTTAAACAATAAATTTTATTCAAGTATTTTGTAAATTTAAAATGATTTTCTGAACGAAGAATTTTATGAAAAAAATCGGTTGTCTGTAAAGTCGGTTCACTGACGATAGTTGAACGTGACAACGTCATAAGAAAATACCATTCCATCAGTATTCACATTCACTTCGATTCGAATACCCTGAAAATGTGTGACAGCCTATCCATGTTGGGCGTCTCTATCGCATCTGACCTGTCTTGGAATGAACACATCTCCTCTGTGGCGAAATCTGCAGCAAGGAAGATTGGCTTCTTATTCAGGTCCAAGCGATTTTACAAACCCCCACAACTTCTCACCATCTACAAGGCCCAAATCCGCCCCTGTCTCGAATACGGCTCTCATCTGTGGAGAGGAGCCTCAAAATATTCTCTTGCTACCCTTGATGCAATTCAGAAACGAGCCGTCAGGCTAATTGACGATTCTACCCTCACCGACTCCCTCGACTCGCTGGCTCATCGAAGAGATGTCTCCGCCCTTTCCTTTTCTATAGATACTATCACGGCAGGTGCTCTGATGAGATAAAATCAATAATTCCCCCAAAGCATGCTTTGCACGCAGCACACGTTTTGCCGACTCCCAACACTCTTTCGCGGTCAAATTAGAAAAGTGCCGGCCACTTCATTCGCGAATACATATATCCCCATGACTTCAAGGAACTGGAACTCTCTCTCAGCCTCTATCTTTCCCAGCACCTATGATCTTCAAACCTTCAAAACCAGGGTGCATAGACACCTACGTCTACACCTCTCACTTAATCAACTTTCCCTTCTCTTCGGTAATGCAAGGGTCTTTCGAGATCCATAGGGGCTACATCTTTACTGGTGCACCCCTTCTTGCATACGATTGCATTAAAAAAAAACAAAAAACAATTCGTAATTGGCTAAAGGGTAGAATTTAACATGAAAACTAATTTAATTTATTAAAATATTTTTATTCAATTAAAGATTTTTGAAAAAATCTTAAATAGTTGAATAAAATATTTATTTATTTATTTATTCAATTAAAGTAAATGTTCAAAATGTCCGTCACGAGCACGAATGCACATTTTACATCGTCTAAGAAAGGACTGCCTGACACGAGTCTTGCATTTCTTCGACAATTTATTTCTTCTTTTGCTTCAGAGATTCTTTGTTTAAGTTGGGCTTGGTTATCTATTCGCTTTGAATATACTTTTTCTTTTACTAGTGAGGCGGTCCTTTCTTAGACGATGTAAAGTGTGCATTCGTGCTCGTGGTGGACATTTTGAACATTTACTTTAATTGAATAAATAATAAATAAATATTTTATTCAACTATTTAAGATTTTTTCAAAAATCTTTAATTGAATAAAAATATTTTAATAAATTAAATTGGTTTTCATGTTGAATTCTACCCTTTAGCCAATTACGAATTGTGTTTTGAAATTAGTTTCTTTCGCATAAAAATGCAAATATTATTTTTTGTTTTTTAAAAAAGTGGAATGTTTTATACCATTTTGAAATCTTGATTAAATGTGTCAATTTTTTAGATAATTTGCCATTATTGTTTGACACAGTTTTTTTTAAGATATCAAGAGTCAAAGTTTACTGATTAAAATTTTTTGACACATGAATCTGACAAAAATATTTTTTTTCTCAATAAGTATAATACTCTTAGATATTTTCTGTTGTGTGATCGATAGCAGTATTATTCAGGATTCCTTAACAAAAATTAGAATCATAAAATATGAAAATTCGTAGCCACAGCATTCAAATATTTAGAGCAGGGTAGCGATTTTCACCGTTTTCAAAAAATGCCCATAACTCGAAAACTAAGAGAGTTTTATTTAAAAAAAATTATTTTGGACAATCCTGAACTCACCTATCTCGTGTTCACGTTTGATCCTTGACTTTTGGGACACCCTGTATATATATATATATTTGTATCTTAGTTCTATTTTGAAAACGGCTCTACCGATTTTGATCAAACCAATTCTATTAACAAGTTTTGAAGATGAGAAAGGGATCTGGCTAGGTCTGGACCTCGACAAATTTAATCTTAATTGATCTTTTCTTAATTAAAGTAATTTATTGATTGATGAAAATCTCAATAAAAAAGTTTGTTTACATTTTTTTCAATTATCTTTTATTTTTAATTGTTTTTTTAATTTTAAAATCCACTAATAGGTTATAGCAAATATTAACATATTATATTAAAATACGAATTTTTTGTTTGTTTTTAATTAACAGGTGTCTAAATCATAACATTACAGGTGTGTTTACAAATAAAGTGGTTGAAGTGGCTTTTTTTATATAACTTAGAAACAAATCTTATTTAATTTTATGTTTTTATTTCAGATCCTATACGATTATTTTTTTATATTTTCCTATTTATTTTTTTATAATATTTATAAATATAAACGAATGTGGGCAAATTGGTATACTTGTCAAGTAGAATGGCTCCAAATTCGCGCCATAAGTTTGTAGTAGGGTTTTTGGATGAGCCAATCTGTGTGTTGGCATCTCTGAACTACGAAAAAATGAGATGGCATGTTTCTGGGACAAAGGAGTTAGTTGTTAAGTAATTGTTATAGAATATAGTCAAGTTGTTGCTGAGTTATTGTTTGTTTGTATTTGGAATAAGAAAAGTTTTGTTGTATATATATAGAAATAATCTTCAAGTTGTTAATAAACATAAATTGTTAAAACGAATTTATTAACGCAATTATTTCCTTAGTTAGGGGGGTCGGGTAGGCTAGGCGGTAGCATGTCAGCCAGCTAACCAAGAGGACCCGAGTTCGAATTCGGCTCGAGGCATCCGGCTAAAATCTGACCCCTCGAGGTAGAGACAAATTTAAAAATAAAAATAAATAGTATCGTAAATGGCTTATGGCTACCATGGCCGAAAAGCCAAAAAAAAAAAAATTTCCTTTGTTAACATTCGTGCAGGATTCAAATTCGAATCCCTATACCTTAATCTAATATTGAAGTAATTCGACAATACTAGTAAACAAATATACACATAATATGTAGACCATTGGAAAGCTAGAAATGCAAAAACTGGGTGCGGGCTGGGGTCAAGGGCGGATCCAGGGGGGCGCGAGGGGCGACCGCCCCCCCCCCCATAGAGGCCCGTGCCTGGCGGGAGTGCAACACGTGCGTCGCACGCAGAGGCCAAAAAACGGCGGCCAAATCGACTGGGAATTTATAACAATTTTTTTTTCATTTTAATGAACTTAAAATTTGAGATTTGAAATTTGTAAAAAAAATCATTTTTTTTTTTTAAATTGAAAATAAAGTTCTATGTGTGTGTGTGTGGGCGTCTCTCGACCCCCCCCCCCCCCCCCCCCCCCCCCCGCTTGGACAATTCGATCGCGACACACTTCCGAGATAAAAAGTAGATCTTATATACATCGGGCCCATAAAAAATTCCTGGGGATCCTGGGGTGGGGTGGGGAGGGAGTGGGCGAGGTGTGTGGTTTCGGGAGGGGGGGCAGGCGTTACCGTGCATCGCTCGGTGGCTCCAGGTACTTTAAATTAATATTTGATTAACAAAATTCAATATAGATTAAAAACTTTGATAATATTCAATTGTTTTTTTTTTCAAATCAATTATCATAAGTACTCTTTTTTATGTTGCCTATTCATTATATTTAATATAATTTCTTTTAAAAATTCGATACAAAAGATCAATATTCTTTATTCTCCAAACCATGTTTAAGAACTTTCCAACAAATGGAATTATTTAGTGCAATGATGTTGGCTGCAATGAAACAACGAATTTCGCCTATACCTTTTAAAGCAGAAGACAACCACCAGAAGAGATCCCTTGTGCATTCCTCCAGGCTCTTCTTATGGATCATCAAAATCACGAATTTGATTGGCATTGAAGAAGAAAATGACGTCATTGTTCTGATTCAGGGACAATGCAAAATTTCTCTCTGGATGTTTACGTTCACTTTCGCGTTGCTTTCTATATTAACAAATTATATCAGTATTCCAAAGGAAGATTTAATTTTTATTTCGAAAGTATATACAGTTAAAAAATTTTCCAACAGTTTCGTTTATATTTTTAATAGCATTTTATTGTTTTTGAATCGCAAAACGATAGTATTATTAACAAACAAGTTGATTAAGATGAGTTACTATTCGCCCCGAATAAATAATATTGATTCGGAAAAAGTTTATCGCTATTTTCTTATTTTTGAGGTACCTTTGAATTTTTTTCTTTTCGCAATTCAGGATTTTTGAAATGTAATTTCTTATGCGAGTTGAATAATTTTAAGGCAAGGGGGATATACTCTATTAGAAAAAGGAATCATATCTTAATATATTAAACGAGCAAAAATTGTATATATATACTAGCTAGAATGGAGCCGTGGCCAGCCCTTGTGTTGCTTCTAAAAGGAGATTGATTGATCTTTATTATTAGCCTTCTCGGCTATTTTTTTTTTTTACATTTATAGTTTTACATTTATATTTTTACATATAGTTTGACATATTAATTTACAATTTTAGGTACAAGTAATATAATTCTTCACATTAACAGTTTCAATATAATAGGACATATTAATAAAAAATGAGAAAGTGGAACAGGTAAAGAAAAGAAGATACCTATGGTAGGTATTATGTCTCAACAGAATAAGAAAACACATCCCGGCCTATACAGCTTCCCTTATCTACAGAACAATAACATCGCCACATTCCATGTAGTGCCCGATAGTTCCGTATGTAAAACGGATTTTGACGGGCTACAAAAACCCCAGAATAAAGCAATGAGGAATACACCAAAGGGCAACAGGCACACCAAGCAAAACAATGTTTGGAGCATTTTAAAAGTTGTATTATATGATGTATAGCTACAATAGCTAATAAAGATTATTATCTTTGTAAAATGTATTCTTTTAATTTTCGTTTAAATATTATAAGACTGTCACATTGTTTTAACTCTGTTGGAATGTCATTATACATTTTTATGCCTTCATAAAATAAACTTTTTTGCGCACTTTTCGTTCTTCGAAATTGTATCATAATATTGTCTGCTTGCCTCGTTCGACCCCCCACTAATACTATTTTATTTCCTAATTCTATGGGCAGCATTCCCTTTATAATTTTAAAAATAAAAATACAAACATTATAGTACAACCTTTGCCTTATAGACATAAATTGCAATACTTGTAGCATTTCTTCCACCCTAGTATACCTATTACACTGTATTATTACTCTCATAGCTCGATTTTGCATTATCTGCAGCTTCGACAGCTGAGTCTCTCCCATTCCCACTAACAACGTCGCACAATATTCAAAGTGTGGCGCTATAATTGATTTATAGACTATACATCTAGTATAGTCAGATATGCTATTTCCTATTCTGTTTAAGAAACTAATTTTTTTCCCTATTTTCTTTAGCATGTAGTCGCAGTGATCATCAAATTTAAGTTCACTATCGATAATAACACCAAGATACTTTATCTTTTCCACGCGTTCTATTTCTGTGCCATCTAAACCTTTTAGTATTGTGTTTTTCCTCAGTTCTTTTCGCACACTTTTAATTAACATATATTTCGTCTTGGTAGCATTCATTTTCAGTCCATTATTATTCATCCACTTTTCAATAATGTGTAATACTTCATTCAGTCTCGTCTCAATCTCAGCAGAGATGGATGGGGCTTCTGCGCCCATCCGGGGATTGACCGCCGACCGGTTGCATTGAAATCGCGAGGAAAGAATGGGTGAGTGGAGAATGTCAAAAAAGAATTGAGCAGCCATTCATCAGGGGAATAGAAAGCTGATTTGTCCAGGATTTTTTTTTTAAATGTTAGTTTATTCAGCAATTTGTGTACATATGTTTATTTTTTTTTTAGATCCCCTAACATTTTGGGATCTGGTATTAATAAATTTCATTTAACTCACATTGCCTTGGATGACATTCGAGGTTATTACATTTTTTTTTTGTATATTTTTTTTTCAAATACAATATTATTTAATTATTATCATTTCCGTCCATAATTTAATTTATAATTTGAAAGTTTATATTGGGAAATAAGGACAAGTTTTTTATGTGTGACTTTTTTATTTATCCACTAACTGTTTCGTCGACTTTGCCGACTTCTTCAGGGCTTCAAATAGTCATAATCACACATTCGTTTAAATTTTCTTATTATTTTCGTTACCATTGACACAGAATACAATTTTCAACAAGATATTTACATTCAATAAAAACACAATTTTTTTCTTTTTAATAACAACCTTATCAATACAGAAGATAGTAATCACTTCTTACAAAAAAATATTCTATTCTATTTTTTTGTAAGAAGTGATTACTGTTCTGTATTGATAAGGTTGTTATTAAAAAGAGAAAAAAATTGTGTTTTTTGTGAATGTGCCAAATATCTTTTGAAAATTGTATTCTGATGGCCTTCAATGGTAACGAAGGTAATAAGAAAATTTAAACGAATGTGTGACATGACTATTTGAAGCCCTGAAGAAGTCGGCAAAGTCGACGAAACGTTGGTGGATAAACAAAAAAGTCACACATAAAAAACTTGTCCTTATTTTCCCAATATAAACTTTCAAATTATAAATATTATTTAAATTGAATTGGCTAAGGGGCCAGTAAGGGGAAAATAAAAAGTTGAAATAAAAGTCAACTTCTATTTGTTACTTTATTTTGGGCAGACGTAATCGATATTTTAACAACGTTTCGAGCGCTATACCGCTGCTCTTCATCAGTGCACGTCAACTGGAAAAGATCATTGCATGTTTTAATTTTTTGTTTTAACATTTATAATAAATTTTTAAAGGGTGGAAATGAGGATTATATACTACTCACCCAAGTCACAAAAACACGTAAAATCTATCTCCAGCAGACGTTTTACATTAAGAATCATTACACTGGTAAAACAAGTTATTCCAACAGAACAATCTCAAATACTGTCTTTCGACCTGCCTTCATTATACATACACAGAAGCAAAGTTCCCACTCCACTCAAGATCAACGCACTCCAGGCTATTTATAAATACACATATCACACAAAAGATCGATAATTGATACAAAATTTAAATAATTAAAGTTAGTCAATTGATATAAAAAATCCATATTTACAATTAAAAGTTAGTCATTTGGTATAAAATTTATATACATAATTAAAAGCCAGCCAAACGATATAAAACCTATATACATAATTAAAGTTAGTCAATTGATATAAAATCCACACATACAATTAAAAGCTGGTCATTTGATATAAAATTTATATAAATAATTAAAAGTTGGTCAATATTTACATATTTCAAGACTAAATCTGGTTGATTTTGTCAAGTAGACAAGTGTAGAGAGTGGATATTTTTAATACATCAAGCTTGTAATTTATGGCGTTGTTGATGTCCATTTGTATATAAATACCCTCCTTGTATTTTCTTTTCCATGTGACTCTCTCACTGTCCACTATTTTTGCATCTTCGAAATTCATCAAATGCCCATTGTCAACCGCATGTACGGCCAATGCACTGATCAAATTTCTCTTAACAACCGATTAAGTGTGTTCTTTTAAACGAACACATAAAGGGCGGCAACTTTCTCCATAGTACACTCTTGTTTTATCTTCCAAGTCCCTGCAAGATGAGCATCTACGTATTGTAGATACATCTTAGCATTATGTTTGCTTAAGATTTTTTCATAAATATCATCCATCAATATATCAGCTATAGTAGGGCTTAAGTTTAAACCCATAGGGAGACCTTGTCTCTGTCTATATATAATGTTGTTATAGGTAAAATAATTGTTATATAGACAAATATTAAGACACGTAGAGAATTCATCATATTCCAAATTAGTAAAAGTTTCAATCAGTTGCCATTTATTTAATATTATATTTATAACAAAATCTAGAGGTATCGAGGGGAAGAGGTTGTTAACATCAATTATGTTATTTGATGGTTTGTGTTAATTTCAAATAAAACAAAGTTTTAAGATGGAACACGATTTATTAAAAGGTGAATATAAATACAAGAGTTAGTGAAGGTACTGAAACTTTAAATAATAATAGATCAGTCTTCACTAGCATGAGGTACACTGTTCACGTCGGATGAGTAATAGTAAGTGCCTCTCTTCAATTTGGGAGACGACCTTTATAGGCGTTGAGTTGACATCTAGGGCTGCTGACGATAGGTCCTTGGAACAGCCAATCGGCGCATCTGTTAATATGGCCAATCCGGGAGCAGCTTGGTTGAGAGGCGACGGTGGTGAGAAGAGGGGATATGCGCGCGCAGCCTGGAGAAGTGGCGGGGGAGTTGCGACCAATGGGAGCTGGCTGGTGACAGAGGCGGCGACGGTGAGAAGAGGGGGATATGTGCGCGCAGCCTGGACGTCGCCGCTCTCAATGAGGTAAGGGTGGCAAGGGTCAGGGCAAAGCCAAATGAGGTAAGGGTGGCAAGGGTCATCTTTGTCTTGAGATAACGACTTGCATTTTACAATTCTTATTATAATATAATTATTCTAAACATTATTATAATACAAAGGTGAAGTTTAGTATTGGCACCTGAAGGGTTGCCAGATATAATTAATCTAATGAATTTATAGAGGTAGGATGTGATATCGGCAACTGGATAGTTGCCAGGTATAACTCATCTAATGAGTACATTTTTATTTTCCCCTTACAGGCCCCTTAGCCAATTCAATTTAAATAAAATAGGGCCACCAAACACGGTTCTTTTTAAATACAATATTATTTACAAAAAAAAAAATTTTACGAAGTGAGAATTATTAATTAAGTATTTGGAATACTTTTGGCGAGGAAAAGCTGAGAACCTCGCCGGATATATATGAAAGGAAAGAACAGAAAGGAAGAAAAGGAGGTATTATACAAGGAGAAGAGAACAAAAGGTGGACAGGTAGATGTAGGGGGGGGTGAAGAGTTTTTTTATAATATTTTATTATTTACATATTATTATTTATTTACATTTATATATATTTTTTATCATAAGATAATTATGATAACAAAAATAAAGAATAAAAAAGTATTAGACATTTAACAATTTTAACAAATTTAACAAAATAGCACAATGAAAAGAAGAGAATAAAGTAATTGGACTTGGCAAAATATTATCTTTGGTCGAGCCACCAGCATTCCTCAGGGCGCGCCTCCCCTCTCCATTTTTTTCTGAAGAAGGCTTTATTAAATCTCCAATTTGAGCTTAATTTATGGTGAATTCCTTGCAACTAAAATTCACTGTAAGGAATCTAATAATTTCAGCTTGATTTGACTGGGAGAAAATAATTGGTGGCGCTTTGCCTTGTTTCGTTTTTTCTTGATGGGTGTCCGTTGGTCGCGTGGTTGACGACAGTGGATGGCGTGATTACAGCTCGTCCATTTGTATTGAGCCTTTTCTTTGCCGGCTGCTTGGTTTCTGTATCTTCGGTGTCGAGGCTCCGTTTTCCATGTTTCTCATTAAGAGCTTTCTGGGCCTCTTCTGTTTCAGAATTTTCGTGTAAGAAAATTTCATTGTATTTTGAGGCTTGAGAATCGATGATTATTCTAAGCCTCTGGTTTTCTTCTCTAAGCTGGTCGATGATGATTTTGAGCTCTTCGATATTCTTTGGGTCCGTCTCGCTGGTCGCTTGGTAGGCCATACTTACAGAAATGATCCAGTAAAGTATGATAAATTATAAAACGCTTATTAATAATTCTAACGTTTAATCACAATAGTTCTTCAAAGTCTTTTTGAGAACAATGGATTAAGCCAACCCATTGTCTGCCTGGCTTTTTACTTTATCCAATGCAAAGCATGGGTAAAGTATTGTAATCGCTCTCGGGGCAAGCGTGGCTTCAAAGGGTCCTCAGGTAAAGACTACGGAACCCATGGACTCAATTAAAGTCACAAATTGTAGTATTCAATTAGGTTGAATTTTAGCACGTGACGGTTTTGCCAAAAATTACATGGGGTCTCGTCGAGAGGCTAAAAAGTGCGATTTTTTCATTTAGTGCGTGCGAATGGATGGATGGATGGATGGATGTATGTTATCGTTTTTTTGGCCCACGATTTTTTCCACACCGTTGCACCGATTGAAATGAAATTAAAAACCTAGCATTCTTTTAACAAAATGAAGCGCTGATTAGTTTTTGGTACATATCGGCCCACAAACATTAGTACTTTATTTCAGTACTTTTTTAGTTTTTTCTAAATATCTTGAAAATGACTTAACCAATTTTGATGAAATTTAATATCCTAATTAAGTACCTTGGGGACCACAAAAAAAGGTTAAATAAAGTTTTTAGTAAAATCATATTTTAAAGTACTTTAGAGTAAAATAGTAATTTTTTATTTTTAAATTCTTTAAAATTTATTCATTTGATCTTTTTAAGATAGCTCATTCAACCTAACTTAAGTAAGAATGGTTAGGCTTCTCGCTGTGAAATGGTAAAAATTTGGGAGGAAATTTTATAAGTAACCATAGCAACTGCGTTGTTATCTTATCCGTTACCTTTGCTTAAGACATAGAGAAATCGACTTTAAACCAAAAATAGCGATTGATTCTCATCTAATACTTGAGGAATAACCATTCTATATTGGATTTTTGACGTTTCGGTTTTTATTGGTAACCATTGCTGAAGACACAGAGAAATCGACTTTAAACCAAAAATATCGATTGATTCTCATCTAATATTTGAGGAAAAACCATTCTATATTGGATTTTTGACATTTCGGTTTTTATTGATAACCATTGCTGAAGACATAGAGGAATCGACTTAAAATCAAAAATAACGATCGATTCTCATCTAATACTATAGGAATAACCTTATTGCATTCCATTTTTGATGTTTTGACTATTAATGGCAACCTCTACTGAAAACGTGGAAGAATCGACTTAAAATCAAAAAGACTAAATTCTTTTATGGCAAACAACTCAAGCTTTATCTAATTTAGTTACAACTAAACGACGAAATATTAACATGAAATCACGTTTTGAAGTCGGTTCTAAACAAGCTATATAAGCGAGCGTACCCTCCAAACGTACTAAGTAAGATCCGCCGAGTGCAATTCATAAAATGTATATGTTTGGCACCGACTTCAAAATGTAATTTCATGTTAATATTTCGTCGTTTAGTTGTAACTAAATTAGATAATTATTTTATACCTTTTTGTATCGGCCCGTGTTGCTTTGGCTACGAGCTTTTAGACACGGCCGCTAGATGACTCAGTCAGATCGTTGTGACACTTGCATGACTGATAATATTTCAGTCATGTATTAAGTAAGGCAATTCGATCTCGACTGATCATCGAAGGAGGAGCCATCGAGGTTCTCAGCTTTTTTCCTCGCCAAAAGTATTCAAACCTTAATTAATAAATTTATTCTTTGTAAAAAAAATTTTTTTTAAATAATATTGTATATGAAAAATAAACTGCAACGGATCGTTGCTAAACTTTATCCAAATTCATTTGAAATATTAATATGTTCTAGAGTAAAGTACTTTAAAATATAATTTTACTAAAAACTTTATTTAACCTTTTTTGTGGTCCCCAAGGTACTTAATTAGGATATTAAATTTCATCAAAATTGGTTAAGTCATTTTCAAGATATTTAGAAAACTAAAAGTACTGAAATAAAGTACTAATGTTTGTGGACCGATATGTACCAAAAACTAATCAGCGCTTCATTTTGTTAAAATACTGGTAGGTTTTCAATTTCAATTCAATCGGTGCAACGGTGTGGAAAAATTCGTGGACGAAAAAAACGATAACACACATCCATCCATCCATCCATCCGCACGCACTTCCAAAAAAAATGGCAATTTTTGGCCTCTCGACGAGATTCCAGGTAATTTTTGGCAAAACCGTCACGTGCTAAAATTCAATCTCATTGAATACTTCAATTTGTGACCTTAATTGAGTCCATGGGTTCCGTAGTCTTTACCTGAGGACCCTTTGAAGTCGCGCTTGCCGCGAGACCCATTACAATACTTTCTCCCATGCTTCGCATTGGATAAAGTAAAAAATATACAAAAAAATGTAATAACCCCGAATGTCATCCAAGGCAATGTGAGTTAAATGAAATTTATTAATACCAGATCCCAAAATGTTAGGGGATCTAAAAAAAAATAAACATATGTACACAAATTGCTGAATAAACTAACATTTAAAAAAAAAAAAAAAAGGAGCCATCCACCAACTAGGAGCTCCTCACCCGCCAACTAGACGGATGGCGCCCAGCCCGGCTCTTTACCAGGGACGAACATCGCCCTGTCCAAATCATTGTTAGGTCCCCACCAACTAGGTGGGGAGCGCGGACACGCACCACGCAACCAACCCCCTAACACTTTTAGTGTATTTTATTTGATTTTTAAGTTATTATTATTTTATTTATTGCATTTAATTTTTTTGAAGGTCGGTTTTTATTTTTTTCGGTTTATTTTATTTGCTTAAGTTTTAGACGGGGTGTAGGCAGATCGGAGGAGGAGGAAGGGGTCCCGGGGTCGGGGAGAGGGTTCGTGGGGTGGAGAGTGGTTGGAGATGGGGGCCCACCTGAAAAATGTTTTTCAAAGACTTTAATGACTTTTTTACCCTCTATTAATTAATATTTGACATTGAATTCCAGCATTTTAATTGAATAATTTTTTAGAGACATAAATAGTAATTGCATAAGAAGTTACATTTCCATCTTGTCTCACCAAAATTCACGATCTTCTTTTTTCTAATTAATTATTGTTTATATTGTAGTTGAGTTTGCCTATTGTCCTAGTGATTATTCATACATTGAATTCGAATTATTGGCAAAAACCGCTCTGGCCGGAGAATGTGACGTCATGGTTGCATCTAGGCTTGGATTATTGCATCATTCATTCTGCTGCCATATATATAGTAATTGTTACTTTGCTCAGTCATCGAATTCATGAGTTGAATTTAAGGATTGTATCGAACGCGGAAAACTGGAGCAAATCATTTAGTGAGCATTTTTTTGTAGCTATTTCATTCACATTTTATTTGATTTAATTTTAAATTTATTTAAACTACACTGATCGACAAAAAATTTACACCTTAAACCTAACAATGTACCCTGAATATCATGCAATTTCTCAATTTTTTACAGCACATCACAGTTTCGAGATATTATCGGTCAAAATGACGAAAAAGGCCATTTTGATCTATTTTAGAGACCCATTAGTTATTAAACAGAAATATTTGTAATCAAAATATTTTGTTGACGTAATAGAAAACAGTTTCCTCTTTGATTTTCAAATTACCACTTGCTTTTTTAGCTCAATTAGAACTCGAGTTATAACTAAAAAATAAATTCCCTATGTTTTTATCTGTTTATCTACTCTTATTAAACGAGCAAAAATTGTATATTTATTTATTTATATATATATTTATTTATTTATATATTTGTATCTTGGTTCTATTTTGAAAACGGCCCTACCGATTTTGATGAAACAAAATCTATTAAGAAGTTTTGGATGAAAAAAGATCTGGCTAGGTCTGGACCTCATCAAAATTCATCTTAATTGATTTTTTCTTAATTAAAATAATTATTGATAGATGAAAATCTCAATAAAAAAAATGATTTGCCGCATGTCAGATTAGAACCTGAAACCTCTTGCATCATAGGCAGAGACTTTACCAGAAGACCATAGAACTATTTTAAAAATCTTTGCTTTTTGCTTTTACTAAAATGAATATTTTTGAATTAGACTTTATTATAAGTGTGTGAAATAATTTGAATATAATATATATATATATCTAGGTATTTAATAAATATAATTCATTGAATAAATTGCAGCGAGGCAAATTTGAAATATGTATAATTGAATTAAGCTGAAAGAAAGAAAACAATTAATTTTAAATCCAGAAACATTAAATATATTAATAATTATTCCTTTGCCTCCCCCCCCCCTCCACTCTTCTAATTAAAATTAAATATTCAATTCTCTTTTCTCCAGGCAATTATCCTTGAAATTGTCTTCCTAAAAAAATACTTGCTTGGTGAAAGTTATCACTTCTGTGCGCGCCCCGAGACGTACATATTTTTTTCATTGTTTCATGTGTTTTTATTTCAGATCCTTATACGATTATTTTTTTATTATTATTTTCCTATTTATTTTTTTATAATGTTTATCAATATAAACGAATGTGGTCAAATTTGTGTACGAGTAAACAAATATACACATATTATATATGTGGAGCACTAGAAAGATAGAAGTGCAAAAACTGGGTGGGGGGTGGGGATGGCTGTAGGGGGTGCAGGAGGTGGGGTTCAGTTGTGGGGTATCCCGGGGTGGGAGGCGCAGTTGGGGTGGGGTGGGGCGGAGTGGGGGTGCAGTGGTGGGGGCGAGGTGTGTGGTTTGGGGGGGGGGGGTCAGGGGTTACCGTGCATCGCTCGGTGCCTCCAGGTACTTATCCTTTATAATCACATAGTTTGAATTTTTTAGTTATAACTCAAGTTCTAATTGAGCTAAAAACAAGTGGTAATTTGTAAATCAAAGAGGAAGCTGTTTTCTTTTTTTTTTTATTTATTTATTGTCACCGGGAACAAATCCCATTTTTACATAAGTAAAGTGTTAGTAGGGTTAGTGAGGGAGCCGAGATTTTAGCCGGTAGAAATTTTTATTTGCCAGCCAGGATCGAACCCCGGCCTTCCGCTCCAACATCGTCATAATCGATCGATGCCGAAGCGGGGCCAGCGCGTTAGCCGGCTCGGCTAACCCGACTCCCCCGAAGCTGTTTTCTATTACGTCAACAAAATATTTTGATTTCAAATATTGCTGTTTCATATCTAATGGGACTCGTAAATAGGGTCAAAATCGGCTTTTTCGTCGTTTTGACCGATAATATCTCGAAACTGTGACGTGCTATAATAAAAATCGGGAAATTCTATGATGATAATCAGCGTTGGTCAAATACCTATTACTTACCATGGGTGTTAGTTGAAATTTGCCGATTTTTTCGATAAAGAAAACACTTAATTCTCAAGGAAATCTCAAAAAAAATTTATTCAAAGTATTGACCATTGAATTCTACACATTTTGCCCATCTTTCAGGCAAATCATGGATACCATTCCAAAAAAACTTTTTCTCTTTCGAGGCAAACCATTCGACGAGCCATTTTTCGACTTCTTCAAAATTGGCGAAGCGCTGCTCTGCGAGTGAGTGTCCCGTCGATGCGAAAAGGTGATAGTCGGACGGGGCGAGGTCTGGAGAGTACGGCGGGTGCGATAATATTACCCAATTCAATGCTTTTAATGTGTTCTTCACCACTTTAGCGGTATGAGACGGTGCGTTGTCATGTTGTAGGATAACTTTGCCATGTCTTCGGGCCCATTACGGCCGTTTTTCGATCAACGCATGATTCAAATTGATAATTTGTTGTGGGTAGCGATCCGTATTCACCAGATTTTAATAACTCGAAGTACATCACACCACACTGGTCCCACCAAACACAAAGCATTATCTTACGGCCAATGCGATTTGGCCTTGGAGTCGATGGGCCGGCCTCACCAGGTGAAAGCCATGATTTTTTTCGCTTCGGGTTCTCAAAATAAATCCATTTTTCGTCCCCCGTGACAATTCGATGCAGAAAAGATTTCCTTTCGAACCGTTGAAGCAGCATTTCACAAATGGTTTTTCGATTTTCCATTTGTCTATCGTTCAGTTGGTGTGGTACCCATTTACCATACTTTTGGATCATTCCTATGGCTTTTAAACGTTGGCAAATTGCTCCTCGGGTCACATTTAGTGTTTGTGCCAATTGTTCTTGCGATTGGTTTGGGTCTTCATCCAATAACGCCTGCAATTCCTCGTCTTCGAACTTTTTCGCTGCACCAGGATGTTCATTGTCTGTTAAATCGAAATCTCCACTTTTAAATTGACGAAACCATGTCTCATATGTTCTAATCACTGGAGGATGTTCACCATAAGTTTCTACCAGCAACCGATGAGCTTCAGCTGCTTTTTTCTTTTGATGAAATAAGAAAAGCAACGAATGCTGTTGGGGACAGACAATTAGTAAAATAATAACATTGCCCAATTGAATTCAAATATAGTGAATGAAATAGTTCACCAACAAACACATAGATGCCGCCCGCGCTCTATGAAATTGTCCCTAAGGTTAAGAAATACAAAATATGTAATTACAGAATCAAATAAGGACAATAAGTGTAAATACAAAATGTAAAGAAAATAAAATAAGTAAATTGTAAATAATTTGAATAAACATAAAGGTTAGCAATTTGGCAATAGGAATTTTCAACTCTAGAAATATTCCATGACTATAAATAGTCAAGGATTAATATAAATAAAAGGAAAATTCTTATGTCAAATTGTCGAAACTGATCTACCTAGAATTCTAGTGTTTATTAAAAGATCTAAACCCTTCGTCCAGTTGAATCTTGTTAATTAGACTTTCAGCCTGGAGAATATCCGTTGAAACGCGCTGTTAGTTGAAAAGACATTTTTTGACAAATACTTATGGTAACGGTTAGCTGACTCATAATCAGTCCAGCACCGCCATAAAACCATGGCATTTCGGTCTACATAAAAGCCCTAATAAATGGACGAGCTGGCTCAAGAAACTAGTGTGAATATCAAAACCAAATGTCACACGTAGTTGTAGTCCATTGAAATTAAGAGCTCGCTAAATTTTGGTGCATATCGACCCAAAATTAAAAGACGGTGGATGGGTAGGGGGAGTAAAACGATTAACAAATGCGTTGGGGCTTGCCTCGTGTGGACATAGAAAAGGCGTTTGACTGCACGTGGCGGGAAGGCCTGATTGCTAAGCTGTTAAAAGTACACCAGCTGGACGAGGACCTGGTTAAAATGATCTTTAATATGATTGATGAAAGAACCTTTGTCATCGCTGACGGGGAGCTAGAATCGTCCATTACCGTTCAAGGTCACCCGAGGCATTCAGCGAAGAGCTACGATCGCCTCCCATTTTATTTTATTTATTTACAAGCGATCTTGTAAAATGCCAACAAGCTAAACAAAGGAAGCGGCTCAGGTGCGTTGGACGTATGTCGATAATTGTTTACACAACGGGTTCCGAAATTGAAGAAATTGAATCAAATTGGAGCGGCTAGGTAGGAGCTGGCTCACGCTTATTATAACGAGGTGGAAGCTAAAAATCAACCTGGATAAATGTGAGACTATCCTATTCGAGACCTCCAACCACAAATAAAAACAAATACCTCATCTCTGGTAATGAGCAATTCAAATCAGAGTTAACGGTATAGATATTCCTCACAAAAGAGAAGTTAAATATTTAGGCATCACTTTAGACGATTTGTTGTTTAATAAACACTTAGATCACAAATTGATGAAAGCCAATAAAAGGCGTTTATGGCGCTCAAGGAATTATTCTTTAGCGAATATCGATCAAATTGAAAATAATGAGCTACTGTACGTTTATAAGACCTGTCATCACATACGGATGTAGCGTTTGGTTCAATCAATCATCCGCAATGGAAACCCTTAGAATTTTCGAAAGAAAATGCCTAAGGGCGATACTGAAGCTTATTACAAGCAGAATCAAACTACCTGAAATATATTCAAATTCAAAATTATAGATTTCGGCCCAAATAAGCAGAATTGATTGCCTTCATTCTAAATTTAATTCGTAAATTCGTCAGGTAAGTTAAAGTAACAGATAATAGTTTAATCTTTGGATCGGTATACCCGACAGAACATACCTTGAAAAACGACGGGTTTACCACTGAAGCGTTTCCCTTTCTGGACATGATGGTATCATCTAGGACAATAATAAAAGTTCTAACTCCTGCCATTTAAGTAGAAATAGGAACAATAAAAAATTGTTAATTAATCCGCTCCTAGATATTGAACGGCTAAATTCCAACTGGCGATACAATAAAGCCTTTTTTCAGAAAAGTGGAAGGGAGGGCTGCCTTGAAATGCTGGTAGGCTGGACTAGTGACTGGACACTGTTAATTTTATTATTATGTATCATATCTAAAGTTAAAAAAAAAAAGAATATGTAAATAAAATGCAAATTTTATAAAACCCTCTACCCCCCCCACTCTTCATTATCCTCTTTTGTTCTTTCTCCTGGCATGTACAATACCTACCTCTTTCTTTCTCTTCTTTCCTCTCTCATAGAATAGCAAAGGTTTCACTTTTTTCCTTGCAAAAACCAATGTAAACCTTATTTTTATTCAATTTCTGAAAAACCAAACTGTTAAAAATTTCCGTAAAGAAAAAAATGTAATTACAAGAAATAACCCCGAATGCCAGGCCAAGGCATGTAGGTTAGATCAAATTATATTAACCTAGGAGTCCCAAAATGTTAGGGACCTAATAAAAAAATCATATGCTCAGCAGAATTGCTGCTTAATAAACCGACACTTAAACCTAAAAAAAATCTTGTTAATTAGACTTTCAGCCTGGAGAATATCCGTTGAAACGCGCTGTTAGTTGAAAAGACATTTTTTGACAAATACTTATGGTAACGGTTAGCTGACTCATAATCAGTCCAGCACCGCCATAATGCTGTAAATGCGATTTACTTGGAACGAAACTCGACATATTCACTGAAGTAAACAACTATGACGATATTATTTTGGCAGAATGTAACTTGTGTATTTTTGAAGAATAATGTCAATAGAAAAATATGACATAGTGCCAAATCATAGACATGTATAAATACCTCTAGCGACATCTATTAGTAAAACCGGCAAATTTCAACTAACACCCCTGGTATACGTTTTTTATACCGACCAACTTTTCACGACGCGTCTGCCTATTGTAACCTTGTTATTTTATTCCAATTTAATTTCTTGCTATGGACAAATAATAAATATTGGATTGTATTCGTGTTTAAAATGGGTTTTTTTTTGTTTTCTGGCAAACAATGAATTTAGGACTTACGATATTTTGTAAGATCAGCAACGATATATCACTTTTACAACTCGAAAAATACACTTAGGGCCTGTTGTATGTCGCAAGTAAATGCTTTTACCACTAACAAACGGTAGATGGTAAATGGAGCTACTTGGATGGCCAATCAGATGACAGGAACTTTCAGTGCCTGTCATCTGATTGGCCATCCAAGTGGCTCCATTTACCATCTACCGTTTGTTAGTGGTAAAAGCATTTACTTTTGCGACATACATCCGGCCCTTAGAAATTGGGCCTTTTGTAAGTCAAAATTGTAGTCGTAAAATCCTATATATCTCGAAATACTTGAGAACAAATTAACTCGAAATTTTTAACAATTCCCTTGAAATTCGAGTTATCAAGGTTCCATTGTATTTAGTTTAGATATTGCTCTCAGAAATATTTGTCAAAATATTTTTTATAACATTTTTTTTTTTTTTTTTAATATTTTTATGCTGAAAATAATAAAATATTTTTTTTTCCTATTCCAACAGTTCGCCCTTTAAGCGGTTTCTCTTGCGATGAAGCGAAGAATATTCGCGAGTTTCGACGTCAACAAGAAGACCTTTGTGATCTTGGATCTTTGCTCTCTTGTTGTTTCTCCAAAATAAGCCTCTGCTCGATTGCAAATATTTTCTTCGAATTGGTGTTTGGCTATTATATATTCTTCTCTTGGTTATTTGAAAATATTTCCATAAAATTATTCTCCTCTAAAGAAATCGTGATTAGCCTTTTTGCATCATCTAATATATATTTGATCATTATTGTATGTCTCACTTACACTTGTGGAAGAGGAGTTAATGAGGTATGTAAAACAGTTTTATTATTAGAGTATTTTAGTGTTTAGGAGTGAGAAATTAATATAATTTATCTTTTTATGTTTAGCTCCTTCGTATTAATAATAGAAAATTTTGAAATGGATAAATGAATTGAAAAGTTTTTGTTTTGCCGAGAGTAGCAGAGTTGTTGATTCACAAAGAGAAACAAAGAGGTTGTCCTCTGCTTGATGCAAATAAACATACACACATACATATCGAAATTACATATCTGTATATATATTATTTATTTGTTTGAGACTATAGTTTCGAAGATTTGTCTTCATCATCAGTCTTTCTTCAATTATAAATGTTTTTCATGGAGTCAATATCATATGGATATTGAAAACTTGGTGTTCCTTCGTCACTGGAAGGCTAGGAACTAATATAATTGAAGAAAGACTGATGATGAAGACCAAGTCTTCGAAACTATAGTCTCAAACAAATAAATAATATATATACAGATATATCATCTTGATATATATGTGTGTATGTTTATTTGCATCAAGCAGAGGACAACCTCTTTGTTCCTCTTTGAGAAGTATATAAGTTCAAATATTATTTTCACTCAATATTTGACAAAATTCCCTACAAGTTGATTCGTGATCGAATCAAATGTAGAAAACATTCGGTTCATTATTAACAATTTTTTTATTAAAAAATTTATTAAGCAGAAGTTGTCACTCTGCAGAAATACACAAGATTTTTTGGTAGATCAACCAGATAGATAAGCTGTCCCGATCCTCCTTAAGCAGCTCCAGCCAGAAAATTTGAGAAAATTAGACAAATCTTAATTTTTAGCCATGGCAGAAGATATAGAGAACCTTTACGGAGGTAGGTTTTCTAGACAATTCTCTATTTCCGAGGCTACCACCTGATGTTTAAGGCAGATGAAACGAGTGATGCGGCCTTAAATGAATCCCTTATTGAATACGCAGATTTGATTGCTCAAGCCACCGCGTAACGGTATGCGAGGAAATCAAAATTGGTCTAACTATTCCAGCGACAATATGTAGTATTGAAGGTACATTTAGGACGTGGAATCGGTCAACGATGGGAGACGCGAGGCTAAGTGGCATGTGCATGTTCAGTGTGAACAGGAAAAGAGTAGAGGAGGACGCTGATGAATTCATTGATAAGGTGGTGAACAAATTTGGACAGCAACCTAGACGCCTTAAGTTTTTATTCAAACAGTGACTTAATAAAAAAATTATTTCTTAATCTTATTCTGTGTATTTTCTTTCATGACAGGGGGCACCCTCTGCACCCCCTGCCGGGGCCCATATACATTTTCTAATGTATTTACCTTTTGTGAGAGTTGGTTCAGGAAATCGAAATCAAAATGAAAATAAATAGTCCAAGAGCTGGTGACACATTTTTGAGTACGGATTTGACCCAACTAGAGGTAATGCGTAATAGTGCCGTCTTATGATAGTTGTACAAGGAATGGCCAGTATGGCTGGTCTAAGCAGGTAGACCAGGTACTGCGCATGGTGTGAGTGAGGTAAAATGCATATGTGTTAAAAAATATTTTTGAACCACAATGAAAATATAAAAATTATAATTTATAGTCAATTAGCAATGATGCTATATATTTTTTGCATGTTGTAAAAATACACTTTAGGGTGGTCTGGTTCCACGTCCCATCACTCAAATGTGTCTGGGGTGAATATATTATGTTTATAATTGACTATAGATTATAATTTTTATAATTTCATTGTGGGTCAAAAATATTTTTTAACACATACGTATTCATTATACCGCATGGTACCAGACTAGCCATTCGCTTGTGCAAATATCATAGACGGTACTATTACGCATTATTTCTAGTTGGGTCAAATCGTACTCAAAAAGTGCGTCACCAGCTCTTGGACTAAAACAAGAATAAAACCAAGGTCCTAGTATGTACAAAAAAAGAACAAACGAGACAGGAATGCATCAAAATTAACCAAGAAAACCTAGAAGTAGTTAAGGAATTCTGCTACCTAGGAAGTAAAATAACATAGGATGGGAGAAGCGAAAACGAAATTAAATCAAGAATTGCCCAAGCAAAAATGGGGTTTAATTCAAAACAAAAACTACTATGCTCCTCCTCAAACAGCTTAGAAAAAAGGAAGATGCTATTGAAGACATATGAATGGAGCATAGCCATGTACGGGTGTGAAACCTGGACAATTAGAAAAGCGGAGAGAAAGAGATTAGAGGCTTACGAAATGTGGTGCTACAGAAGAATGATGAATATCAAATGGATGGGGATAGAATTACAAATGAAGAAGTTTTTGGAAGAATCTGAGAAAGAAGAACCTAGTGGAAGAGTTTGAAGAAGATGATGGGGCACACACTGAGACATGGGAGATTGCTTAGGGATGCTATCTTGGGGGGAAGGTGGGAAAGAAAAGGGGAAGGCCCAGATTAGAATATTTCAACCAAATAATTGGTGATATGGAATGCCAGACATTTAGAGAGGTCAAACAGCTGGCGGGGGACAGAGTCGAGTGGAGACGGGTGGTTGCGTCAAACCAGTCTTAGAACTGTATACTCATTGATGATGATGGTTCAGGAACCAGAAGAATCCCTCTCTCTAATTTTTCATTGTTTTCCTCTCCTTTATCAAATCATTCATTCAAATTCAGCTTTCCAAATACGATCGACTCAGATACAACCGTTGAATATTCATTCACTCCGTTTTTCCATCTAGAGTCAATCTTAATCTTAATATGAATGTTTATGTTAATTTTTAAATTTAATAATTTGCGAATTTTGAGCCCCCTTTGAATGGCGGCCAGGGCACTTGACCTGCTTGCCCCACCACAGATACGCCACTGTCTGTCCGCCTCGGTGGGGTAATGGTCAGGAACAACTCGGTAGGGTAATGGTCAGAACAACTGACTGGCAACCCGGAGGTCTCGGGTTCGATTCCCGGCTATACCCAGACATTTTTTCTGTAAGTATAGGGTCTGGTAATAAAATTAAGTGGGAGATAAATTTAACCCGAATTTATCGCGCGGAGAGATTTACCACTGCTCGAAGCCCCTAAAACCTTGGTAAATTGGATATTGAATTGTATCTAAGTTTCTGAGATTGGCTCGTGATCCCGGCTTCTTTTCCTTCTGCTCTGTTCTTTTCACGATTGAGGGCCAGTCCATACAGGCCTTTAGGGGATCCACCTTCTGGTGTATCTCCTTCTCTCATCAATATCATTAAAAAAAAAAAAAAAAAAAAATCCATTGGATTTCCTTGGCCAATCAGGCAGGCAGGTTACGCCCTCATCTTTAGGCGGATTATAATACTAAATGATAATCGAGAAAGAATTTAATTTATAGGACAGATTCTATGATTTTAATAGAAATATTGCTAAATTGCGTGATATCAGGGGGATTCATCCCCCAGGAGTCGAACCTGAGAACTAACATGCTTTCCGGGCTGTCAGCTCACACCCTCGAGACAGCCCGGAAAGCATGTTAGTTCTCAGGTTCGACTCCTGGGGGGATGAATCCCTCCGATATCGCAATTTAATAATATTTCTATTAAAATCATAGAATCTGACCTATAAATTAAATTCTTTCTCGTTTATAATTGATTTGTTAATCTGAACCCGAGCTCATTTTTGAGAAACATTCCAACTCTTTTCAAAAATAAGATGCTCAAATCTTTACTAAATGATAATATTACTAAAAGCCGTAGGCCGGCCGTATCGAGTCTTGAAAAAATGTTCACTTTTTTCTTCAAATCGAATTCATTTACCTAATTGTTTTCACTTTTGAAAATACTTCAATCAATGAATTATATTTTTTAAAGTGATGTTGCCTTATTTACTATTACTATACTAAGTTATATGGACAAAAATAAGATCCATTTATTTTATTGGGATAAAATAAATGCACTCAAATAAATTGTTTCTTATTTTAATTTTAGTTATTAGAATATTTGATGATCTACTCTCGTTAATTTAGTCCAATATAAATAATTGTTTAGTTTATCTATCGTCTGTAGAAATCTCCCGAGAACGTCATTTGTTAAAGTGAACAATACACATATAGGGACAGACATAATTATTCATTTAAAATGTTCGAAAAGGAGAATTTCATTTGCCCCATATTTTATCTGTGTAAATTTGTGGGGGTTGGCCCTTATAATTCCATTTCTACTTTGCTTTTTGGATACGTCAATTTGATATTTTACATTTTTTGTTTCTGTTATTTTGAAATTACCAATTTTAATTCAAATACTCAATTCGAAGCGGTTTGGCAGTTCAATAGGCTGGCCTTTTGTTTATCTTTGATTTTATCCTGGACGTCAATTATGTGGAACAATACAAAAATAAATACTCTGAAAAATTCTTTGAGACAGATGTATAAAATAATCTTTGGCTCTAAGACACTGTTCATGGATCGTCATTATCGACGGCTGTCGTTTGTACAGATATCTGTCAGTTGCGGGGCGGTTTTGGTTTTCTTTCCGGCCACCCTCTGGTTGCATGATGGCAACTTCCTTAAATCCTCATTGTTTTTCTATATTACAAATTTCGGGATGATCTGTGCAATGTTCATCAATCTCCAATTGATCAATTTGATGATGATGACGCTTCGACTGCTGTTCGAATTGAATTGTCTTCTCAAGCGGAAGGGATTCCCGCCCGCAGAGGTTCGTCGCTGGCACGAGCACTTGTGTTCCGCAGCAGGCACAATTGACGAGGCCTATGCAATTCCTATGACCAGCATGGTCATAGCAGCCTGGTCCGTGCTCACCCATGGCGTTTACTTCCTTCTCGTTTCGGCCATCACGCCCAGGCCTCAAAACGTCAACTCTTTTAAATTCGATCTCATTTTCATTTACTCTGTTTCACTCTATTTGATCCTTTTGTTAATTCTTACTCAATCTTCATCGAAATTGAGTGAAGAGGTAATATTTTGAAAAGTTAAAAAGTAATTCACTTATCTATATATATAAAATTCTTTACCCGATACACTCACTCACTCACTCACTCATCATCAAAACAGCCAGAACCACTGGACATAGAAACATGGAATTTGGAGAGGATATTACATCTATGACATAGGGGCTCACTAAGAAAGAATTTTCGAAATTCGACCCCTATGGGGGTCAAAGGGGCAAGTTCACTGATTATGCGATATCTCTTAAGGACGATAAAATATCTACTTGGTTTTTACTTATAAAAATACGTAATAAAAATATCTAAAAACTAATTTCAGGATTTTTTGAAATTCGACCCCTAAAGGGGTCAAAAAGGGCAAAAATATCTTTGCAATGTGTTTACACTAATTATGCATTTTCAATTAAGAACGATAAGATATCTACTTGATAATCAATGTTGAATTTTTTAGAGCTTGAAAACTTCAATTATTGTTCATCGACAACTGAATGCTACTGACGACCCTTTAATAAGAGACGAGGTATTATTTTTCTTTTTCATTCATGATTTATAGACATTTTTAAATTTAACAATATTTAATTTTTTTGGTCCTTCCGACCTTTGACCACTTTTATCAATAATTGTATGTGTGTGACCAGAGTTTCTTTCCTCTATATAAATGACCCACGCTATACTTACTGTCGAACAGCCCGACCCACTAAATTATCTATCCCTATCCCTACCTAAATAAATAAAGTTAAGGTTTTGTCTGTATATTGCTCCAAATCAACCCAAATTTTGTATGTAGGTACATACACATATTTCAAGAAAAACCCCTCAACAAAATTCCTGTCTGTCTGTTTGTTTGCATGGTGTCCAGAAATAAGCATAAAAACGACTGGAGCTATATTTATAAACTTTCATATTTGGATCAGCTAACTTAAAATGATTGCTTTAGAACATTTTGACTCCTAAAAGGGGGTTTGGGAGGGCACTGATAGAAATTATCAAATAACTCCTAAACTATTAACTCTAAGGAAAATTCTGTTAGAAGCAAAGTTGTAGAGGATATGATTTCTGACAACTTTTGTTTAAAGAAATCCACCCACCCAAAAAAAAAACTCACCCAAAGGGGGGTCATAAAATGGAAATTTTAGCGCTTTGAACCAAACTCAAATAAAATTTGTATACATTATCTGTAGGCACCCAGAAGACTAGAAATGCAAAAACTAGCCACCCGAAATGGGGGAGGGGGGGGGGGGGTAGAGTAAAAAATACAAAAATATAGGCCTTTGTTTGATCTGCCCTAAATTAGATTTGATAAAAATAGAACGTTTTATCCTTTTGTCTTTCTTTCAAACTGTTTAACTGATTTCGATGAAATTTGGCAGAGTCATAATGAACAGTATACCAGGTGTACCGGAAAGTCATTACCGGTTTTTCTAACAGATGTCGCTAGGCTTAAGTATGCAATGTTATGATTTGACACATATGCATTTTATTCTACTGACATCAAGCTTCAAAGCTATACATGTTATATTTTGCGAAAGTAACACCTTCATAGATTTATACCTCTTTGAAAATGTCAAGTTTCATGCCTGAAAACGTGCATTTGCGGCACGCATTACTTTTCTTATTTAATCAAAAGAAAAAAGCCGCTGAAAGTCATCGTTTGCTGGTAGAAACTTACGGTGAGCATGCTTTAACCTTAAAAACATGTGAGGTGTGGTTTCGAAAATTCAAAAGTGGTGATTTCGATGTGCAAGATAAAGAACGTTCTGGTAGACCAAAAAAGTTTGAAGATGCGAAACTACAGGAGTTATTGGATGAAGACCCAACCCAAACTCAAAAACAATTGAAAAAACAATACACCGACAACAAATGATCAATTTGAACCACGTATTGATCGAAAAACGTCCAGAATGGGCCCGAAGACACGGTAAAGTGATTTTACAACACGATAACGCGCCGTCTCATAAAGCAAAACCGGTCAAGGAAGCGTTGAAAGCACTTGGGTGGGACATATTATCGCACCCGCCGTACTCTCCAGACCTTGCCCCGTCCGACTATCAACTTTTCGCATCGATGGGACACGCGCTTGCAGAGCAGCACTTCGCCAATTTCGAAGAAGTTAGAAAATGGCTCGATGAATGGTTTTGCTCAAAGGACAAACAGTTTTTTTGGGATGGCATCCATAAATTAACAGAAAGATGGGCAAGATGTATAGAATCAAATGGCCAATACTTTGAATAAATAAATTTTCCATTTTCTTAAAAATTACGTAGTTTTTTTTTCGAAAAAACCGGTAATGACTTTCCGGTACACCTAGTACTTAATTGATCGCCTATGATTTTGCTATCTTTAGAGAGAGGAGGGGAGTCTCCCCCCTCCCATTTATATGCCTTTGTATGATACCTATGGTCCAAATTCTACATCCGAAATAGTTACTTCCCATTTAAATAACAACTTTCGTTTTGTTATCTACTTCACTTTAGAAATAAAACCTAATAATATATTATATTGTATTAACTCTGTAATTTTTCATTTTAGCTACAGGTATTTTCTTTACAATTATTACACCAGAGAATAAAATTCACAGCTTGTGGTTTTTTCAACATTGACTATACATTGCTCTATTCAGTGAGTTGTTTCTGTTAACTTCTTATTATCTTTGGTAACATACTAGTATGTGATCAGATATGTTTACGGTCCCTAAAAGTCGAATATATTTCTTTTTTGTTTGTTACAATTTATACTATTAATCTAGGAGATTCTTCTCTAAGTAGGGTCATAAAATTAATTAAATTTTTTCGTTATGTCCTCAAAAAATTATTTTAATTTTAATTTCCAAATTTGACTCACGATGAGGGAAAAGAATCTCCTCGATCATCATTCCGAGTACTCAAGTTACAATAATAAATATATACCATACTATTTTCTTTGTTAAGTGATGGAAAGGCAGCCCAAGGATAGTGAAAAAATTCTCTCGAATAAAGTAGATTTGAGTGATGAAAAAATTAATATCCAATAAATCTACTTTATTCGAGAGAATTTTTTTCAATATCCTTGGGCTGCCTTTCCATCACTTAACAATTAAAATATCCGTCTCTCTCCGAAGAGAAAATTTCTTCTAATACTATTTTCTATTTTATTTTACAGGTTATTGGAGACAGTTACAACTCACTTAATAATTCTTATTCAATTTCAAATGAGCGATTTAAATAGTATTAAATTAAATAAGACTACATAAGTATAAGTTTGAAGTTCAAAGAATTTTAAATATACAAAAGTAAATAAATTACAGAATAATTAAGTATACCGGGTGAGTTTTTTATCTTGAGAGAGTCTTATAACTCAATAACAGTGCATTTTATGAAAAAGGGTTTCAAATAAAAGTTTATTTATATCGAGGGGGAAACTAAACTACTCTATTGTTTGTCGACGTAGAACAAGCTTTCAAGGGTATTTTGTAGTCAACTTCTGTTTTTTAAATGGAACCCTATATTTTTCTATACGTCTACTTAATCTACAAAAATAACTGAACAACTTTCATAAGAACTATTTTTTATACGACATCAAATAAACAAAATACATGAATCAATTAGATCTCAAAAAAAAAATTCTTAATAATTATTTTTAACAATCATTCAACTTAAATATCAAATAATAATGATTAAATAATTAATTATTAAATAAATTCTTTAATAATAATTAATAATTTAATAATTTTTCGACACTGTTCTGAGACATTCCAGAGTGGGAAACTAAACTACTCTATTGTTTGTCGACCTAGAACAAGCTTTCAAGGGTATTTTGTAGTCAACTTCTGTTTTTTAAATGGAAACCTATATGTTTCTGTACATATTCTGAATCTACCAAAAAAATTGAACAACTTTTATTAAAACTATTTTTTTATACGACATCAAATAATAAAAAATATTAAATCAATTAGATCTCAAAAAAAAATTCTAATAATTATTTTTAACAATCATTCAACTTAAATATCAAATAATAATAATTGAATAATTAATTATTAAATAAATTCTTAATAATAATTAATAATTTAATAATTTTTCGACACTGTTCTGAGACATTCCAGAATGTATTGCAAGTCTTCTGGATGAATTCCAGTTCCAATTTCCTTATTTTGACCTGTTTAAGTTTCTTCGTAGCCTTTATATTTCCTAATTTTTTTTTTAAACAGATTATACAAGACAATAAAATGAAGCTTGTGAGAGTGTATCCCTATCAGGAAAACGCTCGGCATCCATTTCAATGGCAGCCCCATAACACTTCTTCCACATTCACCGCATAAATTAAGACCATTTTAATTCTGTCTTCAACAAAAAAATGCTCCATTTTTATTATAGCAATACAATATAACTATCTACTGGATTGACACGAGAAATAAATTTTTTTAAACCCAAGAATTTTAAATAGTTCTATTAACTAGTAAATAATGTCTTAAATCTGTGTATAATGAAGTTTTAAGATCATTATAAACACTTATTTTCATTGTGACTATTCAATTTAATAATTAATTATTTAATCATTATTATTTGATATTTAAGTTGAATGATTGTTAAAAATAATTATTAAGATTTTTTTTTGAGATCTAATTGATTCATGTATTTTGTTTATTTGATGTCGTATAAAAAAATAGTTCTTATGAAAGTTGTTCAGTTATTTTTTGTAGATTAAGTAGACTTATAGAAAAATTTAGGGTTCCATTTAAAAAACACAGCTTGACCTTAAAATACCCATGAAAGCTTGTTCTACCCCGCAAACAATGGCGTAGTTTAGTTTCCCCCTCGATATAAATAAACTTTTATTTTAAACTTTTTTCCATATAATGCATTGTTTTTGAGTTGTAAGACTCTCTCAAGATAAAAGGAACTCACCCGGTATTCCCAGTTTGTGGCCATCCTGTGTTAATAAATGTACTATTAATTTAATAAGAGTGTAAAATTTAAAAACAATTTTAGATATAAACAAAAAGTTACAGAAAAAATTGAAAGGATGATGAATATGTAATTGGAAAAATAAAATTTCTTCAAATCGTTTTACATATATATTACTTATTTATTAAAAATAAACTGCAACGGATCGTTGCTAAACTTTATCCAAATTCATTTGAAATATTAATATGTTTGTTCCTTTATTATTAATCAGATATCACTTGCAATTTGTAGTTCATATTGACATTAATTCAAAAATAATTCTCATTTAAGAGTCGAGGAATAACCATTCCACATTGGATTTTGACATTTCGGTTATTATTGTAACCATTGCTGAAGACATAGAGGAATCGAGTTAAAATCAAAAATAGCGATCGATTCTTATCTAATACTAGAGGAATAACCTTATTGCATTCCATTTTTGATGTTTTGACTATTAATGGAAACCTCTACTGAAAATGGGGAAGAATCGACTTAAATTCAAAAAGACTAAATTCTTTTATGGCAAACAACTCAAGCTTGGTTACCAATAAAAACCGAAACGTCAAAAATCCAATATAGAATGATTATTCCTCAAGTACTAGATGAGAATCAATCGCTATTTTTGGTTTAAAGTCGATTTCTCTATGTCTTCAGGAATGGTTACTAATAAAAAGCGAAACGTCAAAAATCCAATATAGAATGATATAGAAAATTATTTTAATTATTATATAAATGTATATATTCTAGAAATCAATAATCCGGGGAATGAATTTCGGCTATACTTGGAGTGAAAGATCAAAATGACTCTTTTAGCCCACTTACACGCATTTTTCATTTTTTAAGTATAGGTGTGTAAGAATAGCTTATAGCTTTATATTATAAGTTGAGATGAAAGTATGTATGTAAATATAGGTATACGAGCCCTCCGTGCTGGTGCCCTGGCAGGCAGCGTCTCGGTCCAAAAATTGTATTCCTCTTAAAAAACCACACTCCAAATGTATACGTGTAAACTCCCGAAAATACAGTCTCTTAAAAGTTTCGCCTCATTTTCGTCCTGACACAGCTAGAGAAATGAGGCTCTAGATATGAATCTGGAAGTATTTTTTTTTCTATAATCTACAGCATTGTGATATTTTTTGTGTGGAAATATATTTATTTAAATAAGTGGGATCGTGTGAGGAGGAGAATTATATTATATCATTTTTTTAAAATTTGGGATCGTTAATCGATATAAGGCTCCAAATATTTAAAAGAGATCAATCAGGTGTTGTTTGTATGACAGGCTGCTCCCTCCAGTATTGCCATGTGAAACTCATAGGGCATGCGTGTCTTAAGTCGTTCAATTTTGTAAAAATAAAAAAATAAGAATAACAAAATTTAGATTTTTAAAAAATTATAAAAAAGTGGCAAATTATTAAAAAATATACAAATAATATAGAAAATATAAATCAAATAAGATGTGATTGATTTCTTTTTCTGTGCGCAAAGAAAAGCGAATTGAATATTTAATTTTTGAGTGGTGAGGGGGGGGGGGAGGAATAATTATCAATATATTTAATGTTTCTTAATTTAAAATCAATTGGAGTCTTTCATTTCAAAATTCGAGTCCAAATTACGATTGTATTTCAAATTTGCCGCAAATATACCGACGGCGCACCCTGTCGGCAGCATTACGTCAGCGTTGCGGCAAATATATATAGTATGCCTTTGTTGGGTGATAAGTATCATCATCCAACAGAGTCAATACAAAGCCAAAATATGTACAGCGTCAGGACTATAGATTAAAAAATAAAATAAAAATATTTTCATAAAAAATATAAAATAAATAAATATAACTTTGGGGGATAAATAATTAGTTTTAAAGTGTCGTTTTTAATATACTATACATCAAACATTATATGTAGATGAAAATAGTTTTTTGTTAATCGACTTTCTAAGATTCATTTTAATTTGATTAATCTTTTTTATTATTATTAGTTTTTATGAGTAGATAAAATAATAAAAATTGAGTGTATTATCACTAGGGATTGCAATCCAACAATCCCACGGCATCCGGCATCATTTGAAGGCCTAGGCCGGAGTGTGTACCGTGGTCATTAGTTGGTGTACCGCGGAAAAATGTCAAGTTTTACGAAGATAATGCACCTACACATAGTTGAGAGTTATGCGAGCAGCCTTATCAACGATTCCTCCAAATTTTAATGGCCTGTGCTCAATTAAGCAGGCTCACATTTCTCATTAAACATCTTTTCATATTATATTGATTTTAATAATAAATAAATATTAAATAAACATTGGTTATTTTCTTTGGTGTACCTTTAAAATTTGTTGATTTGGTAAGTGTACCTTGAACACAAAAAGTTTGTGTAACACTGGCCTAGTGCAGGGGTCGGCAACCTTTTGAGACGGAAGAGCCAAAAGTTATAATTTACAAAATTTCCCAGTTTTTAAAGAGCCACTAACATTTTTGTTTCAATATTATGGTATTTGATTAGGATTAGGTATATAAATTTGATTTTTGATTTAAAATAAATAGCTTTAAATATGAAATAATATTTATTCATATAAAAACATACAAATGTTTCGCACAAAACATATTAAAGTATTTTAGCTAGCTCTTCTAGAATAATAAAATTAGTAATCAAATAATATAACTATAATTATTGAATAATAGATAGTTTTACATCAATGGGAGCATTGACCTTCCATGCCTTTTGAAAGTTTGGTTAAATCTGGCTCATAACTTATTGTTTTGAAAATAAAATAATATAATTATTAATATTTTTGCATGGAACTAGAGAACCGCATCTTGACATTGAAAGAGCCGCATGAGGCTCGCGAGCCGCGGGTTGCCGACCCCTGACCTAGGGGATTCCGCACCAGCTTGTGGATGCGCAAAGTCATGAACAGTTTTAAAGTGTGTATTGAGAAAGCTCTCATCGACATATCATTTGACATAAAATTTACTGATGAAGAATTGTACAAAATCAAAGCATTGGCAACTTAGATTACTTTAAATTGGCCGTCGAATTATTATGTAGAAGAGAGTCTACTACAGTCACAACTTTTCGATTTATTTTAGAGAAGTTGAAGAATCAAGATAAAGTTTTAACTGCTGAACTAGGGCGATTAGTGTAAGAGTGAAAGAAAGAAACATTGAAGTTACAGGGATGTTAGTTTACTTGCAGAAACAAAAAAAAAAAAAAAAAAAAATATGATCAAGAGTTGAAAACACCTGGTCATACGTTTTCGATGCCGAAAATGAATAAAATATAAAATATTTAGGCGGGATCTCGCGAGATTAGGGCCAATCCAGCAATCATCCTTCGGGATTGAAAACACTGCTGGATTGCAATCCCTAATTATCACTTACGATAAACTACATAGTTTAAAATTTCAACATTTTTGGCTTTATGAAAGAACTAAAATAAATAATTTCTCAAAAACAGATATAATTCAGAAATGATACAAGAAATTAATAAAAAAAAAGACTTGTCTTTGACTTCTATTATTTATTCCTTGAGCTATTGTAAAACGTCTCACAAATTTTTCTTTTAAGGCACTTAGGAAAAAATATAAAATAAAACTAATATTCCTCGTGTAAAGGCTTAGTTGTTCAAAAGTATAATATGAAATCATTTGTGGCGGTCCGAAGACTAGACATTTAAATAAATACGAGTATGTTAATTGAATCAGTGGCCTAGCCAGAAAATTTTCATGGGAATTTTTTTTATTAAAACAAATAGGTAGGTACTTCAAGAAATTAAAAAAAGAACATAATTCTTGATTAAACATATTACCCCAGTATACAGGGTGATTCACGGTCGATGGCACGTTAGACGTTTATGGAAAACGGAAAGCAGGATTTTTCTAAAAATTTAGCACATTACATTTTCTTACCTGTTCTATCGATCTAAAATATTTTCAGCATTGCAACGTTTCGGCTTCCATCGAAAAGTCGTAGCAACTTTATTTTTTAAATGGAACACACGCCATATATTAACATGTTTTTAGAACCGCCCTATTATTAAAATACTTTTTTGTTAATATTGTCCTATACCTATCTCTATCGGTTTTCGATATAAAAAATAATTTGTGTTAAGTATGGTCCAAAACATGACCCTAATTAAACTTAAATAAATTAGTGCTCTAAATTCATGAAAAGTTGATATTTTGATGGTAGTTTAGACACACCCGAAGTATTGAATTTACGCCGAAAAATCGACTCCATATTATACAGGGCGTGCTATGTATTCCTATTATTTCTGTTATTCATAAAAGGAGTCGAAAGTTCGTTTTTTCAAATGACACCCCCCGTATATTACTCAATAAATTGAAAGACGAAGAAAAAATGCTTTAATACGATAGGATATATCATGTCCCTATACCTAAAACATCAATTTTTCTTAATAAAGCCGCTTTTTCGGGGGAAATTACTTTTTAATGAATTTAATTTATATATAGGTAGGGGAACACGGGGCAAAGTGAGATTGTCTTTTAAAATGAAGTGGAAAGGGCGGAAACGCTGCTTGACTGGAGCAAAAGATGTGTTGCAGCCCAAGTTCAAGTTTGAGTTGTTTGCCATAAAAGAATTTAGTCTTTTTGATTTTAAGTCGATTCTTCCACGTTTTCAGTAGAGGTTGCCATTAATAATCAAAACAACAAAAATGTAATGCAATAAGGTTATTCCTCTAGTATTAGATAAGAATCTATGGTTATTTTTTATTTTAAGTCGATTCCTCCATGTCTTCACCAATGGTTATCAATAATAACCGAAATGTCAAAAATCTATGTAAAAACCATTAAAACTGTCCGCCTATTGAGGTAACATTTTTTTATAGGTCGCCAAGTAACATATATAAAATTTATCTTTTATATTATAACGAAAGTATAATTATAATTTATTAAATTTTAGGGGTGTCTGGCAGGGGGTAGCAACTGTCATAAGTGTCCGGCAATGGATGACGAGATTTCTAAAGTTATCCCAAAGAAAATATAAAAAAATTGAGCTTTATACTTTAACGAATTTAAAGTACTATTTTATACACCTTTATTACCTGTTACCTGCCAAAGTAACCACAACCCAAACTCTATAGTCGCTGGTCGTTCTTACCTGTATAGGGGACATGCACAGAAAAACTTTCAGCTTTTATAAAATAACGAAGGTCTGGCAGTCGTGGACTCTTGATCTATTATAAAAGGAAAACGGCACAACAAAGTTGGGATCCTGAAATGATTGCTTTAGCTTAAGCTTATACTAAATTATCCATGGGCAGATGTAATAGGCCGAGTAAAAATGCCCGTGCAAGTTAGTAAGACAAGGGAAATTTACACTATCTCGAAGTTAGAGGAATATTATGATTGAAGCTTTGTACTTATTTCATTAAAACTTCTTGCTAATTAACTTTACTGACCAGTAGTTAGGCAGATCCTTTATCTACAAAATGGTGTAGTATAACTTCCTTAACTTCAATAACTTTTTTTTATGAAGTTTTAAAGACAGATGCACACGTGGGGGCAAAGTAGGATTTTGGTGGGGCAAAGTGAGAGGGTGCCATCTCACTTTGCCCCTTATGTACCTGGAGGCACCGAGCGACGCTCGGTAACTTCTTCCTTCAGTTAAAACCTTTATTTTAATATTATTTTTAATTTAAAATTCTGATAAAAAGGTTGATTTTTATTTGAGAGCCGTTTTCAAATTAAAAAAAATACAAATATATATAGTATTCGCCCACTGTACCCCCCCCCCGCTTGACCCCACCCCCGAAACCTCGCCCTACCCCGGATCCCCCACCACTACATCCCACCTCCTGCACCTGTTTTGATTCAACCATATGATTGATTTTTATTCATCCAATTGTTGATAAATAAAACCTATCGAAATGTGTTGTTTTTTCAGAAAATTGAGACCTGCTTATGCGAAATATATTTTTAAATAAATTCTTGAATATTTTTTATTCTATTAAATAAATAAAGTTCTTTATAAAAACAATTTGTTTGTTTATTTATTTTTATGTTTGTTACGATTTTAGCGGTTATGCAGGCTGGTTATTATAATTAATAAAACACTCTTTCACTTTTAACTTTTATATTTTATTCTTCATAAATCTATACAACCCTGTGTTTATTTACATTCCTCCGCCATTCCATTCCAACAATGCAACATGTCAACTTAAAAGTAACTAACTACTAAAACAAAAAGTAACTAAATAATATTTCAACACCCCCTCTCAATTTTTGGTTTTACATTTTTGAGGAGCATTAAAATTAATACAGAAATTGACATTAATATTTTTAAACAATATTCAACTTATTTCTAAATTCACAAAACTTCACATAGCTTATTGCTTTCGTGAAAATGTCCGCGACATTTTGATCACTGGATACATGTTTTATATTTATTTCACCTTTTTGCACTAAGTCTTTTATGAAGTGGTATTTTATCTCGATGTGTTTGCTTCGCTTCAGTTTTTTTTTTTTTTTTTTTTTCTTCTTCTTCAGTTCTCCGTTTAGAAATGCTGTGGGTATATCGAGTTGTCGTAATTTCCAATCTTTTTGTAATGCTAATGATATTATCATTCTTACGGTTGAAAGTCTCGCAACGGGTGCGTATACATTTGTTTCACATTTTTCCTGGAAGCCTTTGGCCACTAACCTGGCTTTCTTCATTCCGTTTTCTTTCGTTTTAAAAACCCACTTTGTGTCTATCGCTTTCTTACTTGGTGGAAGTGTCGTTTGTTCCCACGTTCCCATTGTTTCATGTGCTTTAAGTTCTTTTCTTATTGCGTGTTTCCATTCTTCTGACTGTATTGCTTCTTCATAGTTTACGGGATCTTCATCACCGGCTAATAAACAGAATGCTGTGTATAATTCGTAATCCTGTAGTTTTTCTGGTAATTTTACTTCTCGTCTTGGTCTTTGTTGTTCTGTTTCTTCGTTCTTCTCATTGTTGTTATCTACTGCTTCTGTTTCATTCTCTTCTGTCTTTATGCTATCTTTTTCTTCCGTGTCTTCTATGTGAGTATATTTGGTTGGGTTCGACTCATCAAATCTCACGTCTCGTGCATTTATTAATTTTCCGGTTTTTGGTTCCCATAGTCTATATCCGTTCCGGCAGTAACCTACCATTCTTGTTTCTATAGCTCTCTCCTCTAACTTACTTCTTTTCGGTATAATGTTTGCCCAGGATCTACAACCAAAAACTCTTAGTTTTGTTAAGTCATTCTTACCGTACCATCTTCTTGCGGGAATGTCTCCGAGTAGTGCTTCGGTAGGAGACCTGTTCACTTGGTAAGCTGCGGTGCAAATAGCTTCGCCCCATAGTTGCTTCGGTAGTTCTGTCTCGGAAAACATTGTTCGTGCTTTATCTAAGAGAGTCCTGTTCATCCTCTCAGAAACTCCGTTTTGTTGAGGTGTGTTTGTGATGGTATATTCTAACTCTATTCCATTACTCGCACAATATTTTTTGAATTCATTTGAGATAAATTCTCCTCCTCCATCACATCTGATTCGACTGACGTACACATTGAATTCTGCTTTCATTTTCTTGGTATATTCTATTAGGTTATTTTCCGCTTCATCTTTTGTCTTTAATAAGTAAACTTTTGTAAAATGTGTGTAGTCGTCTACTATGGTTTGGAAATATTTCTTGCCGTCATGAGTTTCTGGGTTCAAAGGTCCACATAAATCGGTGTGTATCATTTCTCCTATTCTCCTTGTTCGAGGTAATTCCATTTTCTTAAAAGGTAATCTTGTTGCTTTGCCTTTTACGCATGCTTCACAGATTTCTTTACTTACTGGTAAATTTAGTTGCTTGAGACTGTGTTTATTCAAGTGTCCCAATCTTCTGTGCCACAACATGTCGGAATTTTCAGTCATCATGCACTTTTCATCGTTTCTCACATTGAAATCTATTATGTAAAGCTTACCTTTCCGTTTATACTTCAAATTTACCCCTTCGCCGATTATGTTCACATTTTTTTCGGAAAATATGATTTCTTTCCCTTTAGATATTATTTTATTTACCGACAGTAAATTGTATTTTAGTTTTGGTACGATGAGTGCTTCTAGTATGATATTCGTTCCTCCGTATTCCAACTTTAATGTTCCCTTTTTCTTTGCACTAATTGTATTCCCATTTGCTATTTGTATAAGTACTTCCTTTTCCAATGTGTGTATATTTACCATGGATGATTCCAAAGATTCTTGTACTAAGTGTTCAGTGGCACCGGAATCTACAATGAATGTTATTGAAGTTTCATTTGGTTTTATACTTGCATTTAATGCTAGGAATGCTATTTCATCTTCAGTTCCTGTATTTGCTGTCTCTTTCTGACTTTGATTTCTTCCTCTAAAAGTTGGTGTAATATCCTCTCCATCGATCATTGTTACCTCTTGCTCTCCCACGATACGTGTTGTTTCCTCTGTTCGTATTGTTTGATCTTTTTGGGCATTCGTATCTTTTGTGACCCTTCTGCCCACAATTATAACATTCGATTTGAGAATTGGCAGCGAATGTACTCTCGTTTACTGTAGTACTCGTTTTCGAATTTTTGAATTTAATTTCTGAGTCCAACAAACGACTTTTAACGAACTCCAATGTTACACCTGTTGTAATAGTTTCTATGGCTGTGATGACCGTTTCGTATCTTTCTGGCAATGTTAAAAGTAGATGGCATACTTTGTCACTTTCTTCAAGTTTCGTCTCTGTACCTTCTATGTCTCTAATTAGTGTATCGAATTTGACAAAATGCTCTTCCATACTTTCATTAGACGACAATTTCATAGTTAATAACTTTCTTTTAGATACAACTTCGTGAATATATCTTTCTTCGAACATTTCCAAATTCGCCATCATTTCTTTCGCATTTTTTTGCATCTTTTATATATTCAGATATTTGTCACCGATACCTTGAATTATCAACGATTTTGCTCTTGCATCTTGTTTTCTTGATTTCATCATTATTCAGATCAATTTCATTTTCTACAAATTTCTTGACTCCTTTTTCTTCAAGAATAGCAAGTATTCTGAATTTCAGTTTGAAAAATTTTCTCCGTTAAATTGTGGAATTTGCACTGACGCCATTTTTTGTGTTCGTCTTCCAGCTTGTACAACAACAATTTTTATTTGCTTTCTTTCTTTTATACCTTCACACTTTTGGGCATAACTGGGCCCATAACCTGTTACGATTTTTGCGGTTATGCAGGCTGGTTATTATAATTAATAAAACACTCTTTCACTTTTAACTTTTATATTTTATTCTTCATAAATCTATACAACCCTGTGTTTATTTACATTCCTCCGCCATTCCATTCCAACAATGCAACATGTCAACTTAAAAGTAACTAACTACTAAAACAAAAAGTAACTAAATAATATTTCAACAATGTTAACTCAAAATTGATAGCTTAAATTTTTAAATTGTTTTCTCGATGGTCTCACTATTTTATGTACGTTTAATTTGTTAATTGATTGAGCACTTGATAAAGTCCGAAACGGACGAAACGTTGTGCAAAAATTAATAAAATATAAAATTGTCCAAAACACCAATTAATTTGTTAATTTTATTTAATATTTCTAACGTTTAGGGAGAACAAAATATGTTAAAATCCACAATCACAATAGTTCTTAAAGGCCTTTGAGAACAAAGAATTTTCCCAACCCATCGTCTACCTGGTTACAAAAGAAAAGAGAAACCTTTTTTAAAACCCTAAGAATGGGATTTGTCTGCCTGAGAATAATTAATTTGATTACGAAAAACCCCATCAAAAACAATTTTGTCGAAGATGAGACCGTGACAGATCGAATTGTCACCCCAAAAACCCCATAACCCGTGAATTTCATCAAAATCGGTAGAGTCGTTTTCAAAATATAACCAAGATACAAATATATAAACAACAAATATATATACAAATAAATAAATATATATATAAATAAATATACAATTTTCGCTCGTTTAATAAGAGTAGATGCAGCGAAATATATTTTTTCTTGTATTAATTTATATTTAAAATATTGATTAAAATTTACCAAATATTTTTTTCATTTTCATTTTTGCTTTTACTCTCATTTTTTTCCTTCTCTTGGGGGGGGGGGGCTTCTGCGCCACTGCATCCGAATCGTCTATTTTAGGAGATCGATGGATTAAGTTGACTTTAAAAAATAAATACCTATCTTGAAAATAGCTTCAGAATTAAAATAAATAAATAAATCTTTATTCCTCGAGCTGCTTAAGAGGCACACAAAAATCCTCTCGATTGCTACATCAATACAATCTAACTACAACAAACATCAATACAAAAATTAATTACAATAATTTAACAAATAATAATAATAATTTTCTTAATTTTACCATAGGTGATCCAATTCGGAAAATATTCCAGATCGATAGGGCTAAGAATTTTCTAAGGAAAAGATATTTAAGTTTTTTTAGTTTAAACTAAAAATATTTTTTCTCCAAGTCATTAAAGGGGAAAAATTTATCAAATTCGATTTATTAATTAGATTCTTATACTAGGTATATAATTCTAGGCAAAATCAAGAAGAGCGGAATGTTGAAGGCATATCATAAGGCTTTTTGTTGTTTAAAAAGAGAAATAAATGGAATTTAAAACTTTCTTATCAAAGATAATAAAACTTTTCATTCATAAAGAAATTTTTAAGAAAGGCTTAAATCAGGCGTCCGCAACTTATGACCCGCGGGTTACCAAGTGATCCAAGTGAGCTCCGTAAAAAAATCATGTAATCTTCAAGTACTTTGAGATAATTGTGTTTATACATACATAAAGTACAATATTTTATACTGGAAAACAAAAGAAATGTTTAAATGGTTTTGTTACCAGCACCAATTACGCTACATTTACAGTTTTGTAGCATTGGTAGCGAGGGAAGACCGCTTATAGACGGTGAAATTTTGAAAAACGCATTCATAAACTGTCCCAAATATTTATTTAATGACTTTGAAAATAAAAAACAAATATTTGAGAGGATTAAAGAAATGTCATTAACAACCAGAACAGTTCATCGTCGAATTGAAGATTTGTCCAAAATTATTGACGCACAGGTCAAAAATGATTGTTTAGTCAGGTAATTAGCATTGCATTCCATAATAGTACAGAAGTAAATAGTATGGCTAGTCTGGCGCTTATTATAATACAAAAATAAATATAGATTATTTTATGTATTAAGTCAATTGACTGCGATTCTTTTATGTTTTGTTTAAGCAAAAGAAATCCATCGTTATAACTCATATATACCGGGTGAGTTTTTTTTTATCTTGAGACAGTCTTATATCTCAAAAACAGTGCATTATATGGAAAAAAGTTTCAAATAAAAGTTTATTTATACCAGGGTTTAATAAAAACTATTTTTTTATACGACATCAAATAAACAAAATACATGAATCAAATAGATCTAAAAAAAAATCCTAATAATTATTGTTAACAATTTTTCAACTTAATTATCAAATAATAATGATTGATTTAAGAATGAATGTTTCATGTGAAATGACAAATTCCGGTTCTTGAACGAGATAACTACTGAGGATGGTCGACCAGTGGTGACCGAAACTGTATAGTTATCAATTAAATAATTCAAATAGTTATTAAAATTATTGTTTTATTATATTTGTGACAAAACCAACCCTTCAATTTAACGAAAAATTTAAATCAAGTCACTTAAGTTCTGGAAGAAATTTAATAATGATTAAATAAATAATTATTAAATCGAAAAGTCACAACAATGAAAATAAGTGTTTATAATTATCTTAAAATTTCATTATATGCAGGTTTAAGAGATTATTTTCTACTTAGTAGAACTATTTAAAATTCTTGAGTTTAAAAAAGTTTATTTCTCGATTATTTTTATTAACATAACATAACATAACATAAAAAACTCACCCGGTATATCATACACATTGTTATTATATATTCAGTAGAATTGATCTTAAGATTATAACATGAAAAATACCCGAAAAGTCTTTTTAATTGTCATATTTTGGTTGATTTTGACCCGCAGCCAAAAAAAAAAAAAAAGGTTGCCGACACCTGCCTTAAATTTTAAGAATACTGTAAAAGCTACAACTACGAGTACATAATTAATTTCTTTGAATTTCCATTGTACTCAATATTATTAATTCTATTACGATATTAGATTAAGATTTCTATACCGTATATCCTAAATTAAATTCAATATTTCGTTTTCTTACATGACTTGAGTTAAATAGGCTAAACTTTATTTATTGTCGACTAGATTAATACATATTTTTGATTTAAGTGATAGATTGAAATTAATTTATCATTTATACCTATATATTAGGTATTTATAAAAAAAATAATAATAATTAAATTAATAAATAGGTATAGGTATAAGAGGATGGTTTGATAAGTTTCCGGCCTGATAAAGAAAACATTTTTTTCTTTTGGATTTTTTTTAAATTGTATTTTTCAACATAATCTTTATCAAGACTAATACATTTTTCATAATGTGCTCTAATGCATGATACAATTTTTATAGTGTGATTTGTCAAGTCCCTCAAAATACTCATTGACAGCATTGATGACTAACAAATCTTTTTCCTCCGAGCCATTTTTTGAGGTTAGGAAACAGAGGAAAGTCGCTGGGGGGCTAAATCTGGTGAATACGATGGTTGGGGGAACAATTCGAATTTCAATTTGTTGATTTTAGCCATCGCAACTACTGACTGACGAATGACCGGGTGAATTGTCATCGTGAAACAAGATTCTTTTCTTTGCCAGATACGGCAGTTTTTTCTTCACTTCGTCACTCAAACATTGTAAATACACCATTGATGGTTCTACCCTTCTCAAGGTAATTAATGAAGATAATTCCTTTCGAATCCCAAAAAATATTCGCCATAACCTTATTCGCAGATAAAATTGTTTTTTTCCTTATTTGGAGGTGGTTCACCTGATTTTGTCCATTGTTTTGACTGTTGTTTATTTTAAGGCGTATAATGATGTACTCAAGTTTCATCAACAGTTAAAAATTCGCTTATACAATGACAAATTATCGGTTGAATCAATCTTCCGGCGTAACTTTTGATCGATTGTTAGCAAACGCGGCAGCCTCCTAACACACCTAACTTCTCAATGCACAAATGTTGATGTAAAATGTTGTAAACACGTTCTGTTGACATCCCAGTAGTCTCAGCTATCTCACTCATTTTCAATCTGCGATTTTATGTATTTTTTCGAACATTTCGCCAGTTAGGACCTCAATAAGGCGTCTTGAACCTGGTTCAGGTGGAACAGTGCTCGTGCGACTTTTCTTAAATTCAGAAATCCACTGTTTGACCGTTGAATATGATGGAGAAGAGTTTTTCAGTGTTGAATCCATTTCTTCTTGGATTTGAATTGGTTTTAAGCCTTTCAAATAGAAGTATTTTATGACCGCTCCCTTCTCTAATTTTTCCAATTTTCACACATACAACTCAGGTTTTTTCTTCAATAGGCTGTCAAATCTATACTAACAGAACAGTGGACCTAAAAATTGGTATGCAAATTAGTTTAGGTTAGTACTATAGAATACGAGTCAAAAATTACAGCTGCTGACGCAATCCCTGGGTCAGGCCGGAAACTTATCAAACCATCCTCGTACCTTGATTCTATAGAGGCCAGTGTAGAATTTGTCAAATTTTTGAAAACAGCAAATTCATTTTTTTAAATTACATTATACTTTTTTTTTATTTACATTGACCTCATCATAAAGTAGTGGTATCTCTAAAACAATCAATGGAACAATATTGGCACTTTTTGCATTCATATTTTACTCAGTTTTGAGTTCACTTTATAAAACTGAAATTAGTCAATTTTTGGATTGAGATAGGAAAGTTTAATTATTATTAATCAATTAATTTTGTTTATTTATATTGTTGACTTTGTTAATGATAAATTGCGTGAATGTTTTTATAGTTGTGTATTTTAATTCTGTTAAATAAATTGAACAAGATTACACCTCTAGAACCAGGGCCGGATTTAGGATCTATGAGCCCTTAGGCTGAACCTGTGCCCTACGGGGAAAATTTTTTTTTTTTAATTAACCTAAAAACCGCATTTTCAACAATTATCCAATTAAAAACTTGAAAATAAACGTGTATGACTCTTTATTGAAACCTTGTTAAATAAATTACAAAAAAAAGTAGACCCTTTTGTGGTGCGGCCCCATAGGCTGCTGCCTGCGTAGCATATGCTTAAATCCGGCCCTGCTCAGAAGAGTGGCGCAACCACGGGGAGGGAGGGGGGTTAAGGGGACTGAAGCCCCTCCCCCAGAACTAGGAAAAAAAATGAAAGTAAAAATAAAGTCGGGTTTCCACCAAACAGACAAAACAAGAAATACAAACAAAAACTGTTTTCTCAACAAAAACAACCAATGTTTTGTAAAAACTCAACAGTTCTTAAAACATTTTTGTTTGGAAACAGTGTTTTAGTACTTAATCAAAACACTTTCCCATCCTGAGTCGGTAGATCAAAGGAAAACAAGTTTGTTCTTGTTTTTTTGTCCGGTTGGTTGGTTAACGTCCTTTTGTTCAAAACATATTCGGGCTCAACTGGCGATTTTATGTCCTAGCAAATTAATTAATAATTCGAAATCGGTACTTGACATTCTTGTAAAATTGTAGAAGGAAGATCTCAATTCTCCATTTAACCTGACTCTAACTAAATAATATAAATCCTGGTTGTGCCAGTGCCTCAGAATATAGGCTTTATTTAACAGAACCCAAATACACAATAATAAAAACATTCACGTGATCTATATAATGAATAAAGTCAACAATATAAATAAACAAGTCTCTATTCTCCAATATAAATAAACAAAATTATTTAATTAATAATTAAACTTTCTAATAAGATTGGAGTAATTTTTGGAGACGGGCTGATAAGTGAATTAAGTGGATATTGATGAGGCAGTCCAAAAAAAGAAGAAGATAATTTACACCATCTTTTCATTCATAAAACCGACGTTTCGGAGGCTATTCCCTCCTTCTTCAGGGTTTTGAAAAGTCAGTGAAGGAAATCCAATGCGGCATTCCCTCTGTAATAATAATATATTACATTATAATTCTGCTGAGAATGAAATACAAGATATTATTGTTACTGCCACTGAAAGAGGAGACAGAGGGGAATGCCGCATTGGACCTCCCTCACTGACCCCTCAAAACCCTGAAGAAGGAGGGAATAGCCTCCGAAACGTCGGTTTTATGAATAAAAAGATAGTGTAAATTATCTTCTTCTTTTTTGGACTGCCTCATCAATATCCACTTAATTAAACTTTCTTATCTCATGGATTTTCAGAAATATATCTAAATGATTCGGCTAATGATCTTCCGTGATTCTGTCCATGAAGACATGGTGAAATATAAGATATCAAAAAGTTTCTATTTATTATCTTAAGACGCATTCTCACGAATCAACTTCAATTGACGGATTATAAATGTAGGTTTGAAATCTTATTATAGAAATTTTTTAATTACGCTCATCTGCACCACAGATGTAATGGTCGGTCAAGTGATTTCCGCCCCGATAAACGAACCCTTCCTTGTAAAAGACGCCTTCCGCCCTTTTTTCAAGTACCCATGGACCCTTAGTCTGAGATTATATGACTAGAGGAAATCCGTAATAAATCGGAGAGTATGATGACAAGGATGTGAATTCTCCATAATATTGTTATTAACTAATATATGGAATTTTCCATTTGCTGTCACGTGATATTTCTGCTTCCCCCATTAACGAAATAATGTCAAACCCTTGGCACTTGCAATCCGACTTGCAAACTGACTGGCAAACAGACAGCAGTCACGCGAGACAACGAACAGATTCAAACGATACGACATAGATTCAACCCCTTTCCCTTAACGAAGTCTCTCAAACCTGTAGGTATGAAGAAAGGGAAGACTTTACAAATAATGGATAATTGGAATGACGATGAAGAAAATAATACAAATCAAAGAAGTCATTATGAAAGGAATTTGGAGAGGAATTGACCGAATTAGAAGAGGATAGGAGTCCTACTAAGGATTTGGAACAAATAGTGAAGGAAAGAGACTCGAGGAAAGGTCATAATTTTAAAGTTAAAGTTAACTTTCAATTGTCAGATTTGGGAAAATTCCTCCCTAAGTTTAGGGAACTTCCAGAAGAGAATCCAAAATTATTTGTGTGCGAAACTGAAAGCAGAAATGTGGCTCCGAATAGTTTCGGAAACAATTATTGGACAAGGCGGTTAATTAAGGACTCCCCTGCGTTGGATTGGAAGAAGTTTAAGGTTAAATTTCTAAAAGAATATAATAATTTAAACGTTATTATACATTTTATGGGGAAAAGCAATAAGATTTAGCTGAATCTATCATTAAAAAAAAAGTTGTTATTCACAGAAGAATATTCCCTGAAGTGAATAGTGATAACATTATCCCTATGTATACAGACAGTAAGACTAAGGCCACACTACAAAGAGCCAAGCTACTTGTTTAGTGACTAATCCTAGTGAACAGACTCTTTATTATTAATCAGATATCACTGGCTATTTGCAGTCAAAAATACCCATCGATTCTGATCTAATACTTGAGCAATAACAATTCTACATTGGATTTTTGACGCTTGGAATATTATTGGTAATCATTGATGAAGACTTCAAATCAAAAATAACGATTATTGGTAATCATTGATGAAGATTTAAAATAAAAAATTACGATCGATTCTTATCTAATACTAGAGGAATAACCTTATTGCATTCCATTTTTGATGTTTTGACAATTAATGGTAATCTCTTCTGAAAACATGGAAGAATTGACTTAAAATCAAAGACTAAATTCTTTTTTGGTAAACAACTCAAGCTTGTCTAGTATTAGATAAGAATCGATTGTTATTTTTGATTTTCAGCCGATTCCTCCATATCTTCAGCAATGGTTACCAATAAAACCGAAACGTCAAAAATCCAATATAGAATGGTTATTCCTCAAGTACTAGATGAGAATCAATCGTTATTTTTGATTTTAATTCGATTCCTCTATGTCTTCAGCAAAGGTAACCGATAAGAAAACAACGCAGTTGCTATGGTTACTTATAAAATGTCCTCCCAAATTTTTAGCATTTCACAGAGGGAAGCCTATCTATTCTTACTTAAACAAGGTTAATTAAATTAGCTATATTAAACCGATCAAATGAATAAATTTTAAAGAATTTAAATAAGTACTATCTTACTCTAAGGAAAAGTACTTTAAAATGCTTTGTATTAGATAAAGTAAAAACGAAATAATGTATTTTTTTTCAATTTAATAACCTATCCCTATCCTTCGCTTGTTATTTCTTTCTCCGTTAACGTAACGTTCTCGAGGAACATATCCCTAACGTTAAACGAGGTATTACTGTATAATCCATATCAACGAGATATCAGATCTCCCTACAGATTGCATTCAACTTTTGTTGATCAACTATAATCGGTAAATTCAATTTGATTCGAGAGAACGCGTTTTTAAGAGTTAATTGTGGCAGTTTTGATTGACAAACGAAAAATCACTGAATCGTTAAATCAATGCCTTCATGTACAGATCTATCTATAACCGTAATTGTGATCGTGAAAACATTTAAAATATCATCTATTTTGCCTAAAGCATGATTTTTTTTCTTTAGTAAGTACTTTCTATTATTAATCGTATAAAAAATATAAAAATTATTATCCTATCCACTAATTCAAATTAAGAAATAGAATTAAAAAAATGTATTTAAAAAATATTTTTCATAAAATTTTATGATTAAGTAATTCAAATTTAAATGATAATAAATAAATATAGCCTTGAATATTATTTATAGTCTACAGATTATTGTAGAAAAATTAATCATACATAAGAATGATTGATTGATTGATTGATTGATTTGAAACTCAAACAATCAACTAAAAATATTTGCTTTAAAAACTAAGAAAAACAGTCAATAAAATCTTTTACTATATTTATATATACATATATAGAGGGTCATTTCACACGCCAAACCGACCTTCGAAATATTTTTCGTAATTTTGATTCAAATGAAACTTTCTCCATCTTGTATTGGGCATCAAAATAAGCTTATGGCAAAATTTATTGGCCGGGTAGATCGCAAGTTAGGAATATTTGATTATTCATTAAAATTCCAGTGAATGTTTATTCCAAAGTGATCTTTGTCAAAAATCAATCAATCTCATTTTTTTAACCAGTTTCGGATGCATTTTCTGGAAAAAAATGTAAAAAAAAATATTCAAAACATTTTTAGACAAGTTTTTTGGATAAAAAAATAAAAAACTTTTTTTCTTCAAACTGTTTATATAATTTTAGGTATATATATAAAAAATACCCCTCATTACACGTATTTCAAGCCACCGACGATCATGGGCAAATAATATTTACTATATTTTCTTAATTTTTGAAACATATAAAGTCAATTGGGGTAACTGAGCTGGGTTTTTCCATAAAACTTTTGAGAGGAATTCACTTTAAGTGTTTCGAGGCAGTGAAGGCCAATGCTTTCTTTCTTCCTTTTAAGGGGCCGTCCATAAATTACGTCACACAGTGAGGGGGGGGGGGCATCTCATATTTGTGAAAAAATATGTCAGGGATGCCCGGGGATCTTAAAAATTGTGATGTCACAAAAGTCTAATTAAAAATTATAGGGTATAAAAATGATAGTGTGAAGTCACAATTCAGGGAGAGCTCACTGAAAATGTGACACATGGAGGGGGATCTAAAAATCTTGAAATTCGTGTGACGTAATTTATGGACGGCCCCTAATAACTATTCTCCCTTCTCTTAGCAATGTTTTCAATTTTATAGAGCAAAATTTGCATATCAACGGGGTGTCATGTTGATTTTACAAAATATCTACAGGTTCACTGTAAATACTATAAGCATTACAGCTAATTTAGCATAAATTAGAAGCATAATACAAGGTTGAAATGTTCTCAGGTGTTCTCATTTAAGTTATAAGCTGGTTGGGTTGGCCCATTTACCTCCTAAATCTTTCAAAATGGGGTATCTGGGCCCTCCTCGGATATGATGTCATGTTTTTCAAACGTCATTCCCAAATAATGAAATTTATTGAAACAGAAGAAGAATCCTACGTTGCCAAAAAAGATAATATAGTAAGAAAGCTGTCAACGCCCCTTAAAAGCAGTTCTGCTAGATTCAAAGATATGATCAACATAATTTGAGTGACTTATCGAACATTTATTAACATTTTGTTAACTACCTATATAGCATTACCTAAGTATTTTTTTTTACATCTAATTGACCACTTGTTCCTTAATGAAAGTTGTGTTATTCCAAAATTTGAATTAATTTCATTCCCAATCGTTATGTATAGTTCTCTCACATTGTCAATAAGTCGACTATGGTGTGGTTCAAATGACTTGTTTTAATTTTTTCATGGTGTTTACATATTTGCCAATAGGCCCACTTACCCCAAGTCAAATAATAATAATTTGTATGAAACCAAGACCCCTATGGCCTAGGCAGTGGCGGATCTAGATATGGGCTTTTGGGACACCCACTGAAGACAATGGACAATTTGCAAATTAAATAAAAAATAATATAAAATTTTATTAATTCCAATATCATCCATTTGTGTATCTTAGACATATTAAATAAATAAAATATTTTATTGTCCTAATTTTTTTCCTATAGCGCATTCATCATTATAGAAAACAGTTTTTTTAACAAAATAGCAATTAGTTTGATTAATTAGGTAGGCCCCTAAGTTAGGCCAGGACGCCACAAATTCACGGTCCGCCCCTGGGGTTAGTTTGGATTAATAAAATCATACAAAAAATCCAAGGATTTTAACAGTTCTAATCCGAAAAACGTGGCTAAAAATGTTTTGAATATTTTTTCCAGAATGTGCATGCGAAACTGATGATTTTGAAAAAAAAAAAAAAAAAATGAAATTGATTGATTTTTGACAAAGTTTGGAATAAAGTGTCACTGGAATTTTAATTAATACAGTGGTACCTTGAGATACGAATGTCCTAACATACGAATGTTTTGAGATACAACATGAAATATTCTAAAATTTATACCTCGACATACAACGAAAAATTTGAGATAGGAATTTGCGATGTGCCTTATTTGATGATAGGTGTCTGTCTCACATTCTTTCGTAACATTTTAAAAAGAAGGCAGAAACAGACCTCTCTTGATCGTTACCTTATGAAGGTCTCACGCAGTGAAAATCAGGAAAGTGGGGCCAAAAAGGCCTGACGTTAAAGTGATGATTAATAAACATTGTGTGTATTATTACTCGTTTATCTATATACAAATTGTGTATATTATATGTAATTTAACTGTGTTTTGGGTTAGTTTCATATCGCTAGAACGCATTAATATATATTACATTATTTTAAAAGGGAAAAATTGCTTTGAGATACGATTTTTTGCCATACGACGATGATCACAGAACGAATTAAATTCGTATCTCAAGGTACCACTGTATTCATTTATTCCTAACGCGCGATCTACTCGGCCAATAAATATGGGCAAAAAGTTCAGAAGCTTCTTTTGAAAACACACTACAAGATGGGGGAAAGTTTCATATGAATCATCCGAAATTATTTCATTGATCTTATTTGGCGTGGAATGCCCACCATATATATATATAGTATATATTAATTTTTAAAAATATTAAGTAAACTCGATAATTTTCAATAAAATTAATTTTATAATTCAGTTTAAAAAAATTAAAGAGAACGTTAATAAAAAAAAAAATATTTTGAAAAAATATAAAATACTCGAGTGGAAGAAGAATCAAATTTATGATTCAAGATTTTCGTATATAAAATTTAAAATAAAAATAAAATCTTCTAAGTACTTAATATTAAGCCCGATAAAGAAAATTAAGAAATAAGAATGATCAAAAAAGCTGATAAAAAGACCATATAAAAAATATGAAATTAATTAAAATAAGATATAAGGCAGACTAGGATTTCAGTCTGAGGATTCTTCTTGTTTCCAAGAGAGTAATTCGTCAAGAAGGGCTTCAAGCAGAGGATTACCGCCAAGTCGGGCAACTTCTGAACGAGCTTCCGAATCAAGATTAAGTAAAGTTTCTCTTGTATATTGAAAAGATCCTCTTGCCTCTAACAATTTAACGCAATATCGTTTGACTTCAACATCTTGTGTGCGTTGTCGAAGAATATCTACGAAAAAATAAAAAATAAATTATTAAAAAATATATATTCATCTAAAAAAATATAAAATAAATACTCAAAGACAACATGATTGTATTGGAAATGCGTGGAAAGAATAATCCATAGAGTAATATAGAGTGGGAGGCTACCGTATAGAGAAAAAGCGTTCTCTAGCGACTGCACTTAGCAAACTCTTAGTTCTTAAGAGCTATCCAAAGATCATAGAACATTCAAGGCCTTTGTCAAAGATAAAAGATACATATCCTTTATGTTATATACTTATATATAATCGTATTTTTTACTCTTGATAATGTCACCAAAATTTGCCCCGAAGAGAGCGGTTTCCGCCATTTTATTGCCCAATAGTTTTGCCTTTGTCTCGCCAGAGAGCTCTGTAACTCGAATACGCCAAAATACATGGGCTCCTTATGGAGCCTTCCACTCTATATTACTCTAGGGAATAATCAAACATTTATAGGTGGGAAATGAGAAAACGAATACGATATATAGGGTGGGCATCTGTTGCGGAGTTTTTGAATTTAAAATAAAATACATAATATATCAAGGCAAATCAAAATTTTTTATGGATAATGAAAGGATTTATGCCATTTGTGTATGAAAAATAATATTGTTCAAATGCCCAGCGTTTCGTCTAGGACTGCCTATCTTCAAAAAGTTATATAATTAAAAGAAATTAATTTGTCAAGTAATCTATATATATAAAATAAAGGTTTTGTCTGTACATTGGCCCAAATCACGCCAAAGTTTGGTTGCACGCGTTTCAAGCAAACTTATGAACCAAAACACCCTCAACAAAATTTCTGTCTGTCTGTCTGTTTCCGTGGTTTCCGCGAAAAGTTGCTCATGATTCACGTAAAAACGGATAAAGGGATTATTATGAAATTTCATATTTGTAACAGATGTCTTCTAACTTACGTTTATAGCTATATAACGTTTTGATATTTTCACCCCAAAAGGGGTTTGGGGGGGGGGGCACGAATGAAAATTATCATATAATTCCCAAACTATTAACGCTACGGCAAATTTTATTATGAGCAAAGTTGTAGGGGATGTGATTTCTGACCACTTTTGTTTAAAAAAATCCCCCAAAATACCACCCAAGGGGGGGGGGGGGGTCAAAATATGAAAATTCTTGCTCTTGGACCAAACTCAACCAAATTTTGTATACATAATCTGTGGGTCACTAGAAGGCTAGAAATGCAAAAACTAACCACCCAAAATGGGTGGTAGGGTCAAAAAATGAAAAAGAGTCAAGGGGTAGCGGGGGGTAGGTTGGCGGTTCAGGGGACTAGCGGGGGGTGTGGTGCGCGGGGGTGGAGGGCCCGGGGTAGGTGGGGTGCGGGTGGTGTGGTGCGGGGTGGTGTGGTGCGGGGTGGTGGTGCAGGGTTGGTGGAGTGGGAGGTTCAGGGGAGGGTCCAGAGGCGTAGTGGGGTGGCACGGGGATGGGGGTCCGAGGTGTGTGGGGGCGGGGGGTACTGGGTGGGTTTCGGAGTGGGTTTTGATAGGGGGGTTAGTGGGTTGGGGATCCAGCCGGCGTGCCCCCTGGCTAGAAGAGGGCCGCCGAAGGCGAGCTTGCACAGCTAGTTGTTTATAAAATGATGGTGTCAATTGCGAATTTGCTATAATAATTTTTAGAAAAAAAAAAACCGACTTCAAAAAAAATTAAATGAAGCAAATAAAATAATAAGAACTCAAAAATCAAATCAAAGTAGGCTTGCTACCTAAAAACTCTTTAGACAAACCTTCGAAAAACTATAGTCCCAAACAAATAAATTTATATATAAATACTTATTTGGATTTGATATTTACAGTGAAACCTGGATAAGTGGGACCCGGATAAGAGAGAAATCTATATTACTGAGACTATTTGTCAGGCCCGGCACCTTCATACAGAAAAACCTCTTTAATTGACACTAATGAACCTCTTTAACTGAGGAATTCCTTGGCTATGAGTACATCAATGTGTATTAAGTATGTTCTTACCTTTCGTGACATGTTTATCTATAAATAGTCTTATCTTTGCATTTTTTATTCTGTCGTTTCACATTTGATTACTTTCACATTCAGAATCGTTTATCAGTTTGTTCAAAAATATCAAGCTTTAGACTAGACTCTACATAAATAATTTTAAACTATTATCAGGCGGAGATAAAACAAAATTTGATAAAATATATTTTATAGAAAAGTCATTGACAGAAAATGATTTAAGGTAGTTGTATTGCGACAATACTAGCAAAAAGTTAATGCTAGAGTATATAAAACAGATAATAAGGATTCATAATTCATAAGCCAAAACTTTTTGCTGTTTATGTACCACTACTAGCCAATCACAAATCTGGAAACATTGTCCGAGCTTGAATATTTTTATGATAGAAATGACAGATAAAATACATTATAAAGGGAGATTTATTAAACAAAAAGTTCTTAATAAGCGATTGAAAGCTGTTGCGACAATGGCTGAAGCGAAAAAACGTCAAAAAAAGTATTAAAGTTAACCCACTTTTTAGATTAAATATATGCGTTGTTGCCAGCTTGTTTTTAGCGTAAATTTTTCATTATACATTTTTCATTATTTATTCATTATTATCTCAGAAACTGTGTTGTAACTATGAATTAAAATTTTTTTAAAAAATGTATTAGTTATTGTTTAATGTGGGTTTAGATTTTTATACCAATGGTAAGAAGAGTTTCTTAATTACAATTATACACCAGACTGCCCTCAGATCGAGGTCATTTGAGATCACAGCCCCACGACTGTGGAACTCAATGCCCTCTGCCCTAAGACCAACCATCCTCTGCTGCCCGCTTTCTGCGTGGACTCACTGAAGCCCTATCATGCTAATGCTATAGCCTCTAACTTATATTTTATATTGTGTAATTTATATTTTGTAATATACTTATACTTTGTATTTCTATTTTGTATTTTATATTTTGTATTTTTCTACGTTTTGTTCTGTTTCTTGTATTTTTGTATCTAATTTATATTTCATTTTTCTTTATATTGTTAATCTCTATATTTGTCAGTTTCTTTTTTTTTTTTGATTGTACACTATAAGGGTCTACTCTGACCTATGTACATATCATCATTAATAAAAAATAAAATAAAATAAGTATGTAAACTTTCCGATATCCCGTATAAGAGTAATGTATAAGTCTGAAAAACTCTCTCTTTGGAATTTAATATCTCCGGGAGTATATTGTTCATAAATTTCGTTTTGCCACCAATCGATGTAGAAGTATTTAAATAATAATCTGTCTAATTTCAAAAAAATCCATATGGTGAAACAACTACCTTAAGACAAAGCAAAGTAAGTTTTTTCAATCTTAATTCTTATATGATTAAATAAAGCAATAATTGATCTTATATCGTAGTATGTTGATCTAGTCAATCAGTCAATAACTACAACCTATACTACAGATGCTATCACGGTGTCTGTTCAGTCGAGCTGAAATCAATTATCCCCCCTAATGCCCTCTTTACGAGAAACACGCGGTTTTCTAACGCTCAGCACCCTTCGCTGTCAAATTGGATAAAAGTCGAACAAGCGCTTTCGCCAACTCTTTTATCCCTATGATCTCCAGAGACTGGAACTTGCTCCCTGCCACCATCTTTCCCGCGACTTATAACCTTCAGCTATTTAAGCCCCGTATCCACCCCCGCCTAACCCATAAAATTCTTTCTTCTTCTTTTCACGATGCCTTTAGGGGTTGCACCTTTTTAGTGTAACTCCTTCTCTCATCATTATCATAAAAAAAAAACTATCCCTCTCTAAATGAAAGGCCCGGGTTAGTGAGAAACCTCTATAAGTGAGAAAACAATCTTAGTCCCTTCGAGTCTCACTTATCCAGGTTTCACTGTATATATGTGTATGTTTATTTGCATCAATCAGAGGACAACCTCTATGATTATATATTTGATTATTATTATTTATTTATTTATTTACCATACAGATTCGGTCACCCCTGTTTAACCATCTTTAGTAGTAAATTTAGTTCATTGGAATTTGTTACTCGGCATACATAACTCATTCTTAATTTATTCAACTGAAGATATATCGATACAATAAATAATAATAATTGATTAACATTACTCTATTTTGTGACTAAATAAACCCTTTAATTTATCAGATTAAAAATTATTTAAAATATATACAGGGTGTCCCAAAAGTCAAGGATCAAACGTGAACACGAGATAGGTGAGTTCAGGATTGTCCAAAATAAAAAAAAAAATTTAAATAAAACTCTCTTAGTTTTCGAGTTATGGGCATTTTTTTGAAAACCGTGAAAATCGCTACCCTGCTCTAAATATTTGAATGCTGTGGCTACGAATTTTCATATTTTATAATTCTAATTTTTGCTACGGAATCCTGAATAATACTGCTATCGATCACAAAACAGAAAATAACTAAGAGTATTATACTTTTTCAGAAAAAAATATTTTTTTCAGATTCATGTCTCAAAAAATTTTAATCAGCTAACTTTGACTCTTGATATGATAAAAAAAACTGTATCAAACAATAATGGCAAATTATCTAAAAAATTGACGCATTTAATCAAGATTTCAAAATGGTATAAAACATTCCACTTTTTTAAAAAACAAAAAATAATATTTGCATTTTTATGCGAAAGAAACTAATTTCAAAACACAATTCGAGAAAGAATTTAATTTATAGGACATTTTTGTCTCGAGGGTGTGAGCTGACTGCCCGGAAAGCATGTTGGTTCTCAGGTTCGACTCCTGGTGGGATGAATCCCCTCTGATATCGCAATTTAATAATATTTCTATTAAAATCATAGAATCTGTCCTATAAATTAAATTCTTTCTCGTTTATAATTGATTTGTTAATCTGAACCCGAGCTCATTTTTGAAAAACATTCCAACTCTTTTCAAAAATAAGATGCTCAAATCTTTACAATTCGTAAGTTTTCATGTTAAATTCTACCCTTTAGCCAATTACGAATTGTGTTTTGAAATTAGTTTCTTAATAATTAATAATTTGCCATTATTGTTTGACACAGTTTTTTTTAAGATATCAAGAGTCAAAGTAAGCTGATTAAAATTTTTTGACACATGAATCTGAAAAAAATATTTTTTTTCTGAAAAAGTATAATACTCTTAGTTATTTTCTGTTTTGTGATCGATAGCAGTATTATTCAGGATTCCGTAGCAAAAATTAGAATTATAAAATATGAAAATTCGTAGCCACAGCATTCAACTATTTAGAGCAGGGTAGCTACTTTCACGGTTTTCAAAAAAATGCCCATAACTCGAAAACTAAGAGAGTTTTATTTAAATTTTTTTTATTTTGGACAATCCTGAACTCACCTATCTCGTGTTCACGTTTGATCCTTGACTTTTGGGACACCCTGTATGTATATATATATAAAATAAATACTTACTTATTAATTGATTATCATCTGGCCTACTTCGAATTCCATGAATTACAGGATAACTAAATTTACCTTCGGTTAAATCTTCACAATAACTTTTATTTTCCGTATACTAAAAAAAAAATGTTCCAATAATATGTAAAATTAAATTATTTAATTAAAAAAATATATATATATACCGGGTGAGTTTTTTATCTTGAGACAGTCTTATAACTCAAAAACAGTCAATTATATAAAAAAAGTTTCAAATAAAAGTTTATTTATATCGAGGGGGGAAACTAAACTACGCTATTGTTTGTCGACTTAGGACAAGCTTTGATGGGTATTTCAATGTCAAGTTCTATTTTTTAAATAGAAACTGTTGTGTCCAGCATAATAGTAAAATATTAATTTAAATGGTTAATGAATAATCTTTATTAAATAAAATATAACATTAGAATAGAAAAACAAACAAAATAATAAACATTCACAATCGCTACTGTTGCCTAGCAGCGACTATCCAACAGAAACCAATATTTTTCTTTACATTTCCTAAATTTAGAAAAAAAACTGAATATAAGAACTATTTTTTATACGACATCAAATAAAAAAAAATATTGAATCAATTCTTCTTCTTCGAGTGCCATAGCCGAAACGGGTGTCGGCGCCTCCCCACATATACCTGTGCTGAGTGTGTTTAGTTGTTTTACACAGATATACGGGACCTATTTTTAATGACGGTTCCGAACGGCTAATTTGGAGAGGTGGCTAGGCAATTATACTCTTGGTAGGTTGCCATTACTTTCCAAGAGGAGGCGACTGCAAATATCTATCTGCCGAGACTCGGTCTCGAACCAGCGATCTCTGAGTCAGCGACCCGACACTCTAGCCACTGACCCACAGTCGCCTCATATAGAATCAATTAGATGTTAAAAAAATCCAAATAATAATTATTTTTAACAATTATTCAACTTAATTTATCAAATAATAATGATTAAATATTTAATTATTAAATAAATAATTTTCCGACAATGTTCTGTGACATTCTAGAGTTTATCGCAAGTCTTCTGAAAGAAACAACAAAAAAATGCTCCATTTTTTAACCGACTTCAAAAAAGGAGGAGATTCTCAATTCGATTGAATTTTTTTTTTTTTGTGTCTATGTTGCCTGATATTTTCGCCAATTGTGAACCGATTTTGATGGGTTTTTTGCATTGGGTTCAGTCTAGTTTCCGATTGGTCCCGTTTTTTTTCATTGGTATTGGACCTTTTTTGCTATGTTTGTTTAGGCATAACTTCTTTGTTTATGAACCGATTTTAATTATTCTTTTTATATTGGAAAGAGGGTACACTAGGGGTGGTTCCATATTAATTTAGTCAAGTTCTGAAGATATGATAAATGACGAATTAACGTAAATTTTCAATTCTTATGATCAAATAATCGAAATTATAATAAATAAAATCTTTTATAAAAAAATCAAACTGAAAACGTTCATTTAAAACCCGCAAACGTTTCTAGAGAATTTCTATATTTATGAATTGAATTTTATTATCATTTTCTGATTCATTCGCCCGACGCTTTCTCTTACGAGATGCATGCAAGGTATTATATTAAGTCACTATTAATAACATCACTAAAAAGAGAAAAATAAAAATAATTTTTATAAAAAAAAATAAAACCGACTTCAAAAAAATTAAATGCAACAAATAAAATAATAAGAACTCAAAAATAAAATAAAATACACTAAAAGGTATAAAATAATTATTATCTTATTTAATTACAACTAAACGACGAAATATTAACATGAAATCACTTTTTGAAGTCGGTGCCAAAACAAACTATATAAGCGAGCTTACAAGGCAAACGTACTAAGTAAGATCCGTCGAGTTTGATTCATAAAATGTACTCTATATGTTTGGCACCGACTTCAAAAAGTGATTTCATGTAAATATTTCGTCGTTTAGTTGTAACTAAATTAGATAATTATTTTATACCTTTTAGTGCATTTTATTTTATTTTTTGAGTTCTTATTATTTTATTTGTTGCATTTAATTTTTTTGAAGTCTGATTTTTTTTTTATTAAAATTATTTTTATATTATGTTAAAATACAATATATAACTATTTACTGAATTGAAACGAGAAATAAACTTTTTTAAGTTCAAGAATTTTAAATAGATCTATTAAGTAGAAAATAATCTCTTAAATATGTGTATGATGAAGATTTAAGATCATTAGTACCTGGAGCCACCGAGCGATGCTCGGCAACTTTTTTAGCTTCAGTTAAAAGTTTTATATTAATATTATTTTTAATTTAAAATTCTGATAAAAACCACCCCGTCACTGCACACCAACCACCTGGACTCCCGCCCCCTCCACTCCACCAACCCCACACCTAGTTTTTAACCGACTTCAAAAAAGGAGGAGGTTCTCTATTCGATTGAATTTTTTTTTTTTTTTTTTTTTTTTTTGTGCCTATGTTACCTCATATCTCCGCCAATTGTCAACCGATTTTGAAAAATTTTTTTGCATTGGGTCCAGTCTAGCTTCCGATTGGTCCCATTTTTTTTCGATTTTTTTTCATAGGTATTAGACCTTTTTATTAGGTTTGTTTAGGTTTGTTTAGACCTAACCTCTTTGTTTATGAACCGATTTCGATGGTTCTTTTTTTATCCGAAAGGGGGTGTCTTAGGGATGGTGTCATATTAATTTGGTCAAGTTCTGATGATATAATCACTATTAATAACATCACTAAAAAGAGAAAATAAAAATTTTTAAGAAAAAATAAAAACCGACTTCAAAAAATTAAGTGCAACAAATAAAATACACTAAAAGGTATAAAATAATTATTATCTTATTTAGTTACAACTAAACGACGAAATATTAACACGAAATTACTTTTTGAAGTTGGTGCCAAACATATACCTTTTAGCGAATCGCACTCGACGGATCTTACTTAGTACGTTTGGCGGGTACGCTCGCTTATAGGTATAGTTTGTTTGGCACCGACTTTAAAAAGTAATTTCGTGTTAATATTTCGTCGTTTAGTTGTAACTAAATAAGATAATAATTATTTTATACCTTTTAGTGTATTTTATTTGTTGCACTTAATTTTTTGAAGTCGGTTTATTTTTTTCTTAAAAATTTTTATTGCATTTCTAGTTTTCTAGTGGGCCTCAGATTATATATAGCTATATATAATAAATAAATTACGTATAATTATTTTTATTTAATTAAATAACAATTTAACTATTTGTTGGATTTAAAACTAGAATTTATAATCAATTAAATTATTATTAAAACCAATTTTTTTTACATTAATTAATGTATACCTTGTATTTTAGCTTCGACTCCGGAGATTACTTCTCCACCATCGGTGTCCTTGATCATCTTTAGTCCTTGTTTTTAATAAGAGGAAAAAACCAATTAAAGAAAAAAACCTCTTTTCCGATAATTATTCCAATACCATATTGAATTCCTCCCCCCTCCAGTCTTTTTCCAATCAATTAAATTTTTTTTTTTTTTTATAAATTTTATTAAACCAACCATTCCACATTAATTAATGTATACATTGTATTTTTTGCTTCGATTCCGGAGATTACCTCTCCACCATCGAGTGTCCCTATTCATCTTTAGTCCTTGTTTTTAATAAGAGGAAAAATCTAATTAGATAAAAAAACCTCTTTTCCGATAATTATTTCAATTCCATTATTCCCCAATCAAGTCGATTGGTCTTCTCCCAATATCATTCAATTAAATTGTTTAATTTTAATATATATAATAATATTTGAAATTATCTTTTTGTGGGTTTTAAAATTAAAGAACCAATTAATAAATAAAAGATAATTGAATGTAAACAAACTTTTTTATTGACATTTTCATTTGTCAATAATTACTTTAATTAAGAAAAAGTCAATTAAGATGAATTTTGATGAGGTCCAGACCTAGCCAGATCGTTTTCTCATCCTCAAAACTTGTTAATAGAGTTGGTTTCATCAAAATCGGTGGAGCCGTTTTCAAAATAGAACTAAGATACAAATATATATAGTATAAATATACAATTTTTGCTCGTTTAATAAGAGTAGATAAGCACTTATTTTCATTGTTGTGACTCTTCAATTTAATAATGATTTATTTAATAATTAATTATTTGGATTTTTTTTAGATCTAATTGATTCATGTATTTTGTATATTTGACGTCGTACAAAAAAATAGTTCTAGATTTAGGAAATGTAAAGAAAAATATAGGTTTCCATTTAAAAAAATAGACCTTGACCTTCAAATTCCCTTGAAAGCTTGTTCTACGTCGAGAAACAATAGCGTAGTTTAGTGTCCCCCTTGATATAAAACAAACTTTTTTCATATATAATGCACTGTTTTTGAGTTATAAGACTGTCTCAAGATAAAAAAAAACTCACCCGGTATATTTATAATAAATATTTTTACTTCTTGATGGAGTAAATTACAATAATCATCACGAATTTGAAAATATAATCCAAGAATACCAGCTAATTTACTAAAGTCTTCTTTTTTAGTTGAAAATAGCTGCATCAATCTAAGGGCGAGCATAAAAAGACCTCCCGTTTCTAAAAAAAAAACAAAAAAAAAATAGCGAAAGAAAATTAAAAAGTTTGATCTATAAATATTTATAATTAGAATAGAGACAAAGAAAGGAACAATTTTAGTAATTAGTAGAGATTGTGGTGTTCGTGCAAGGTGAAACATCTATATATATAAAATTAAGGTTTTGTCTGTACATTGGTCCAAATCACGCCAAATTTTGGTTGCACACGTTTCATGCAAAGTTATGAACGAAAACAACCTCCACAAAATACCTGTCTGTATGTATGTCTGTATGTCTGTTTCCGTGGTTTCCGCGAAAAGTTGCTCACGATTCACGTCAAAACGGCTGAAGGGATTATTATGAAATTTCATATTTGTATCAGAGGTCTTCTAACTTACGTTTTTAGCTATATAACGTTTTGATATTTTGACCCCAAAAGGGGGTTTGGGGGGGGGGGTGCACGAATGAAAATTATCAAATAACTCTTAAACTATTAACTCTACGGGAAATTTTATAATGAGCAAAGTTGTAGGGGATGTGATTTCTGACAACTTTTGTTTAAAAAAATTCCTCCCAAAAACTACCCAAAAAGGGGGGGAAGGAGAAAAATATATAAATTCTTGCCCTTGGAGCAAACTCAACCAAATTTTGTATACATAATCTCTGGGCCACGATTCGGACTGCGTGCACGCATGCGCCACTGAGCGCAACTTTGCACCGCACCGGATACTGGACTGTGTGGCACTGAAAGACTTAGAAGACACTGCCACGGAAGCTGTTGTAGTGAATGAAATTGTGTCCCTGGGAAAATCCATGGGTTTGGATGTAGACAATGATGATGTGGAGGAGATCACCGAAATGAGTTGACAACTGAAGAACTTCAAGAACTACAGAGAGAACAGCAGGAAGTGATTGAAGATGTGTCTTCAGAGGAAGAGGAAAACATTTCAACTAAGGAAATTAAAGAATTGTGTCTCCATTGGGAAAATATAGAACACATTGTCTAAAAATGGCATCCAAACACAGCTGTGGCGAATAGGAGCGTTAACTTATTTAAAGACAATGTGATTGAGCATTTTAGGAGGATTCTAAAAAAAGACAAAAATAATCAACATTGGATATCTTTTAATATGTAAAGGACCAAAAAGACAGAAAAAAGAATCAAGGGAAAAATCATCTAACGTTTTTAATATAGAAAGTAATGAGGAATTGTAATATGTAAGTAGAGTTTAAATAATAAAAATTGTATTAAAGAATTATACAATTGTACATTTTTTACTTCTACTGTTCAACTCATTAGTTTAAATAAAGAGTTTGGAACCGATTAATGCAATTTACATTATATCTTATGCGAAAAAATGATTCGCCATTAGTACAAATCGCCATTCGAACTGCCTGCTAGAACGAATTGTGTACGAATACCGAGGTTCTACTGTATCTCAAAAACGGCTGAAACTATTTTGATTAATAAAATTGAGCAAAACCATCGCATTTCGCTCTACAAAAAAGCCCTAATAAGTGAACATCAAAAAAATTAAATTTTTCGAGATAATAATTGTTTTGTCAAAATGTCTGTTAGTTAGTTAGTCTGTCTGGTTGTCTGTTAGTCTGTGGGTTACAAATTTTTTGTGGACGAGCTAGCTCAAAAACTAGTTTGAATATCGAAACCAAATTTCACACGTAGTTTTGGTCCATTGAGATTAAGAGCTGATTAGATTTTGGTGCATATCGACACAAAATTAAGGGGGGTGGAGGGGGGTTAAAAATTAAAAATCTAGGCCGTTTCAGCAAACTCAACCAAATTTTGTATACATAATCAGTGGACCCCCAGAAGTCTAAATATTCCAAAACTAGCCGTCCAAAATTGGGTGAGGGGTATTGGGTCAAAAAATGAAAATCTAGGCCATTTACCAAACTCAACCAAATTTTGTATACATAATCAGTGGGACCCCAGAAGTCTAAAAATGCAAAAACTAACCGCCTAAAGTAAGGTCAAAAAATGAAAATCTTGCCCATTTACCAAACTCAACCAAATTTTGTATACATAATCAGTGGGACACCAGAAGTATAAAAATGCAAAAACTAACCCCCCCCCCCCCTCCCCCCATAAATGATTATAAATAATTTTAGGGGCCAGGTTGTATGGTAAACTTAAGTGTATGGCCACATCAGAACACGTCAGCTTATTTTTTGTAGAGCGAATGCCATGGTTTCGTTCAATTTTTTTAATCAAAATAGTTTCAGCCGTTTTTGAGATATTTTGAAAAAAAGAAGGAAAAAAAACCCACTTTTTTCATGCACGATTACAATACTTGACCATACCCTGTATGGTAAAGTAAAATGTTTTGAGGATTGAATCAAGCGCTGACATGAGTGTGTTGCAGTCGATGAGGAGTACTTTGAAGGAGACAACATCGATTTTCATGAATAAATTTGTATTTTGGATTTTCTGAATGAATTCCTGAAACTTTTTGATCAAGGGGGTATTATTTAGACATGATTAAAAAATGAAAGAACCTACTATATAGTGCAAGAGCTGGATGGAGTTGAGTTTGCAAAATGTGAGGTCCGTATTCTGTCAATTGACAGTCTTAAGTTGATAAAAGCTTCTCGAATAAATATTTTGGATGATGCCAGAAACACTATTGGTCCATTTCCTTTTATCCCACCAGCCCCTACGTATTAAGTACCTAAATCGATTTGGGTATTATCGAATTTTTTACGCTGACATGAGTCTCTCATATGATTAGAAATAAATTTTTAAAAAATATCCCCAAAGTTTCAAGTCTCTTATCCCCTAATATAAATACAGGGTGGGGTATAAAAATTTACTACATTTTGAAGAAGTATAAAAAAATGAAAAAATTTAGCTAGAAAAAAACTGAATATATTTTTGAAAATAATATAATTTTTTTAATGTGTTTTAAACATTATATCATACAAAAGGGGGGGGGTCAAAAATGAAAATTCTAGCCCTTTCTACCAAACTATGTATAAAAATTTGGTTAGTTTTTGCATTTCTAGCCTTCTGGGGATCCACAGAATATGTATACAAAATTTGGTTAAGTTTGGTCGAAAGGGCTAGAATTTTCATTTTTGACCCCTCCTTTTTTCGTTTGATATAATGTTTAAAACACATTTAAAAAAAATTATTTTATGTTCTTTTCAAAAATATATTCAGTTTTTTTCTAGTTAAATTTTTTTATTTTTTTAAATAAAAGTTATTGACATTGTTAACTTGTTTATTTATTTAATAATTCAAATATCGCATATAACAATTAAAAAATAATTTTTAACCATTAAATTTATTAGTAAATAATAAATCAAATATCTCTATACTTACTTCTTTTTGTCATTTGTTCATATTCTTCAAATGCAGGACAAATGAAATTATCTCTCCAATAAATTTCCATGCCTTGCCCTCTATGTAATTCTAAAAGTTGTTCAGTATATACGGCTGTGGCATTCGGATGACCTAATGCGATAGTTTTTTCGAGGGCATAGAATAGTATAAAATTAGCAGCATTAATTGTACGTGGAACTCCATAAATCGAATGTGCCACCGGAATTCCTCGCCGAAGGATCGAGTTATCTTGGATATCATCTATTCTAAAAATTATAATTCAGTTATTTATATGTAGAAACAAACTTTGGTGATAAACTAGATGATTTGAAATGTTGTTATCAACTAATATGTAAATAACAAATTAATTTAAAGTGTCTATTAAATACACAACGTTTCTCTAATCACCCTTTTAATAAAGATTTTTTTAGTAAAGATAATATTGCAATGCTGTTGCTAAATAGACCAATTAACGTAATTAAGATGAAGCGAGAGATGCCTGTCCACAATTTATAAATTAAAAAAGAGAGGAATTCAGCCAATAAAGGAAGCCTTTGTCGAATAAAAAACTCCCATAAAGAGAAACAAAGAGGTTGTCCTCTGCTTGATGCAAATAAACATACACACAAATACCGGGTGAGTTTTTTATCTTGAGACAGTCTTATTGCTCAAAAACAGTGCATCATATGAAAAAAAGTTTGTTTATACCGAGGGGGAAACTAAACTAAACCATTGTTTATCGACGTGGAACAAGCTTTCATGGGTGTTTCAACCTGTTTTTTAAATGAAAACCTATATGTTACTTTACATTGCCTAAATTTACAAAAGAAAAAACTGAACAACTTTCATAAGAACTATTTTTTTATACGACATGAAATAAAAAAAATATTAAATAAATTAAATCTCAAAAAAAATTCTAATAATTATTTTTAACAATTATTCAACTTAATTATCAAATAATAATGATTAAATAATTAATTATTAAATTAATAATTTAATTATTTTCCAACGATGTTCTGTGACATTCCAGAGTGTATTGCAAGTCTTCTGGATGAATTCCAGTTCCAATTTTGTTATTTTTTTTAACAGATTACAACACGATCAAATGAAGCTTGTGAGGGTGTATTCCTATCAGGAAAACGCTTGGCATCCATTTCAATGGCAGTCCCATAACACTTCTTCCACGTTCACCGCATAAATTAAGACCTTTTCAATTCTGTCTTAAAAAAAATACTTCATTTTTTTATGGTAATACAATAAAACTATCTGCTGGATTGACACGAGAAAGAAATTTTTTTAAACTCAAGAATTTTAAGTAGTTCTATTAAGTTGAAAATAATCTCTTAAATCTGAGTATAAAGAAATTTTAATATCATTATAAACCCTTAATTTCCTTGTGACTTTTCAATTAAATAATTATTTATTTAATAATTAGGGAATCGGATTAGCCGAGAGCTTAAGACACTAGCCTTCTAAGCAGGAGTCCCGGGTTCGAGTCCGAGTCCCTGCATTGATATTTGACCGGCTATAATCTGATTCCTAGTCACCAATCCGTCTGGCAAGCGTGGTGACTTAATGCCAACCCCCTTCCATTTGATGGAAGAGGCCTATATTCAGCAGTGGATTGTCGATATCGACAGGCTAATGATGATGATGATGATTTGATAATTAAGTTGAATAATTGTTAAAAATAATTATTAAGATTTTTTTAGATCTAATTGATTTAATATTTTTTTTATTTGATGTAGAATAAAAAAATAGTTTTAATAAAAGTTGTTCAATTTTTTTTGTAGTTTCAGAATATGTACAGAAACATATAGGTTTCCATTTAAAAAAAAAGTTGACCTTAAAATACCATTGAAAGTTTGTTCTGCGTCAAGAAACAATAGCTTAGTTTAGTTTCCCCTTCGATATAAATAAACTTTTATTTGAAACTTTTTTCATATAATACACCGTTTTTGAGACAGTCTTATAACTCAAAAAACAGTGCATTTTATGAAAAAAAGTTTCAAATAAAAGTTGATTTATATCGAAGGGAAACTAAACTGCGCTATTGTTTGTGGACCTAGAACGGGCTTTCAAGGGTATTTCAAGGTCAACTTCTGTTTTTTAAATGGAAACCTATATATTTCTTTACGGATCCTTAATCTTCAAAAAAAAACTGAACAACTTTCATAAGAACTATTTTTTATACGACATGAAATAAAAAAAATATTAAATCAATTAAATCTCAAAAAAATTATAATAATTGTTTTTAACAATCAATCAACTTAATTATCAAATAATAATGATCAAATATTTAATTATTAAATAAAAAATTTAATAACTTTTCGGCACTATTCTGTGACATTCCAATAGGTATTGCAAGTCTTAGGGTTGAATTGCAGTTCCAATTTCGTTATTTTGGCCTTTTAAATTTCTTCGTAGCGTTTACACTAACTGTTTTTTTTAACAGATTTACAACACGATAAAATAAAGCTTGTGGGGGTGTATTCCTTTCAGGAAAACGCTCGGCATCCATTTCAATGGCAGCCTTATAACACTTTTTCCACATTCCCCATAAATTAAGACCATTTTAATACTGTCTTCAACAAATAATGCTCCATTTTTATTATGGTAATACAATATAACTATCTACTGGATTGACACGAGAAATAAACATTTTTAAACTCAAGAATTTTAAGTAGTTCTATTAAGTAGAAAATAATCTCTTAAATCTGAGTATAAAGAATTTTTAATATAATTTTAAACATTTATTTTCATTGTTGAGACTTTTCGATTTAATGATTATTTATTTAATAATCAATTATTTAATCATTATTATTTGATAATTAAGTTAAATAATTGTAAAAAATAATTATTAAGATTTTTTTGAGATCTAATTGATTAATATATTTTGTTTATTTGATGTCGTATAATAAAATAGTTCTTATGAAAGTTGTTCAGTTTTTTTTGAAGATTAATGAAAAATATAGGATTCCATTTAAAAAACAGAACTTGACCTAGAAATACCCTTGAAACCTTGTTCTACCTCGACAAACAATAGGATAGTTTAGTTTCCCCCTCGATATAAATAAACTTTATTTGAAACTTTTTTCATATAATGCACTGTTTTTGAGTTATAAAACCGCCTCAAGATAAAAAACTCACCCGATATTACTTTATTTGTTTGACACTATAGATTCGAAGGCTTGGCCTTTATCTTCAAAATATTTTCAATTAGAAATATTTTATCTACTATTTCTCATGGGGTCAATCACCAATTGGATATTGAAAATCTGTTGTCATAGCAATCTACCTACTTTTTTTTTTTTTTTTTTTTTTTTAATGCAATCGAATGCAAGAAGGGGTGCACCAGTAAAGGTGTAGCCCCTATGGATCTCGAAAGACCCTTGCATTACCGAAGAGAAGGGAAAGTTGATTAAGTGAGAGGGTGTAGACGTAGGTGTCTATGCACCCTGGTTTTGAAGGTTTGAAGATCATAGGTGCTGGGAAAGATAGAGGCTGGGAGAGAGTTCCAGTTCCTTAAAGTCATGGGGATATATGTATTCGCGAATGAAGTGGTCCGGCACTTTTCCAATTTGACCGCAAAAGAGTGTTGGGAGTCGGCAAAACGTGTGCTGCGTGCAAAGTATGCTTTGGGGGGAATTATTGACTTTATCTCATCAGAGCACCTGCCGTGATAGTATCTATAGAAAAGGGAAAGGGCAGAGACATCTCTTCGATGAGCCAACGAGTCGAGGGAGTCGGTGAGGGTAGAATCGTCAATTAGCCTGACGGCTCGTTTCTGAATTGCATCAAGGGTAGCAAGAGAATATTTTGAGGCTCCTCTCCACAGATGAGAGCAGTATTCGAGATAGGGGCGGATTTGGGCCTTGTAGATGGTGAGAAGTTGTGGGGGTTTGTAAAATCGCTTGGACCTGAATAAGAAGCCAATCTTCCTTGCTGCAGATTTCGCCACAGAGGAGATGTGTTCATTCCAAGACAGGTCAGATGCGACAGAGACGCCCAACATGGATAGGCTGTCACACATTTTCAGGGTATTCGAATCGAAGTGAATATCAGGGAAATCTCTATTTTCGCGCCTAGAAATTAGACAACATTGAGTCTTATTTGAATTAAAGTTAACTAAATTTTGAGAGCCCCATTTATTCAGATTGTCTAGGTCGAGAGTAATTGAGGAGGCAATATTGATTCGATTATTCGGGAGAGAGGGTTTGCCGTGTAGAGTGCTATCGTCGGCGTAACAATGACTAAAACACAAACTCAAACTGTTTGAGTAGCTAGCTTGCTATTTCAACACATTTTCAATATCCAATTTGTGATTGACCCCATGAGAAATAGTAGATAAAATATTTCTAATTAAAAAGACTGATGATGCAGGCCAATCCTATATAAAAATTGGTTGCACAAGGGTCATTCCATGTCAGTTCACCCGGTCATGACACACACACCCCTTCAAATTTTGATGAAACTTGGTACAATTGATTCTATTATTACCACTGATAACACCAGGAAAATTTCATTTATAGTTTTTTATTTTATTAATTTTTTAGTTTCTTTAATATCTGGGCCTCGAAAATCGCGCATTTAATGTGCACGCACAACTTTAAAAATATTTTCCTTGTAAACTATTTAAGATATCATCATGAAATTTTATAGAGTTTGTGTGTTATACCTAAAAGCAGATAAAATTGCTCTTATTAACCTATCTCAATCCCTCATATGACTAAAAATATTTAAAAATATTTTTTTAGAAATTTAAGAAACGGGTTTTTGTTTTACAAAAACCACAATAAAGAAAAGTCTCAGAAATAATGAAATGCTCAAATTTGTTTAAAATACTCTTAAATATACGAGCTTCGAGGGCGTGTCTGGTGCCCTGGCGGGCAGCGTCTCGGTCCAAAAATTTTATTCCTCTTAAAAAACCACACTCTACATATATACCCGTAAACTACCGAAAATACATCGTCTCTTAAAAGTTTCGCCTCTTTAATTTTTGAGTGGCGTGGGGGGGGGGGGGGGATAATTATCAATATATTTAATGTTTCTTAATTTAAAATGAATTGGATTCTTTCATTTCAAAATTCGAGTCCAAATTACAATTATATTTCAAATTTGCCTGGTTAATGAAAATCGATTGGAGCCATCAGTTTAAAATCCGAGCTGACAATTATATTTCAAATTTGTCTCGTCAATTAATATATATTTAATGTTTCTTAATTTAAAATCTATTGGTGTTTTTTCATTTTCATTAGAGTTCAAATGAATACAATATTATCTAGACACAAAGTCTAAATCAAAAATATATAGTTTTAGTAACAGAAATCAAGATATAAATATTAATGTTGCATTGGTGTAATGGCTAGAGCTGATGCCCTTAGTTCAAGAGTTCGTCGGTTCGATTCTATGCAAGAGGGTAATTTTTTTAAAGAAAATTCTCTTAGCGTTGTTACAAATTAATCTAGGCTCTTATTATATATATTATAGGCTCTTAGACAATTAACTTGTAAGTCTTCTGACTCCTTCACCTTGATAGCATGCATCAGCCACAGTCTTTCTTTCTCATAAATAGAATTGTTATTATTATGGTTTTAACTCACAATAAGGATGAATTATGAAGTAATTGAACAATCTCTCCGACAGCATTTAATTTTTCTTGAGGAATTTCTAGCCAAAAATTAAATGCTTGGGCTAATTTTGCTCGTATTTGTTTTCCAGGAATTTGCATGATATATTGAAATGGTTGAAGAATTTTCTAAAAAAAATAAATATTATACCTATGTAAAAAATTTGATTAAAAAAAAACATAAGAAAAACACAATATTACAGGATTTAAATGAAGCAGTTCAGATTCAAATAAGAGAAATTATATCCAACAAGATGTCATTTATTAGCAAAAAAAAGCATTTTTTCTCTCTTTATCTACTTTTATTAAACGAGCAAAAATTGTATATTTGTTTATATATTTATTTATATGTATATATATTTGTATCTTGGTTCTATTTTGAAAACGGCTCTACCGATTTTGATGAAATTCATTGGCTTCTTATTCAGGTCCAAGCGATTTTACAAGCCCCACATCTTCTCACCATCTACAAGGCCCAAATCCGGCCCTGTCTCGAATACGGCTCTCATCTATGGAGAGGAGCCTCAAAATATTCTCTTGATACCCTGAATGCAATTCAGAAACGAGCCGTCAGGCTAATTGACGATTCTACCCTCACCGACTCCCTCGACTCGCTAGCTCATCGAAGAGATGTCTCTGCCCTTTCCCTTTTCTATAGATACTATCACGGCAGGTGCTCTCATGAGATAAAATCAATAATTCCCCCAAAGAATGCTTTGCACGTAGCACGCATTTTGCCGACTCCCAACACTCTTTCGCGGTCAAATTAGAAAAGTGCCGGACCACTTCATTCGCCAATACATATATCCCCATGACTTCAAGGAACTGGAACTCTCTTCCAGCCTCTATCTTTCCCAGCACCTATAATCTTCAAACCTTCAAAACCGGAGTGCATAGACACCTACGTCTACACCCTCTCACTTAATCAACTTTCCCTTCTCTTCGGTAATGCAAGGGTCTTTCGAGATCCATAGGAGCTGCATCTTTACTGGTGCGCCCCTTCTTGCATTCGATTGCATTAAAAATATATATATATATATATATATAAATAATGTAATATATTTTTGTGTACAATAAATTTTTTATATAATATCTATTTGAACTATAATTAGTTTTTTCCAAAAAATATAGGAGCCCTAAAAAAATTTTTGCACAGGGCCCTAAGAAAGTTAGTTACGGCGCTGGGCAGGGGCAGTGACATCAGAAACAACCGGTCTAATTGGAGAAAATATTTTTCAAAAATTTTTCTTTACTTTATTTAATAGCTATGTTTCACCAAGAACCTACACTATTCTCCCTTAACAATATAGACTAATAAATGATTTGTAAAAATACTAACCTGATCTTCTTCAATATTGCCGGATTTACTTAAAGGCACCCACGAACTCGGGCTATTTTCCATTTTCAATTTAAATTCTTGATATTAGTTCAGTAAAAGACTATGTATGAGCAGCAACTGGTCAATACTTTCTTTTTTTTTACTCTTGTGAATATAAACCAGCTGACATAATCCGACAATTTATTCTCTCTTGTGAATTTATTACTAACCTTATCTCTTGAAAGAAATGAATATAGAAATGTGTGTGACGTATGACTCACCAAAGAATATCTATATAAATCTTTTGAAGAGAATTTATTAATAAATAAATAATATTAAAATAATATGGATTTATTTTCTTACTTAGAAATATAATTTAAAATGTAAATGCCTTAGAAGAATGTCGAAAAATTCATAGTAAACAAATATTAAGATGATACTGGTAGGAAATATATTAATAATACATGTTTATGAAGAGATAATGATTTAATGGATTTAAAGAGTTTGCACATTGAGTTGACTTGACAACTGAAGCTGGCATGAAATAACGCGCAAAGTTTAAATTTATTGATTCCCCAGTTGACTAGCTTCTATTAGGTTGGCAACTAAGTAATTGCGGTTTTTTTGTTTTTTTTGTTTTAATTTTTTTTAGAAAATCAAAGACAATTTTTTCATGGAACTAAATAACTTTATTCTGTAATCTATTGCCCATTTTGATCAATGACCTTTTGCCATCTTTCAGGCAGCATCATAATCCCACGTTCATAAAACTTCTGGTTTTTATTAGCAAAAAACTGAATCAGGTACGATTTGACATCATCATCATTATTGAAATTTTTACCATTCAAGGAGTTTTGTAAAGATCGAAATAAAAAGTAATCAGATGGTGCAAGGTCAGGATTATATGATGGATGTGGCAAAACATCCCAACCAAGCTCCAATAATTTTTGCCGAGTGACCAAAGATGTGTGTGGCCTTGCATTGTCATGATGGAATACAACACCTTTTCGATTTGTCAATTCGGCCCGCTTTTCTTCAACTGCATTGTTTAATTTCGTTAGTTGTTCAATGTAGACAACAGAATTGATCGTTCGGTTGGGTGGTAAGAGTTCAAAGTAGACAATTCCTTTGTAATCCCACCAAACTGATAACAAAACCTTCTTTTGATGAATACCAGCTTTTGATGTTGTTTGAGCTGGTTCACCTGGCCTGCTCCACGATCTTTTCCGCTTGATATTGTTGTAAACAACCCATTTTTCATCGCCAGTTATCAGTCGTTTTAAAAATGGATCATTTTCATTACGTTTCTTTAGCAAATCGCAGCTGTTAATGCGTTGCGTTAAATGCGTTTCTTTCAGTTCGTGAGGAACCCATGTATCGAGTTTTTGAACATAGCCAAGTTGTTTTAAGTGATTTTCAATACATGTATGTGATACATGAAGCTTTTCTGCAATGTCACGTGTTGTTCTGTGACGATCCGAATCGATTATTGCTTTGATTAGGTCGTCATCAACTTCAACTGGACGACCAGAGCGTTTTTCATCTTTGAGTGAAAAATCACCAGAACGAAATTTGGCAAACCAATTTTGACACTGCCGTTCTTTTAAGGCTTCGTCGCCATAAACAGCACATAACTTTTTGTGAGCTTGCGATGTGTTTTTCCCTTTGCGGAAATAAAAAAGCAAAATATGACTTTTGATTTTCCATTTTTCAACGAACGCCAAACGAAAACTACGCAACCGATCAAAAATCTTTTTTTACTGATTGACAGCTGAATTGCCAACTATCAAATAAGAAAATGTGTTTTACATTTGGACTACGCCAGCAAACCTAAAAATTCAACTGAAGCCATCTATGAGCAATCCGCAATTACTTAGTTGCCAACCTTATATATTTATCTTAACAAGTGATTACCAATTTCTTTACCTTAGCACGAGCCCATGAAAATCTGTCATAGTCAGATCTACTGCCGTATATTTTCTAGCGTTTCCAAAATTTATATTTCTTATTCAATTGCATCTTTAAGTCCTGAGAAAACCAACTGGGATATGTATAAATTATGATATTTGTTCTCATCCATCATAGAATATTAATTCTTCATCTGGATATAAATAATTCAAGATAGTCTTCTGCACTGATTAGCGAATGTTGTTTTGTTGCATTTACAATAAAATCTCAATTATATTACGCACCTGTAATTTAAAAAGAATTATTAAAATTAAAAGTTCAAAGGGACCCCGGCATTCCTAGATCCCGCTAAACAATACCTAATACTGATATATTTATTTAATATAAAAAAAATATTCTAATATTGAGTTGTAACAAGTGTGTGTTTTTAACCGACTTCAAAAAAGGAGGAGGTTCTCTATTCGACTGATTTTTTTTTTTTCGTGCCTATGTTACCTCATATCTCCACCAATTGTGAACCGATTTTGAAATTTTTTGTATTGGGTTCAGTCTACCTTCCGATTGGTCCCATTTTTTCATTTTTCGACCCCCCCCCCCCATTTTTGGCGGTAAGTTTTTGCATTTTTAGACTTCTGGGGGTCCACTGATTATGTATACAAAATTTGGTTGAGTTTGCTCAAATGACCTAGATTTTTCATTTTTAACCCCCCCCCCCCCCCTCCAAACCCATTTAATTTTGGGTCGATGTGCACCAAAATCTAATCAATGGACTAAAATTACGTGTTAAATTTGGTTTCGATATTCAAACTAGTTTTTGAGCTAGGTTGTCCACAAAAATTTGGCACAGACTAACTAACAACCAGACAGACATTTTGACAAAACAATTATTATCTCGAAAAATATAATTTTTTCGATGTTCACTTACTAGAGCTTTTTTGTAGAGCGAAATCCCATGGTTTCGCTCAATTTTTTTAATCGAAATAGTTTCAGCCGTTTTTTAGATATTTCGAAAAAAGAAGGATAAAAACCACTTTTTTCATGCACGATTACAATACTTGACCATACCCTGTATGGTAAAGTAAAAATATTTTGAAATAAGTGAGGATCTCTATATTTTAATTTGGAAAAAATAAATTAAAAGTGGCATGAATATTGTAAACTGATAACATTTCCATGCTATTTTTGGATAAGCCTTTCAAGTATGGGAAAAACTGAATCTCAATAAAAACACTTGTGTAAACAAAGGCCAAGTTCGATTAATAAAATCCGTTTGCCAAAAAAAGTAGTGAGATCTAATGTGCTGCCAAGTTCAACATCATCAATTTATTAAATGAGTCGAGAATATATTAGTAACTTCAATTAAAACGCATGTTTTTCATTTCACATGTCCCTCTATATTTTTTATTGATTTCACATTTTTAGTTGAAATTATTTTCATAAAACTTGGCTTTTACGCAGTAAATTATTATTATTATTATTGTTTGATAGGGCCTCCACCACTCCCCTCTTATTAAGATCCCATGATATGGTAACTAGTAATTCGTGACATACATAATAATTCGTAAAAGCCAAGTTTTATGAAAATAATTTCAACTAAAAATGTGAAATCAATAAAAAATATAGAGGGACATGTGAAATGAAAAACATGCGTTTTAATTGAAGTTACTAATATATTCTCGACTCATTTAATAAATTGATGATGTTGAACTTGGCAGCACAATAGATCTCACTACTTTTTTTGGCAAACGGATTTTATTAATCGAACTTGGCCTTTGTTTACACAAGTGTTTTTATTGAGATTTCACTTCTTTTTGTAAGTTGGATTTATCCTATAAATTTAACCCCTTCATTTCGGGCCCTGAAGAAGGAAAAGTTTCGATTTTTCAATTTCGTCCTTTATTAATCTGTCAAGCTTTACCAGTATGCCAAATTTCAGCATTCTAGGTTCATTGAATTTTAGTTTAATAATAAAACTAAGATACCTACCTCGTATCTTAGTTTTATTATTATATTAAAATGTTTCACCTACAACCAACACCGAACTCCTTAAAAGTTATTGAATTTTTAGTTTATGTTAATTAACTTTCACCCCTTCATTTTAGGTCCTGAAGAAGGGAAAGTTTCGATTTTTGGATTTTTTCCCATTAATTGTATCCCAAACTCTACCTGCCTGCCAAATTTCAGCATTCTAGGGTTAGCGGAAGTACCCTAGAATTTTGATGAGTGAGTGAGTGAGTCAGTCAGTGAGTGACGAAAAAGCCTATCTTTGGCTTCATTGTAACTTGGATGGTATAAACAGTAGAAATATGAAATTTTGTAATTTAGTTAAGCTTATGGACCAGTATTCTGGAGAAAAATTTCAGGCGTGTAGAGGTTTCAATTACGAAGTTACAGAGGCGTCAAAATGGCCTGAGTTGTTTCCTGTAAAGGGTAGTCTGGCAGAGCACACATCCCCGCTCGAATCGAACTTGGCTGGGCACTGTCCCCCGTGCCCCCAGATATATTCGGAAGTAACTTCAAAAAATTTCCACAACACAGATTTGGGGGAAAACTTAGGGTAGTAATATTAGAGTACCAATAAAAGTCTTTGCCTCTAATTATTTCCTGTTTATGCCATTTTTTCATGTAATTTGCCTGGACTATTATACTTCCTTTAAAATAAAAACTACAAAGGAATATCAATCAATACATATACATTTTTTATTTATTTAAGTTAAAAATGAACATTAGCATCTTTGTTTTTTTAAACGTGTGCTTTTTTTTAATATTAAGTGCTGAAACAATCATTACAAAAAAAAGAACATATACAGAAGTGAACAGACAATATTGTAAAATTGACTTTCTTCTTCAATTATAAAGAAATTAAATATAGCATTCCTTATTATTTAGTAAAATATTTCTTAAAGAATATTTAAAAAAAAAAAAAATTAAATCACAATGCTGTTGTTTGGAACATTAATAACATTTTATTAAAAAATTACGTTAATATATATTACAATTTTTTTGGATTTTTTTTCTATTTTTATAAAGCGCAAATATATTTCGTAAATATACAGAAAGCTCCGACTTAATAAAACACATGTCGAATTTAGGTATTTTTTTTTTTTATAAAATACCTTATATACAATAAAATAATAATTAGTATAGTATTTTAATAACAAATAAATAAATAATAATTATAAATAAACGATCCTGTTGTGTCATTAGTATAATAAAAAAAAAGTAACTAAAAAAATAATAAAACAGGATCTGTGTATGGAATATTTATTATATGTCGGGAATTTATCGGAACAAGTCTGAACAAGATTATTTTTTTTAAATGCACGTTTTTATAATATTTCTAACAATTTAATCAAGCAAAATACAAATATGAATGGACTTGAAATATTATTATTAATAATCTCTAAATATTTATAAAATTTTATTTCATTACAAAATGTGTTACATGATATAATAATAAAATTGAGAAATTAATTTCTCGTATAAAAAAAAAACATTCAAAAATACTTAAAAAATAGTAAATAATTATAAAAAGTAAAAAATTATATGTATAAATATTAAAAATATATTATTGTTAACTATTTAGAAATATATCAGAGTTCGGCTAATTTTAGTAATTCAGGTGATTGAAATGGCACACTTTGTACTATTTTCAAATGTTTTTGAGAGCTATATTTCTCAGTAACGGCCTGTGTGGAGAAAACAAAAAATAGTCAAATTAGTCAAAGTATTAAAATCAAGTCAGATTTAGATCAAATAATTGGTCTATAATATAGAACGAGTGAGTTTTTTTTTTATCTTGAGACAGTCTTATAACTCAAAAAGTGTATTATATGAAAAAAGTTGATTTATATCATGGGGGAGAGTAAACTTGCTCCTATTCTCTCAAAAATTTTCAAACTTTCATATACCACTGGCTCATTTCCGGAGAGCTGGAAAACAGCAAGAATTCAACCAATTAAAAAAAAAGGAGATCCTTCAAATGTAGCCAATTATCGTCCGATCGCCATAACTTCGGTTCTTTCTAAAATCATGGAAAAAATAATTAATGAGCAAGTTCTTCACCATTTAGAATCTAATAAACTAATCCATGATAGTCAATACGGCTTTAGACAATTTCGGTCCACCGGCGATATTTTAGCATATATAACTCATATTTGGAATAAAGCACTAGAGACTGGTAAAGAGACTTTCGTAATAGGCTTAGACATTTCAAAGGCCTTCGATCATGTCTGGCACAAAAATCTTCTTGCCAAATTACCTGCATTTGGCCTTCCCCCGAGCCTCTGCAAGTTGCTTGAGAGCTTTCTCTCAAACCGCTCTATTAAAGTCGAGGTTGACGGAATATCATCCTCGTCCTTTAATACTAATGCTGGAGTTCCTCAGGGCTCAGTCATCTCTCCCACACTCTTTATTATCTATATTAATGACCTATTAAATCTGCCCTCCAATCCAATACATTGTTACGCTGACGATAGCACCCTCCACAACGCTCAATCCTTACTAGACAATCGCGCAAACATAGCCTCCTCAATAAATTCAGATTTAAGCATGCTTAAAAAATGGGGATCTCACAATTTGGTAAACTTTAATGCTGGCAAAACACAGTGCTGCCTAATTTCTAGGCGCGCAGATAGGAACCTTCCGGACATTTCCTTTGATTCGAGCTCATTGGAATTCCGTAATAAAATATCAATGTTAGGTGTCACCTTAGGTTCTGACCTCTCTTGGAATGACCATATTATCTCAGTAGCAAAAGCTGCAGCATGTAAGCTTGGCTTTCTTTTCCGAACCAAACGATTTTTCACCCCCACTCAACTCCTTATATTATACAAGGCTCAAATTCGCCCCTGTCTTGAATATTGCTCGCATTTGTGGAGAGGAGCCTCCAAGTATTCTCTTAATACCTTAGATGCAATTCAGAGGCGAGCTATAAGACTGATAGGCGATCCTACATTAACTGACACTCTCGACTCCTAGCCCATCGTAGATCTGTCTCCGCCCTATCCCTTTTTTATAGATATTACCATGGCTTTTGTTCTGACGAAATAAAATCGATAATCCCACCAAAGGCCTCATTTGCCCGAAATACACGATTTTCTAAAATTCAACACCCCTACGCGCTTAAACTAGATACTAATCGAACAAACGCATTCGCCAATTCATTTATCCCTATGACATCTAGAGACTGGAATTCTCTTCCCCCGACCGTCTTTCCAGCTACTTATAACCTTCAAACTTTCAAGACCAGCATCCACAGATACCTTCGACTTCTACCCAATCCCTAAATCTCCCCTTATCTTCACGTTACAAGGGTCCACCACGGACTTCAGAGGTTGTACCTTCTTGGTGCAACTTCTTCTTGTATCAATATCATTATAAAAAAAAAAAAAAAAAACTACGCTATTATTTGTCGACCAAGAACAAGCTTTCAATGGTATTTTAAGACCATGTTCTGTTTTTTAAATAGAAACATATATTTTGCTATATCTAGACTTAATCTCCAAAAAAAACTGAACAACTTTCATTAAAACTATTTTTTATACGACATCAAATAAACAAAATATTATCTAAATTAGATTAAAAAAAATTCTAATAATTATTTATTTTTAACAATTATTCAACTTAATTATCAAATAATAATGATTAAATAATTGATTTTGAAATAATAATGACTAAATAATTAATTATCAAATAACTAACGACGCACTGCAAATATTTGATCGGCTATAATCTGATTCCTTCAGGGAAGGCAATTGGAAACCATCCCTGTGAAAAATTTCCCCAGGAAAATTACAATGAAGAGAATACTTAAAATCAAAAATAGCGATTGATTCTCATCTATTACTTGAGGAATAACCATTCTACAATGGATTTTTGACGTTTCGGTTATTATTGGTAACTATTGCTGAAGACATGGAGGAATAGGCTTAAAAAAAAAAATTCAGTCGAATTGAGAACCTCCTCCTTTTTTAAGTCGGTTAAAAATAACAATCGATTCTTATCTAATACTAGAGGAATAACAATTCTACATTGGATTTTTGACGTTTCATTACTCAAGCTTGAGTTGTTTGCCATACAAGAATTTAGTCTTTTTGATTTTAAGTCGATTCTTCCACGTTTTCAGTAGAGGTTTCCATTAATAGTCAAAACATCAAAAATGGAATGCAATAAGGTTATTCCTCTAGTATTAGATAAGAATCGATCGTTATTTTTGATTTTAAGTCGATTCCTCCCATGTCTTCAGCAATGGTTACCAATAATAATCGAAACGTCAAAAATCCATTGTAGAATTGTTATTCTGCGAGTATTAGATGAGAATCGATCGATATATTTGATTTTAAGTCAACATGGACTGAAAATAGCCAGTGATATCTGAATAATAATAAAGGAATAAATATATTAATATTTCAAATGAATTTTTATAAAGTTTAGGAACGATCCGTTGCAGTTTATTTTAAATTAAGGATATGTATAGAAATATATAGGTTTCCATTTAAAAAACAGAACTTGACCTTAAAATACCCTTGAAAGTTTGTTCTACGTCGACAAACAATAGCGTAGTTTAGTTTCCACCCTGATATTATGTTGTTTTATGTTGTTTTACTTTTTATTTTGTCTTTGTTCTTTTATGTCTTTAATTTAAAGTAATTTATTAAATTTATGTTTTTGAATTTCTCTGTTAATTTATCTTAAAATTTAACCCTCGACTCAAGATTAATCTTACAGAGGGTTAAATTTTATTTTATTTCATTTTAATATAATACATATAGTTGTGTTCATGATTTGAATTTTGATTCAAATTTTAATTGATAAATATTGTTAAGGTTCAATATGTATTAATATATATGTAAACTGTGCATGTAAACTGAGCCAAATAAATAAATAAATAAATAAATATAAATAAACTTTTATTTGAAACTTTTTTTCATATAATGCACTGTTTTTGTGTTATTTGACTGTCTCAAGATAAAAAACTCACCCGGTATATTAGCCTTACTTTTTTCTTAATTGATTGTCTAAATAAGCAAGGTGCACACCTAGAAATACTTGAAAATTTTTTAAGAATACTTCTAGATAATATTGCGACAAATAATATTATTCCCCATTTGTTCAATGTAAATTTCAAGCATAAAAAGCGGCTACTTCTAGAGTTACGGATTTGGAACCCTGTTTTTCCCGGCTTTGTATATCTCGTAGCCAGTGATTTAGAGTGGGGTATTTTATAGACAGGGGCCTTATTTTAAATTCTTTATAAAAAAGTATACATACCCTATATTTAGACTTCTGTGATTTAATCAACAGGCGTGCCAATAATGCTATAACAGGTTTGAGATCTTCAGGTGAATAGCGCGAATTCTCAGTTAACGTATTTGTCCAGAGACCCTCTTGGAAATTAAAGTGGATGAGCAAACTCAGATAAAGAGAGCCGGCTGCCACTGCCGAGGGGGGCACATGAGACCAGTCATGGTCTACCAGTGTAAGTTCCATTAGGTATTTAGCCAGAGTATGATGACGCATATGAACATTTGCAAGCTGAAAAGAAAAGAATTCAAACAAAATGTTAATAAAAAATTTACATACAAGCACCCTCCTATAACACGGTTGATAGGTTTCTAGAAAATGTTTCACCAAGAACCTATTCAACATTCTCCCTTAACAAAATTAAGAGTCCATTGTCAAGGCATCAATTCCAATTGTTTTCAAACTTTTTTTAAAGAACAAGAGTCCATTCATATATCAATTGAATTGTTAACATATAGACAAAATTTGTATTTAATAGGAAAATACACTTTAGAGAAATACGTACTTATAGATTAAAATACAAAAATATCATATTATGAAAGTGTGTGCCGGGATGGACTCTCGTTCTTTAAAAAAAGTTTGGAAACAATTGGCTCTTAGTAGACCGAAACCAAACAGCCATGGTGTTCGAACAATAATACATAGTACCTGGAGGCACCGAGCGATGCTCGGCAACTTCATCCTTCAGTTAAAACCTATATTTTAATATTATTTTTAATTTAAAATTCTGATAAAAAGGTCGATTTTTATTTGAGAGCCGTTTTAAAATTAAAAAAAATACAAATATATATAGTATTCGCCCACTGTACCCACATCCCGCTTGACCCCACCCCCGAAACCTCGCCCTACCCCCGGATCCCCCACCACTGCACCCCACCTCCTGCACCTGTTTTGATTCAACCATATGATTCATTTTTATTCATCCAATTGTTAATAAATAAAACCTATCAAAATGTGTAGTTTTTTCAGAAAAATGAGGCCGGCTTATGCGAAATTTATTTTTAAATAAATTCTTGATTATTTTTTATTCTATTAAATAAATAAAGTTCTTTATAAAACGTTTTTATTAATATTTCTAACGTTTATGGAGAACAAAATATGTTAAAATCCACAATTACAATACTTCTTCAAGGCCTTTTAGAACAATGAATTAAGGCAACCCATTGTCTGCCAGGGTACAAAGGGAAAAAAGAGTAATCTTTTTTTAAAACCCTAAGAATGGGATTTGTCTAACTGAGAATAATTAATTTGATTACGAAAAAACCCATCAAAAACAATTTTGTCGAAGATGTGACCGTGACAGATCGAATTGTCACCCCCAAAACCCCTAACTCGTGAATTTCATCAAAATCGGTAGAGTCGTTTTCAAAATATAACCAAGATACAAATATATAAACAAATATATATACAAATAAATATACAATTTTTGCTCGTTTAATAAGAGTAGATTTCCGCATAAAGAAAGAATTGTATCTTCTTTGTTTTTTAAAAAAAGCCTAATATCCGCTTAGCTTGGCAGGTAAACTCTCTTAAAATCTCTGTATATTAAATTAATCTTGCCTAGTTTCATTAATATCTGTTTAAATTTTATGTTTACAGAGTTTTAAAGATGATATCATGATGATGGCGTCCATTATTCTCATCTCCTTGAGGGGCGATCTGCACTGGCCAGCACGGTCGCCTGATTTAGCCCCATGTGACTATTTTTTATGGGGCTATCTAAAATCAGTTGTGTTGTCCTGGGACTCTGGCTCACCTAAAGAACAACATTCGTCAAGTTATCGCAGGCATACCCGTCGAGATGCTGGGAAGAGTTGATCTAAACTTCCGAGGTTCGATTTACGCAGTGTATTGAGAATAATGGACGCCATCTGCCTGATATCATCTTTAAAACTGTGTAAACATTAAATTTAAACGTTCTACTTTACTTGGTGCTGTTTAAAGAATTAAATATATTATATCTGCGTTACTTTTTTTTTTATTAGGCTAAGGCCACACCATACGTGCCAAGCTAGGAGCTATGCTTGCGTACAAGATACACAAGGCTCCTCCTACCTTGGTGACACACAATTCACTTTCGCGCCGTCTGTTAATGAGAACAGAACAAATATGTCTCTCTCTAAGCCAGGGCTTCTTAAACTTTTTTGATTGGCGACCCCATTTTGACAGAGAAGTCATTGTTGCCCTATGTTTCGCTACACCAAAATTCCGTTTCGCGATTCAAAATCGAAGGTGTTGGATACATGAAATTAACTTTTCAAGACCTCGACATGGAGAATTCGAACGTTTGTACAAAGAATTTCGAAGATATGACGATAAGTTTCATTCATACCTACTTATGAAGCAGGATACGTTTGATATACTACTTGCAAAGCAAAAAGCCAAGTTACAAAAAACACACACCGCATTCAGATATTCTTTAACACCTGAAGAATGACCTCTGCAACCCCTTACCACAGCTTTTTTAGTATAAGCAAGTGCTTGTGGTGTTTATTTGATGGGTTCTAAAGTGGTTCCCCTTTAAAAACAGCAGCAATTAAAACTTCATCCATTGTAAAATCACTAGTCGAAAAACAAAAATAACCAAGACGTTCGTTCGCTAGGCGCGTGGTGACTAGCTAGACACCTACCTAGCGTGGCCATATGCGATAGTATGCAATATGTCTGTTCACTAAGAGTAGCTTGGCTCTTAGCAATAGCCTTTGTAGTGTGGCCTTAGCCTTAATGAATTTCTAAATAAGCAAGGTGCTCTGCCCCGCCCTATATTAATTTGTAGACCCTGAAGAAAGAGGGAAATCCTCCGTAACGTCGGTTTATGAGTGAAGAAAAAAATATCTGTCCAATAAATCTCTTTTATTCATTATCCTTGGGAGGCTGCCTTCCATCACTTCTCAATTGGCTTTAACATTTATATTATTCTAGTGTGGTAGAGAGGTGGATAAAGATATACTCTCTACCAGACTAGGATAAAATGTCAAAAAAAGTATAACATATATAAATAACTTACCTTGCTAAAACGTCGTAGAAAATGCGATTGAAGAGGGATGCTTAAAGTGAAGTCAATTTGTTTAAGAATGGTTGGTTCTATTTTTAATATTTCCTCTGGAGAATAGCTATTATCAGTAATATAAACAAAATTGGCTAAGTCGGGGAAAGCTAATTCTTCATATTTGGAGGCAATCATCATGCACCCGACTCCAATCAATTGAAGATTTCTTCTCGTGGCGATTGTAGTGGACTAGAATAAGTAGAGAATATTTCGTTTTAATTAAGTTTATTTAAATTATAACTAAGTCTAAACATACATTTGGATACACAGTCAAATGGGAATTAAAGGAAATGACATTGTCGATCAACTATGGTATAGCCAAAGATGCTGGCAAAACTACAGAGATGACTGATTTTCAAGTCCCGGCTTCTCATTTTATAGCCCTCTTGCTAGCCAAGGTGCTTATATCTTATACAGGGTGGGCCATCTAACATATGGAACATTGGAATTTGAACTATAGGTTATTTTGAGGTTGGAAGGTTTGATGACATTTCCGATGTGACAGAAAGTTAGTTTTATGTTTGAAATGGGTCTCTTTTCGCTCGAACAAAGTTGGAAAATATTAAAAACTTATTTCCAAAGTGGTGAGTCTTCTACTCAAACTGTAAGAAATTTACGAAAAAAAATTGTCAAAAAGGATGTACCAAAAACGCAGTTTGTGGATCAAATTGTGAAGCGAGTTCGTGAAATTGGATCGTTGTTGGATAAAACAACCTGTGTACGTACTCGTCCAGTGCGCTCAACCGAAAACATCGCTGCTGTTGCCAGAGTGTGGGTGAACAACCATCAACATCAACTCGTCATCGTTCTCAAAAATTGAACATTTCACGCACTTCGAGAAGAATTTTGCGTAAAGATCTCGGTATGAATGCGTACAAAGTTCAATTAGTGCAAGAGCTGAAGCCGCATGACCATCCGATGTGTTTTCGGTTTGCTCAATGGGCCGAAGACCGCTTGATCGAAGATGAGCATGTTTACCGAAAAATCATCTTTTCAGATGAAGCTCATTTTCACCTCGGAGGATACGTCAATAAGCTAAATTGTCGTATCTGGGGCTCAGAAAATCAACACGTCATCGTGGAGAAACCAATGCATCCACAACGAGTGACTGTCTGGTGCGGATTTTGGTCTGGCGGCATTATTGGGCCATTTTTCTTCGAAAATGAGCAAGGAAACGCCGTTACAGTGAATGGCGATCGCTACCGCGCCATGCTAAATGATTTTTTGTTTCCCAAAATTGAAGAGGATGACATAGAAGACATTTGGTTTCAACAGGACGGCGCAACGTGCCACACAGCCAACGTAACAATCGATCTTTTGCGCACTGTTTTCGAAAATCGCATAATCAGCCGAAATGCTGAGGTCAATTGGCCACCTCGAAGCTGCGATTTGACTCCGTTGAACTTTTTTATGTGGGGAGCCGTTAAGGACAAATGTTACGCTAGCCATCCAGAGACGATTGACGACATGAAACATGAAATCGAAGTTGCTATTGACGAAATAGAGACCCAAACAATCGAAAAATGTAATGAAAATTTGGACTGATCGAATGGGGTATTGTAAGGCTAGCCGTGGCAGTCATTTGAATGATGTCTTCCATTCCTAAATGGAAAGGTTCAATCTTTCTAATAAACTCATAACTTTGGAAGAATATTCATTAGTTTTTTTTTATACCCGATTCAAATTCCAAATCTTAAATGGCTCACCCTATATCTTTATATAACACATCACTCAAAAAGTCTCCGGTCTAACTAAGAAAAACATTTTTTTTTTAGAAATTCCACTTTATTCATCAACATACTCTCCTTCAAGAGTGATACACTCATTCCAACGCTCCTCTAACTTTTCGATGGCCTTTATGTAAAACATTGTCTTTGCTCTCAAGATAAGCCTCAGTTTCAGCAATCACTTCTTAATTTGAGTCAAATTTCTTTCACTGGAGCATCTTTTTCATGTCTGCAAAAAGCCAGTAGTCGCTGGGGGCCAAATCTGGAGATCCATGTTTCATCCATTCTCACATAACGACGCAAGAAATCCTTTTTATTTCGCTTGAACAGCTCTGAATCGCAAACGCGGCACCCACTTCGAAAGCAACTTGCGGATGCCCAAATTTTCATGTAAAATTGTAAAGACACTACCTTCTGATATCTTCAAGGTGTCAGTTATCTCACGCAACTTCATTTTACGGTCTTTTAAAACTATTTTGTGAACATTTTTTATGTCGATTTTGGGCGACCAGAGCGTTCAGCATCATCGGTGCTTGTGGGACCGCGTTTTAATTCAGCATACCCGTCAATAATAGTTGATTTCCCTGGTGCAGAGTCCCCATAATGCTTATCAAGTCACTGATTGACTCCAACAGTATTTTCCCCCATCAAAAAAACAGTGTTTAATCAACACACGAAATTCCTTTCTATCCATTGTCTTGATTACAAAATTGGGGTCACTAAAACGACTGTAACCTCTAAACTAACCGTCAGAAAGCCATGAAATTTTGACACGTACTTTTAGAAGGTTAATAATACCCGGAAATCACGCGGGTCTGACAACAGTGTTGCCATTTATGTGTCAGACCGGGGACTTATTGAGTGATCTTGTATATTGATGTAACTTTCAATATTTAATATAATTATAAATAAATTATGAATTACATAATATATATAATATATTAGTTAGAACAAAGAACATGTTTGTTTATTTTCGATATCAATAATAATAAACACATTGTTGTTGCCATGGCAACCTAATTAGAATTAATTAATTAAGTAATATAAGTTACGCGCCCAAAAAGTGCAGAATCGACAGCCTTGATGCTATCATCAAACCTGCCGATTCATCAATTTAGGAAGATATAAAAGACCCCTTGCCACAAGGCTTAGACAGACTTGATCAGACCTCGGCTCTGCTCACTTCTCCAGACAGGAACAATACGGTTCACTGTCGGGTCATCCCATCTTAAATATTATATTATTAAACTATTTTTATCCTCCAGAATAACCATCAGTTATTCCAGTATTTTATAATCCCTCTTAATATATTCAATTGTAAAACTAAGTGTAAAATTTATAAAGGTTTTTTAAATAAAAAGTATTTTTAAAAATAAATCTTGCGATTGTTTTTAAAAAAACTTCCTCCAGGCAAGAAAAACCATAATTTATATGTATCAATTTTCCCCCTTGAATATTGTTCTTAAAATTTGGTTAACAAGGCGATGTCAGAATTCTGTTGTGTCGATCTTTCAATCTTTTTTTTCGTCATCACAAATCGATGAACTTTTAATATTGAATATATTATAAATAAATTATGAAGTACATAATATATTAGAACAAAGAACATGTTTGTTTATTCTCTATAACAATAATAATATTTAGATTGTTGTTGCCATGGCAACCTAATTAGAATCAATTAATTAGGTAATATATATTATATCATAATATGTCTATGTTTATTTGCATCAAGCAGAGGACAAATTCCTTGTTTCTCTTTATGATAATTTATTACAATATATAAGTTACTATATTGAGTTTGTTTGGAAAGTTAAAATAATCATTAATATCTTACCTGAAGAAATCGGTCTAGTATAGCGACAGTCAGAAATAACGTTTCTTGTTGCAATTTGAATTCTTGATGAACTTCAACAAGCCAATCAATTAAAACTGTTCTCATATTTTCTCTTAAAAATGGATGATTTTTTAAATAGTGTGGACGAACACAATTTACTTTCTAAATAATGGAAAAAAAATGTAAAATTATATATAACGATACAAAAATATTAATTAAATATATACCGGATGAATTTTTTTTTATCATGAGACAGTCTTATAACTCAAAAACTGTGCATTATATGAAAAAACTTGATTTATATCAAAGGGGAGACTAAACTATGCTATTTTTGTTGACCTAGAACAAGCTTTCAAGGGAATTTCAAGGTCAAGTTCTGTTTTTTAAATAAAAACCTATATTTTACTTATTTTGATTGGTAATGTCCATCGATTAAATTAATAAAGTTGTTATAGGGAAATAAGGACTATATCTGCAAATAATTTATATTTTGTTGCCAACGTTTCGTCAAATTTGTTGACTTTTTCAGGGCTCAAATAGTTAACTTCCCAGCATATTTGTCATTTTTATAATTATTCTTTCGTAGTAAACATATCAACGCATATCAACATCAAAATGACAAATATGCAGGAAGTTAACTATTTGAGCCCTGAAAAAGTCAACAAAGTTGACAATAAAATATAAATTATCTGCATAAAAGATATATATAGTCCTTATTTCCCTATAACAACCTATATTTTACTTTAACTAGCCTTAATCTAGAAAAAAAAACAGAAGAACTTTCATTAGACTTTATACGACATCAAATAAACAAAATATTAAATCAATTAGATCTCAAAAAAAATCCTAATAATTATTCAACAATGATTAAATATTTAATTTAATTATTAAATAAATAATAATAATTAATAATAAAAAATGCTCCATTTTTATTATGGTAACTAACTGCAAGGTCCGCCTTCGGCGGCCCTCTTGCTGACCAGGGGGCACGCCCCCTGGACCCCAACTCACGAACTCCACCCTCATACCGCACCATGCACCCTATGCATCAAAATATCAAAACGTTATATAGCTAAAAATGTAAGTTAGAAGACATCTGATGTAAATATGAAATTTTATAATAATCCCTTCAGCCGTTTTTACGTGAATCGTGAGCAACTTTATAAACATCATTACATCATTATAAGCACTAATTTTCATTGTTGTAACTTTCCAATTTAATAATTATTTATTTAATAATTAATTATTTAATCATTATTACTTGATAATTAAGTTGAATAATTGTTAAGAATAATTATTAGGATTTTTTGAGATTTAACTAATTTAATACTTTGTTTATTTGATGTCGTATAAAAAAATAATTCTGATGAAAGTTGTTCAGTTCTTTTTGTAGATTAAGGGTAGATAAAGTAAAATATAGGTTTCCATTTAAAAAACAGAACTTGACGTTGAAATTGACGTTGAAAGTTTGTTCTGGGTCGTCAAATAATACCGTAGTTTGGTATAAATTAACTTTTTTTATATAATGCACTGTTTTGAGTTATAAGACTGTCTCAAGATAAAAAAACTCACCCTGTATATTTTATTCTTACCTCTAGACTAAAGAGATATTTATAGATATCTTGTACATAATTTCCAAGAAGTATTGGATTATCTTTTTCATCAATTTCTTCCTCAGGCAATGTTTCTATTACAGATGAACTAACGTGAAGGGTCAGATTCTTCAAATTAGCTGTTATATTAGTAGTAGTAGTAGTAGTAGTAGTAGTAGTAGTAGTATCTGGAGCAGTTGTGTCTTTTTTCACTTTAGTTGGTTTGGCTTTTTGCGGAATGTTTGATCCATTTGTAGTTAGAGGAGGTTCTACTTTAATAACAGACTTGGAATTAGTTTTTGGGATATGTTTTTCTTTGGTTGTCACACCTTTCCTTAATTTTGAAGTTACTGTTTCACGTGGTTGAATAAATGTATCTTTTCCTTTAAGAGCAACACTAAAACAAATATTTTAAATGTAAATTATTTTTTCAAGACAATTATTTTTTTATTTTGTGCAGTAGTACAAGAATAATTTTTAGCATTATTATCATTCAGTTCTATAATCAGTATTAAATAAAGTAAGTGACCCAAAAGCGAACATAGCCCTTTAAGCGGACACCTTAAAACATTTGTGATTATAAATAAATAAATAGTTAGGTATCTTGACTATCTTGGAGCTATCTTGATCCAAACGCCAACCAAAGAATCATTAAAAACGGTTCTTATACAAAGAAGTTATGCCTGAACATAGCTACCTAACAAAAAGGGTCCAATACCAATGAAAGTTATATTTTTACCAATCTGAAACTATACTGAACCCAATGCAAAAAAATCATCAAAATCGGTTCATAATTGACGAAGATATCAGGTAACATAGAGACAAAAAAAAAATTCAGTTGAATTGATAACCTCCTCCTTTTTTGAAGTAGGTTAAAAATAAGGGCAAATAGGCCCCAAATTCTGTCTACTATGTACAATTCCATCGCCTTCTGAACAGTATTGTTAAGAGTGGCCTACATAACATAAAGAATTTGAGGCCTATTTCCCTTTATTTTAAACACAAATGTTTTAAGGTGTCCGCTTTAAGGGGTATGTCCTGTCCACTTTTGGGTCACTTACTTTATAACAAATCAGAGGAAAAAGGAAACAATAAGTGTTTTCTCGTACGACCAATTGTAACGTTTCGCTGATTTATTCCAGCTTCATCAGGCTCTTGATCAAATTACTTTCATATAATAATAAAACTTGATCAAGATGCGAGGTAGGTTTCACAAAAAAAGAAATAAAACAAAATTGAGTTTTGAATTCGATATATTTCGGGGGTGAGCCTATCATCAGGAGTCAAAAAAGTTTTCTTTGATTCCTGATGATGGGCTAACCCCCGAAATATATCGAATTCAAAACTCAATTTTGTTTTATTTCTTTTTTTGTGAAACCTACCTCGCATCTTGATCAAGTTTTATTATTATGTTAAAATGTTTCACCTAGAACCAACACCGAACTCCTTAAAACTTATTCAAATTACTTTCAAACACTTTGTCACTTGATTTTGACTTGACATTCAGGCAGGCGCGGATCCAGCCCCCCCCCCCCTCCCTTGGAAAAAATAAAACAATAAGAATAATTACACTGATAAACAATACTCCTTTAAATAAAACTAAGTGATCTTTAAGTATTCAGATGTGCTGATAAAGAATATCATGACTAGACTCTTGCTGCTGAGTCTTTCTGCCTAGCTTCTGTAAATTCATGTATGATCGCCTCTGATTGCATATTTATATATAATTATGTCGGGCCATGTAAAATCTACAGAGCTTGCTGTTCTCTTTCCTCTACATAGCCCCAATTATGCATTAAGAAGTAGGTATAATGCCATTCTATCCAGAGATGCCTACTGGTAGACATGCTGAGAAAGAAATCCAGTGTTCAGACTCTGCCATTGTTACAATGAGTTGGCACCAAAATTGGTTAATCCTCAGGAATTTTCTTTGGAAATCAATAAGGTAGCGGCTTTATTCAAGAAGCTCACACTTATTTATGAACTAATGTAATGCCAATTTATAATTATGTAATGTGTTGATGTATTTAATGAGTATTGTAATATATTGTTGTGTATGTAATATATAATTTTATAATTTTGTAAATTGAGGCTTCTAGCCGTTGAAAAATGAAATAAATAAATAGATAAATATCACATCCTGTTATCACTTAAGATGGGCAGATCGAAAATACAAGTATTTTGGATACTTTTGTATTTTGTATCGAAAATACTCATTTCCAATGTATTTTGTTGAAATTAACCTAAAGCGCACACTGAGCTGCGTCAATCAGGCGACGCAGCGCAGGCAGCACAGCACAGGAAAAAAAACACTGCGCCGCACAGTGTGCGCGCACATTGAGAAGCCGTTTCGGGCAGCAGGTCGACGAAAGCACACAAGTAAATAAACAAATATAATGAAAATAAACAAAAACAAAAATTTCCTAATTTTAATAGATATATAATAATATTTGCTGTAAAGTATTTGTGGGTTTTAATATAAAAAACCAATTAAAAAATAAAAAACTGCGCCCAGCGTGAATCAGTTTCTGTGGCGTCTCCACAAGTGGGCTCAGTCGGCACGTGGGGCAGGACTGTGCTGCGGCTCAAAATGGGCGCCTCTACTTAAAAACATGGTTCACAAAAAATGGCCTGCCTGCGGCGCGGAGCTGCGTCTCCAGTGTGCGCCCGGCCTAACAGTTGCAGAGATAGGCAGTATCGAAAATAAATGCCACTAAATAATATTCCAGTACAAGACACTCTTTTATTATAGACCAGTAGTTCCCAACCTGGGGGTGATTTGGGTTATCAGAGGGGCGATAAATAAGTAGGGGGCGATGAGTATTCAAAGAGGGAAAAATTAAAATACACTCACGTGCAAAGAAATGGAATCACTTCCCTTGCGAGTTGTTAAATTATTATTAATTATTTGACACGGTTACTGAGTTTCTCAACAAGTCTGATCCTATTTTAAGAGAGAATTTGAAGCATCGCAAGTTGGAATTTGCGTATCTTACAGATATCTTCGAAAATATGAATGAAGTCAATATAAGGATGAAACTTATCAAGGCCAAAGGAATTATTTCATCATTCATCGCCAAGATAGATATTCACAAGGTAAATATTGGCCGTAAAGAGCTGATTCAGTTTCCGACCCTTAAAAAATGTTCAGTGTCAGATAACGAGACTCCTGGACTCCCAGAAGACAAAATACTAATTTTTACTGATCACCTTGACCAGTTAAAAACTGACATGGAATCAAGATTTGAAGATTTGGCAACTTATAAATTCCTGATTGGATTCTAGATCCTTTCTTGCTTGAAGTTGTGGATAAGCTTAATAAGTCTTTGCAGACGGAGTTTCTAGATCTGAAGTATGACTGTGAGACGAAAATCATTTTCAAGCAGAGCGGTTACGAGTTAACCTGGGTGAACCTTATGGACACTTATCCACAAAGTGGGGGGAAAAAAATTGAACCACTTCTCATCTCGTTCCCGTCAATATATTTAGTTGAAAAAGGATTTAGTTCTCTTGTCCAGCCAGAGGCGTAGCCACGGGGGTGGGGGGGGGGGGGGGGGGCAGATGAGTAACGGCAACGACAAACCGTTTCTTATGAAAAACTAACCGTAATTAATTATATTTCATATGTTTAATCAAGAATTATTTTTTAATTTCTTGAAGTACCTTTTTAGTCGAGTTAAATTGTTCTCTAAAGGGCCCCTCGCGGAAAAGTTTTGGGGTAGTTGTAATTTCTTCGACCCTTTATGTTTTTGGGTGTGCTGAATCCCAATCTGAGAAGAGCGCGTTTTCGACAAAGACCATTCTATACATTTTTAAAATAAATTACAATTCAAACAAAGTTACATAATTGGATAATGGTAACCCGTGCCGCAATGAGGTTGAAATTTTGAAAAACTCCAATTTTTTGCAAAAAATTGCAGTTTTTCCTTTATAAAATGAAAACCAATCATTCTAGAAACTTGAGTCCTATCTCATTCTCTACGAAATTTTTTGATAAAACTCTTAAATTTATAGATATCCGGGATTTTCCATGACAAGATAATATGATCCGAATCCTCAAAAGTGTCATGGAAAATGCTAGATATCTATAAATCTAAGAGTTTTAACAAAAAAAGTGGTCCAAGGAAACTTTTAAGTCAACAAAGTTTCCTAGAGAATGAGATGAGAATCAAGTTTCTAGGCTGAGTGGTTTTCATTTTATGAAGGAAAAACTGCGATATTTTTGCAAAAAATTTCAGTTTTTCAAAAGTTCATCCTTGGGTTACCATTATCCACTTAAGATGAAACTTTGTTTGAATTGTAAAAATTTTAATCTAGTTTAAAAATATATAGAGTGGTCTTTGGCGAAAACGTGCTTGCTCTTTCATGGTCAAAATGGGAAAAAATCGAAAAAAGTGCGAGTTTTTTGGATTTGCGGAAAAAAAAATAATCCATATTTCATCTAGCGCTTGAACCTGAACGAACGGTTGGTCGGAGAAAAAACCTAAATGATGAAATTTATAGGAAATTTTTCATTTTGCATAGGAAGATTATTTACAAAAAGTTGATAGTTTTCCAGAAAAACCGCCAAAAAATGAGATTTTTCACATATTTTTTGGCATTTTTGACAATGTTTCGTCACGAAATTTTGTTAGCAAACATAAGATTGGGATTCAGCACACCAAAAAACATGAAGGGTCGAAGAAATTACAACTAGCCCAAAACCTTCCGAGTAAAAACACAATTTAACTGGACTAAGTATTTGTTTTAATAAAAAAAAAATTCCCACTAAATATTTTGCTTTGTGACCCCCCCCCCCCCCCTGAAAATTTTACAGCTCCTCACAAAACATTATTATTTATACTTTACTTCAAATTAAAATTAGGCATACAATGAAAATGAAAAGGGGGCGATAGGTGTTAGTCAACCACCAGAAAGGGGCGATGAGTCACAAAAGGTTGGGAACCACTGTTGTAGACGATCATATACAAATCGAATCAGGAGTAAAATTCATCTATTTACAGATAATATGCTGAGGGGCAGATTTTTTGAATTACGTACAAATTTACATATATTGTAAATAATTTAGACAAACTAAACGATTGTGAAGACAAGTTGTTCAAAGAAACAATCCGAAAATGATGTTGAGAACTAAATCTGGTGGAATGTAACTAATAAAGAAAGCCCAGTAAGTAAATCAGTGATCAAATCGGATTTGAGTTCTTTTTGTCCGCTTTAGACATTATAAATCGTTTTTAAAATAATAGTGTTTTATAAAATGATTGTTATTCAAAATTTACTATTTATATTTTTAATACTGTATTTATTATTTCGAAGAATTTTATTATATATAAATCTATTTCTAAATGGTAATCTTTTTTACTCCAAGATATTTTAATATATAATACACTCGAGAGCAAATAAATCGCACACCCCACAGATTTTCACTTCAAACTTGAATATTTTTTAAATAATTTTTTTTTTTGCAAGTACTAATTTGATTAAATGAAAGTACACACTGTTAGGTAGCTCTTAAAAAACACAAAATGTTTACCTTTGACCAGGGCCGGATAAAGGGCGATTGGACCCAATCGGGCCCCCCATTTGAAAAGGGCCCCGCGTTACCATCAAAATGAACAAAAAAAATTTGGAAATTTAAAGCATATTGCTTTTGACGATAATGGATAAATTGTGAATTATTCAAATAATTAAAAATATATTTATTTTAAGTTCGCATTTCTGGATGAATTTCAAAATATGGAAAAAGAAGAACTTCAAAAACAGATGAATTAGAAATTTCCCTAACAGATTCTAAGTTAACAGAAAATGATGTACCAAAGGTGAAAGAAGCTGATATAGACGGAAAAATGTTAGTTGAAGAAATGGAAGCTTTGAAATCTATTTTTCCTTTAGAACTTTTGAAAATCCGTTTAAAATGTTCAAATTTTTATCGGATAATGATAGAGCAACGGCATTTCCAAACTTGTTTATTGCTCTCCGAATATTCTTAACAATTCCAGTAAGCGTTGCTTCTGGAGAGAGATCATTTTCCAGGCTAAAACTAATAAAAAACTATCTGAGATCCACAATGAATCAGGATAGATTAAATAGTTTAGCAATTATGTCGATTGAAAGTGAAGACGCAAGGAAATTAGATTTTCAAACAATTTTAGAAGAATTTACAGAACAAAAAATTAGAAATATGTAAATTCATGTATTCATATTCGGTGATGTAAATTTATATTCAATACTTAAATGTTTTTGTATTTTGAACATTTTTATTTTTTAATTTATGTAGAAGTTTACCTATCTGATGATCCATGGCATTTGATATATATATATATATATATATATATATATATATATATATATATAAATATACTGAATTTGAATTTTATTTAAATATAGGTATAGAGAGGGCCCCGCACCTATTCGATCCGGGTCTGCCTTTAACCTGCAAAATCATTAGATTACTAATAAAAGAACAAAAGATTCCGAAATTGCTCGTTTGAGATAAGGATGTTTGTGGGGGATTTGAGAAGGTATAAAAGGGTAATCAAACAATGAAATTAGTCAAATAAGCATTTATTAATACGAGGTATTACCTCCTCTAGCCTGAATTACAGCTTGCATTCGATGTTTTATCGAAGAAATCAATTTTTTTTTTAAATCCTGCGGTATCCTATTCGATTCTTCATTAATTGCGGTTTTAATCTCTCCGAGACTCGTAGGCACCGTGTTTCTTGATCGTACCCGTTTTTTCAGTTCGTCCCATAGATGCTCAATGGGCTTAGAGCAGGTCACGCCATAACCGGCACTTCAACCTCTTCCAAGTACTGGCGTACTATAGCAGTGGTGTGTGGTCTTGCGTTATCTTGCATGAAAATGAAATTTTCGCCGATATATCCGGAAAAAGGCACTACGTGATCCACCAGGATCTCTTCGATGTAGCGTTGAGAAGTCAATCCCTTTGATCGACAGCCGATATTGGGCCCTGTGATGAATACTAGTTCAGTTTTCGCCTCCAGCGACATGCCTCCCCAGAACATGCACGAACCGCCGCCATATGGGACACGCACAGAAATGCAGCACTGAGCGAAACGCTCACCAGGTCTTCGGTAGACTCTTCCTCGACCGTCGTTACCATGAAGACACATCCTGCACTCGTCAGAGAACAGTACTTTTTTCCATTGATCCATAGTCCATCCAATTCACGTGATTTCGAGGAAACTGAAGGCGTGCTGGGGTCAATATCGGGCAGGCTGCTGGTCTGTGTGATGTTAGGCCTGCTTCGGCTAGTCTTTTTCTAACTGTCCACCCACTAACTTTTCCATTTCTCAAACATTTTGGAGCTGCTGTCCGAGTCTAACTGCATTCAAACAGCGATTTCTTAGTGATGTTGATACAACAAAACGGTCATCAGGCTGTGTTGTAGCACGTTTTCGGCCACCAATCTGTTAATACCGCTGGTATACTCGTCGAACAGCAAATAGGCGTAAATTTAGTTGTTGTGCCACTTGACTTTAGTTTTGCTCTGCTTCAATTAGTGCAACCACTTGAGCCGCTGCTTCTGGTGAGATTATCCATTTTCTAGTACTGAATGATGTCTTATTTAATAAAAGACCATTCAGGCTGCAAGTTGGTATTTAAATGATGTCGTTTCAACGAACCTTTTAACCTTTTATACCTTCTCAAAATCCCACAAACATCCTAATCTCAAACGAGCAATTTCGGAATCTCTGTTCTTTTGTTAGTAATCTAATGATTTTGCAGGTCAAAGGTAAATATTTTGTGTTTTTTTAAGAGCTACCTAACAGTGTGTACTTTCATTTAATCAAAATAGTACTTAGAAAAAAAAATTAATTTAAAAAATATTTAAGTTTGAAGTGAAAATTTGGAGGGTGTGCGATTTTTTTGCTCTCGAGTGTATATATTTTATTGAATCGACTAATCGACCTTTTTGGAAAATAGATATATAAGAAAAAATGTTGTATTGATTGTTTTATATAATTAAAATAAATACCAATTTTTTTGCAACGAAATTTTCTCTGGAGAGAGACGGACTGGTAGAAATTTTAATTGAATGTAATGGAAGGCAGCCCAGGGGGGGTAGTGAGGGAAGAAAAAATTAACACATAAAATAAGGTGTAATTTATTGGAATCCTTCCTCCTTTCCTTTCAAACCGACGTTTCGGAGGATTATTCCCTCCTTCTTCAGGGTTTCAAAGGGTCAATGAATGAAACAAATAAAATGTTTCCTTCTTCTCTCCACAGTAGTGTTCAAAAACTTTCTTCATTTTTAACAAAGGCAAAGAAAAACATTTTTTTTTCCCCTTTTCTTAATTAGATAGATTGGGAAAACCGAATAGGTATCACCCAGTAGAAATATGTTTTAATAAAAAAAAGATATGAAAATATAGCAAAAGCTTTACTAAATGAAAATGATGAATTAAAAAACTAAAAAGGCCCCACAGATTTATACCAGTGATAAATTGAAAAGTAAAATTATTAGTTGAATAAAAGATTTCACTGTCGATGGTAACAGAATTGTTTTTATTTTAGGTTAAAAATAAAATAAAATGAGAGAGTCTTCTGTTTTTTAAATAAAATAATTTTTAATTATTTCTAGAGACTATAGTTTCGAAGGCATTGCCTTCATCATCAGTCTATCACAAATATTTCAAATTAGTTACAAATTAAGATTTATAATATACATAGAAAATTTTGAAAAATATATAATGTCTTTTTCTTCATGTTTCCTCTTTTCCCGTGTTATATTCTAAACTCCCAAGAGGAAACATGAAGAAAAAGACATTATATATTTTTCAAAATTTTCTATGTATATTATAAATCTTAATTTGTAACTAATTTGAAATATTTGTGATAGACTGATGATGAAGGCAATGCCTTCGAAACTATAGTCTCTAGAAATAATTAAAAATTATTTTATTTAAAAAACAGAAGACTCTCTCATTTTATTTTATTTTTAACCTAAAAAAAAAAAAAAAAAAATGAAAAAGTAAAAATTAACAAAAATAAAGAAATCAATGCAATATATGATACAGGATCAAATATTTCTTTATTTATTTTATTTATTTATTTATTTAAAAACAATGCTCTGAGGTGGCTACCTCGTAGAGCAGAAACAGAAAGAATATATATAGAAATAGTATCATTTAAGTAAGAAAACATAAAATATATAACATTTAAATGAGCAAACAGAAAGAATACATACATATAGTAACATTTAAATGAGAAACAGAAAGAATATAGATATAGAAACAGAAAGAATATAGGTATATAGTAAGATTTAAATGAGCAAGACTCTCCCAGCCCAGTGAGCAACCCAGAGTCAGCACAAGCAGGCGAAACTTTAGCAAGCAAAAAGTTAATATCTGAATTAAAAGTAAACTTTCTTTAAAACATTAAATGGTATAAATCATGTAGAGGGGCAAACCAAACTGGAATTAGAAATTGGTAATATAACAGATACCGTAAATGTATATGTAATCAAAAACGATAATTTTTCTTATGATTTATTATTGGGGCTAGACGCAATAAAAAAGCCATTTAGCTATCTAATTAAGAAAAGGAGGAAAAAAAAATTGTTTTTCTATGCCTTTGTTAAAAAATAAGAAAGTTATGAACACTACTGTGGAGAGAAGAAGGAAACATTTTATTTGTTTCAATCATTTGAAACCCTGAAGAAGGAGGGAAAAATCCTCCGAAACGTCGGTTTGAAATGAAAGGAGGAAGGATTCCAATAAATTACACCTTATTTTATATGTGTTAATTTTTTGTTTCCTCACTGACCCCCCTGGGCTGCCTTCCATTACATTCAATTATAAATAGCAATCTTTTAAAAAACAATCTTCAAAAACGTTTATTTTAATTCCATACGGTTCGATGAGAATTTTGTCCTTTATGACTTTTGACTTTTCTAATCTAAAAAAAGATCATAATTAAAAAAAAAAAAATATTAATTTAACAAATGAAGTACATTTGCCAGGTATTTGGACAAGAAACTAGAAAATCAAAGAATTCACATTCCAGTTTTCTATTTTCTTCTTGTCCAACATTCCTGCATCTTCTATTTTCTAGTTTCTTTTTTGTTAAGGGAGATGATTGGTGTGGGGGTTCTTGGTGAAACATTTTAAATAAACTAAAGAAAATTTTGAAAAATTCTAGAAACTTTTTAATTTTGTGAAACCTAACTAGTATTTTAAATTTTAAAAAGTTTCTAAAATTTACTTTATTCTAGTTTCTTGTCCAAATACCTGGCAAATGTACTTCATATATTAAATAATATGGACGCGTTTGAGTCCAATTTATTTAAGAAATGATCGAAATTTTAAATAACAAAAGGATATGAATAGTTTTTAGAATTCTGACTGCCTTATCGGCTGAGTAAGGGCAAAAAAATTTCAACATCCACTGACCCCATGAAAAATAATATTTATAATTAAAAGACTGATGATGAAGGCGTATAAAAAAATACTTCTAATAAAAGTTGTTCAATTTTTTTTGTAGATTAAGTAGACGTATAGAAACATATAAGTTTCTATTTAAAAACAGAAGTTGACCTTGAAATACTCCTTGAAAGCTTGTTCTAGGTCAACAAACAATAACTTAGTTTAGTTTCCCATAATTTCCCTCATAACTGAAAAACAGTATATTATATGGAAAAAAGTTTATTTATATCAGGGGGAAACTAAACTAGGCTATTGTTTGTCGACCTAGAACAAGCTTTCAAGGGTATTTCAAGGTCAACTTCTGTTTATTAAATAAAAACCTATATTTTTCTTTATATGTACATGTGTTCATTTGTTTATTGTCATGTATGGGGTGTTATACATTTACTATACAGGGTGGTGACTTGGCCGACGCAGCATAGCGATTACAATGTTAATTTTTGAATGTGCATTTATTTGCTCCCCTAATTATTTTAGAGTTAAAGTTCTTATAGGTTTTTTGTAGAGAAAAAATACTGAATCCGAACATATTTTTGTTTTCAAATTTTGAAATTTCAGAACGGTAATAATCAACATTATAAATAATTGTATTTTTACAAAAATCACTGAGGCCATGGCCAATATCCCCAAAAAATTAACGTTTGAGCGGGAATATTCGGTCATTGCATTTTAGGACCATTTTTCTTAAATGAAAATTTAACTGGACAGCGCTTTTTGCAGTTATTGAAAGAGGTATAGTTCCGGCTGTAACGGAAAATGCTCGAGAAAACCAAGATATTTGGTTCCAGATGGATGGTTGCCCCGCACACAACAGCCGCGATGTCCGTGAATTTTTAAATAATCATTTTGAGAATAAAATCATTGGACCTAGGTTTACGATTAGCTGGCCTGCAAGGTCCCCCGATCTTTCTCCCAACGATTTTTTTCTTTGGGGACATTTAAAATCAAAGATTTACTCTGGACAAACATTTCAAAACTTAGATCAACTCAAAAATCGTATACAAGCCCAATGTGATAAAATATCACGGGCCATTGTTTAGTGGTAAATGGTGGTTTATTCGAACATTTCCTATGATTGTTATTTTTTGTTATAATTTTATGCATTTGTTAATTATGTTAAAAAATTAAATTCTGTTTACCTTAGTAATTTTATTGTTTTAAAAGTTTAAAAATATTACTTATAATTTCGTTGATTATTCTTGTGAAAATTTAAAAGCTGGTTCTAAACTTCATCTACGTGAATCTACTATTTTTATTTATCAATGACGAATACAAAACTCAGCCCATTCAAATTTAACGAGTTTCTCATTATGGTAATCAATCAATTCTAATAAGAACTGATTTTAAAAAGTTCAAATATAACAAACGTCAAATAGAAACAACAAATGAAAATGCCTTGTTTGTTTTAATAATTCCATGGCATCAGTGATTTTTGTAAAAATACAATTATTTATAATGTTGATTATTACGGTTCTGAAATTTCAAAATTTGAAAACAAAAATATGTTCGGATTCAGTATTTTTTTCTCTACAAAAAACCTATAAGAACTTTAACTCTAAAATAATTAGGGGAGCAAATAAATGCACATTCAAAAATTAACATTGTAATCGCTATGCTGCGTCGGCCAAGTCACCACCCTGTATATGTTTATTATAAATTGTTATATTTTAGAATGTATTGATTATCTTTATCTTTTGTATCTCAAAATTGAATGTATTACTTAAAAACAAATTACATATATTTGTTTAATTGTATGATGTATAGCTAAAATAGCTAATAAAGAATTATTATTATTATATTGTTTAAATTACCATAAAAAACTGAACAACTTTCATAAGAACTATTTTTTTATACGACATCAAATAAATAAAATATTAAATGAATTAAATTTCAAAAAAAAATCCAAATAATTATTCAACTTAATTATTAAATAATAATGATCAAATGTTTAATTATTAAATAAATAATTTAATAATAATTTTGCGACAATGTTTTGTGACATTCCAGAGTGTTATCGCAAGTCTTCTGAATTAAACATCTTTTTTCTTCAACAAAAAAATACTCCATTCTTATTATTATAGTACATAATACAATATAATAACTCTCTACTGGATTGACACGAGAAATAAGCTTTTTTAAATAGATCAATTAAGTAGAAAATAATCTCTTAAATATGTGTATAATGAACTTTTAAGATCATTATAAACACTTAAGTTATTTTCATTGTTGTGACTTTTAATTATTTATTTAATAATTAAATATTTGATTTTTTTTAAATCTAATTTATTTAATATTTTATTTATTTGATGTTGTATAAAAAAATAGTTCTTATGAAAGTTGTTCAGTTTTTTTAGTAGATTTAGGAATTGAAAAGAAAAATATAGGTTAACATTTAAAAAACAGAACTTAACCTTGAAAGCTTGTTCTTCTAGATCGACAAACAATAGTGTAGTTTAGTTTCCCCTCCTGATATAAAATACTTTTTTTTCATAGAATGTACTGTTTTTGAGTTATAAGACTGTCTCAAGATAAAATAAACTGCAACGGATCGTTGCTAAACTTTATCCAAATTCATTTGAAATATTAATATGTTTGTTCCTTTATTATTAATCAGATATCACTTGCAATTTGTAGTTCATATTGAGTTGTTTACCAAAAAAGAATTTAGTCTTTTTGATTTTAAGTCGATTCTTCCACGTTTTCAATAGAGGTTGCCATTAATGGTCAAAACATCAAAAATGGAATGCAATAAGGTTATTCCTCTAGTATTAGATAAAAATCGATCGTTATTTTTGATTTTATGTCGATTCCTCCATGTCTTCAGCAATGGTTACCAATAATAATCGAAACGTCAAAAGCCTAATGTAGAATTGTTATTCCTCAAGTTCAGGTAATGAGCTCCTGCTCGCAGACCACCATAGTCATGCATGTAGTATAGTGTGTGTGTGTTATTCCTCAAGTATTAGATGAGAATCGATGTCTATTTTTTATTTTAAGTCGATTCCTCCATGTCTTCAGCAATGGTTACCAATAAAAACCGAAATGTCAAAAATCCAATATAGAATGGTTATTCCTCAAGTATTAGATGAGAATCAATCGTTATTTTTGGTTTAAAGTCGATTTCTCTATGTCTTCAGCAATAGTTTCCAATAAAAACCGAAACGCCAAAAATCCAATATAGAATGGTTATTCCTCAAGTATTAGATGAGAATCGATGGCTATTTTTGATTTTAAGTCGATTCCTCCATGTCTTCAGCAATGGTTTCCAATAAAAACCGAAATGTCAAAAATCCAATATAGAATGATTATTCCTCAAGTACTAGATGAGAATCAATCGCTATTTTTGATTTTAAGTCGATTCCTCTATGTCTTCAGCAATGGTTACCAATAAAAACCGAAACGTCAAAAATCCAATATAGAATGATTATTCCTCAAGTACTAGATGAGAATCAATCGCTATTTTTGGTTTAAAGTCGATTTCTCTATGTCTTCAGCAATGGTTACTAATAAAAACCGAAACGTCAAAAATCCAATATAGAATGGATATTTCTCAAGTATTAGATGAGAATCAATCGCTATTTTTGATTTTAAGTCGATTCCTCCATGTCTTCAGCAATGGTTACTAATAAAAACCGAAACGTCAAAAATCCAATATAGAATGATTATTCCTCAAGTACTAGATGAGAATCAATCGCTATTTTTGGTTTAAAAATCGATTTCTCTATGTCTTCAGCAATGGTTACTAATAAAAACCGAAACGTCAAAAATCCAATATAGAATGATTATTCCTCAAGTACTAGATGAGAATCAATCGCTATTTTTGGTTTAAAATCGATTTCTCTATGTCTTCAGCAATGGTTACTAATAAAAACCGAAACGTCAAAAATCCAATATAGAATGATTATTCCTCAAGTACTAGATGAGAATCAATCGCTATTTTTGGTTTAAAATCGATTTCTCTGTCTTCAGCAAAGGTAACGGATAAGAAAACAACGCAGTTGCTATGGTTACTCATAAAAATTCCTCCCAAATTTTTAGCATTTCACAGAGAGAAGCCTATCCATTCTTACTTAAGCAAGGCTAAATGAGCTATATTAAAACTTTCAAATGAATAAATTTTAAAGAATTAAAAAAATTAAAAAAGTACCATCTAACTCTAGAGTAAAGTACTTTAAAATATAATTTTACTAAAAACTTTATTTAACCTTTTTTGTGGTCCCCAAGGTACTTAATTAGGATATTAAATTTCATCAAAATTGGTTAAGTCATTTTCAAGATATTTAGAAAAAACTAAAAAAGTACTGAAATAAAGTACTAATGTTTGTGGGCCGATATGTACCAAAAACTAATCAGCGCTTCATTTTGTTAAACTAATGGTAGGTTTTCAATTTCATTTCAATCGGTGCAACGGTGTGGAAAAAATCGTGGGCCAAAAAAGCGATAACATACATCCATCCATACATACATACATACATCCGCACGCACTAAATGAAAAAATCGCACTTTTTGGCCTCTCGACGAGACCCCATGTAATTTTTGGCAAAACCGTCACGTGCTAAAATTCAACCTAATTGAATACTACAATTTGTGACTTTATTTGAGTCCATGGGTTCCGTAGTCTTTACCTGAGGACCCTTTGAAGCCACGCTTGCCCCGAGAGCGATTGCAATACTTTACCCATGCTTTGCATTGGATAAAGTAAAAAAATAAACTCACCCACTATATGTGTATTCTAATTAGTAAGAAAAAGAATTAAATGACAAAGTGTTTTGTGAAATTTGATCAAAGTAATTATATATTATATTATGTCTGGGTTGATTTTGATGATTGTGAATGATTCATTTTTTGTATAGAGCCTGATGAAGCCACAATAAATTGGCGAAACGTTGCAATTGATCGCAAGTTTTAACATGGTGTTTAATTGTTTCTTTTTTCCTCTGATTTGTCACATCTAATTATGATAATGGAACTGAATAATAATAATAATAATAATAGTATTGTTAGAGTTCGTGGCTGGGATGGAACTGTATTAGATGAAGGAGGTATCAGCCAAAGATGGAATCAATGGGTTCAATAAAACGTTTCGGCCTGCATTTATTTGGCCATCTTTAGTTAATTAGGAGTTAAACACAAAATGCGATACAACACATATGTGATCGAAACAAGCCTTGTCAAAAATAAAAATTTTAGCTTCATGTAAATTTTTAACGTGCCTGAACCCAAAAGTTTCAGAATGAAAGTATTCTGAAACTTTTGGGGGTACTTACGTATTAACGGCACCGCAGCTACAGATTTGGCGGTTTTTAAGCGCCGCTACTGACGACGGATTCTTTTAGATCAGTGATTCCCAACCGGTGGTTCGCGAACCCCTGGGGGTTCGCGGTGTTTGCAGAGGGGGTTCGCTGAAAATAATATTGTAATGGCGCATTTTTTAAAACGCCATTAAAATCAAAAGCAAAAAAAAACACAAAAATTAAAGAACACACCCACTGTAAAACAGATTGTTCGCTGCCTGTTTGTTAAGAAATCTATAATAAATTTCAATATTTTCATTTCTTTTTTACTTATTTGTTTTTCAAAATTACTTCATCAATATCAAATTATATCAACAATTTTATACATTATAATTTATTCCTCTTATTCAAGTAATCAAATACTATTCTCTTTTTATTACCAACATTTATTTATATTTAAAACATTTTATCAATGTGATTAGTATCATGTTCTGCTTTATATTTAAAATCATTGCAGCAGTTTTCCCTTCTATGTAATATTTTTTTTTACAATACAATTGGAAATAAATATCAAATTAAGGCAGTTTACTACAGATTTTAGAATTAGATACTTGTTCACAACCGGGAACTGGGAGAGTAGTGTTGTATTAACCGACGTTCATACATAGGCTTAGCACTTGTAAAGCTTGAGTGATAGTGATACTGTGACTGTCAAGTTCTCGTGTAAATGATTTAATAATTATTAATTTAATTATTATTATAGCTTATTTTTATTATGGATCGATGGTTAAAAACGGGTCGTTTAGAAACGAGACATGATAATCGAGATGATAGTACTGAAAGCTGTAGTGAGGTACCGTTTCACCAGACGGAAAACAAAGGAAATGATGATAGAAAAGGGAAAAAGCGAAAATATGACAGCGACTATCTACAATTGGGTTTTCATTTTACTGGGGATGAGTCGGAACCTAAACCGCTTTGTGTTATATGTAAGAAGTTCTTGCCAACAGCAGTTTAAAACCATCACTTCTTCGTAGACATATTGAAACAAAACATCCGACACACAAAGACTAACCTCTTGAATATTTCAAAAGAAAATTCGCAGATATCAAAAAGTGTAGCCTTTCTTCTTTCTTGACTTCAAACGAAGATAGTAAAATGTCCCTTGAAGCTTCATTTCGAGTAAGTTATAGAATTTCAAGATCTGGACAAGCGCATACAATAGCAGAAAATTTAATTGGACCATGTGCCAAAGATATCGCCAAATGTATGCTTGGGGAAAAGGCAGCAAAGAAAATTGAGCTAGTTCCCTTATCAAACAACACAGTGTCGCGTAGAATGAAATGAATAGAAATAGAAAATGAATAGAATCGAATATAATTTTTCCAAATGTAAAACATAAGAACCAGTTTGTTAAATTTATCTAGTTTTCAACTTTTATAGCCATCATTTTAGTCTTATTAATGTTTTATTTATATGTTTCACGATTAATATAATCAATTATTCTGCAATATGAAAAATATATATTCTTTTTATTTTATTGCTTTTTTTACCTGTCATTAACGACTACATAGGGGGTTCGTCAAATTTTTCGGACCTTTCTTTTGGTTCGCGAGGAAAAAAAGGTTGGGAAACACTGTTTTAGATAATGAATTTTGATTAAAAAATAATTAGCAGTTAACCAAAAAAAATTCGAATATATAAAAGTCGTTGCCAGTTCGGTTAAGATATACTTATATTCAGTTCGGCTCGTATAACTTCAACGCCAACCTAATCGTCTAAAATCCAACCCGTAATGAAGTTATACGAGCCCAACTGAATATATCTTAACCGAACCTTCCAAAGTTTGTTCGGGAACCCATTTTTTTTTTATCTAAATGAACCGAGATGATTAATAGAACCGAACCTATGAAAAGTTCTAAAAGTGAAAATTGCCAACGCCCACTCTCACTTGAGACATCACAGTCCATAAACTCAATTTCAGTTCAAATTTGTAGTTTAAAATTTTATTTGTAGCTGCGGTGGCGTTAATACGTAAGTACCCCCAAAAGTTTCAGAATACTCTTCATTCTGAAACTTTTGGGTCCAGGCACGTTATAAATTTACATGAAGCTAAAATTTTTATTTTTGACAAGGCTTGGTTCGATCACATATGTGTTGTACCGCATTTTGTGTTTAACTCCTAATTAACTGAAGATGGCCAAATAAATTCAGGCCGAAACGTTTTATTGAACCCATTGATTCCATCTTTGGCTAATACCTCCTCCTTCATCTAGTATAATAATAATAATAATTATAACGGATCTCTATGGATAACTATTTCCAGCGAGGGGTGAACCGCGACCTAATATCGTGTACACCTACTTCCACTTTCATTTCCAAGTAGAAGACAATAGATTATCTAATGAATTCGAAAGACGGTGTACACCTAATTCTAATCGCGGTTCACCCCTCGATTTCCACTTACTTTTTAGGAACGTTGTTCTGGCTGTAAATATTCGTGTTTTCAGATAATCCTTTTCTTTGAACTTGTTTAACAACCAAATTTCCTTTTATGGCTTCTTTTCTTGTTCCGATCTATAAATAATTTATTTGAATTTTATTTTATATTATATTTAAAATTAAATCATTTAAAAAAAAAATACTCACAGAAATATTTTCTTTTTGTGTTGTTGCCATTATATTAAATATTAGTCAAAAATATATAAAATATAATATATTTAAATCGTTTTAAGAAATAAAATACGGAAATAAGAATCTATTAACAAGATATCGTCCAAAAAAAAAAATTGTTCAATCTGACAAAATCATGTATAATAAAAATGCACGTTATTTAAATGGATTTAAAAAATTTCACAGAAGTCAACCAGAAGCAATGATTGGTCAGGATTATCCAATAAGGAGAGGGGATGATTCCTGACACCTGATTGGACTAAAATTCAAATTAACATCTCATTTCTATTAAAAAATTATTAATTTAATATGACAAATCAATATAATAATAAAATAAAATTTACAGAAATTAATTTTAAACAAAATTTGTTTTAAAAAATTTTCTTAATATATTATTTAAACAAATAACTTTTAAAACAGTTTGTCAGCTGACTAAAACGCGCCATTTTTAAATTATTTAATGTCATAATTTTATTTTATTATTCTTATTTTAGATATTTTCGAATTTTTACGATGACAGAAGCACATATGGTTCGAAATAAATAAAAAAAAATATATTCGCCAAGTTTTAAACTCCTATCTCAATTTTAACCTTTGCCACAAAGCGATGAAAGGAGTGAGGTGAGACATTTAAGAATTGTACACACGTGAAAATAGCCACGCTTTTGGATAAGAACACGTCATTTGTTGACGAGCAACGCTAAATGAAAATATTTCAATGACGTCAATTGCTTTTGACAGATGACAGCTGTCATTTTCTCATTGAAATATTATTTTTTTAACCGACTTAAAAAAAGGTGTAGGTTAACATTACTTTATCCAATGCGAATTATTGAATTATTCTTTTATCTAAAGAACAAAATTACATACTTACAGATTTCTGCTTACAATAATTTTATTTTAATAAAATTTCGACTACCTATGCTTCAGCATTTTAATCGAATTGAAGTAGTTATGCTAATTTATTAAATACCCCTCAAATTTGTAAGTTCAATTGTGCAAGACATAATTATTATATTTTTATTTTATCTAGGTAATTGTTTTTTCTTGTTCATTTTTTACTCATAAAAGCATATAAAGTTTTTTGGTCCTATATAAAAGTTTTTCTTACAACTTGTGCGGCCAGTATTGAACCTATAAAATAATAATAATTAACGAATAATAAAATTTAGCAAATATTGCAAATATTAAGACAATTGTAGAAAGGTATTTTATTAAGTTTTTTTTATGTTTATGGCTGAAAATATAAAGGTACAAATTACCTACGAAGCTAAATAATTTAAATTATTTTGTATGTATATATAAGTTAGAGCTATTATTAATTAAAGAAAATATTTGAAATGTAGTACACCAAGACAATAGTATGGATTAAGTCAGGACGCTGATTGGATTACTCGTGTAAGACAATCAATTATGTCATGACCCGGAAAAAGACAAACCTCTAAAAGATTACCATCAAAAAAGCACCCCAGTAATCACTTCAGTTTAATGAGATGACTGAAATTACCTATTTATTTCGAAATCTAACTGACCTTGGCGAGGATAGTTGGACACGGGTGAATAGTTTTACAAGGAGCTAGGACAATCATGTGCTCACAGCACTTGAAACATGACCAGAAGCAGATTTAACAAACTATAAATAGAAAAAGAGTCTTGTCCATATCACTACTTACAGAAACTCTGTACCTCATATTAAAGAAAATCTAATTTCAGTAAAAAGTTATTTCACAAAGTGTTTGAAGTTGAGTTTAATCGAACAAATGGATGTTAATTAAATCGATAGCTATCTGTAATGCTTCTTCAAATTTGTTTAAATTTTGTCAAATTAATGAAGTGAATTCAAAGAAAATTGTATTCTTTAATGGAAGAGAGTCTTAGACATCTAGATATAGAGTCAATTAAAGAGTCAAGACTATCGTTTTCCCTCTATGCCTCCGAGACATGGACCTTAAAGAGGAAGAACTGCGATCGGATACTCCTTCGAGATGTGGTGTAGGAGGAGAATGTTAAGAGTCCTTTGGACAGTCCACTAATAAGTCAATTATAGAGGAAGTTCACGCGGATCGGAGTCTTTCTGGGATGGTACTCGAGAGAGTGATCAAGTACTTCGGCCACCTCACCCGCTCAAATATCGGCTTGGAGGGGATTTCGTGCAGGGCAAGGTGGAGGGCAAAAGAAGAAAAGGCAGATGGACAAATCAAATAAAGGTTCAACCATAGATAAAAGATAGATGGGGTTCAACTTGGCATTACACTTCATGCTGCTACAGCTATGGTCAGACTCAGACCACGCTGGCGGGTTGCGATCAATAAGACTAGGGGTGTTAGAATATGGAGATGTGAGGGTCACGCTCTCTTGGAAAGAAGATTATGACATTGCAAAAGAAAACACCTATGCTTTATATGTTTGGTCATATCAATAAATATCCAATTAATACTATCAGTTCTATTCGTGATAATCTATTCTGTAACTCTTTTCTCTTTCTTAAGTATATTAGACAAAAATAGTTCTACTAATGTTCAAATTTTCGTTCTGCTGGGGGGAGATTAGGGGAGCAGTTAACTAGGATTGAATTCCTTGTGATTTCAAAAAATAGAAAACTATTTTATTTAAATATTCTTTTTCGGTCCTCCTCGATTCGATCTAATCACTTTAGGTTCTCTTTCAAATTTATTTTTACTTTATCCATAGCGGAGCATGGAGCACTGGTAAACGGGACACTAGTTTAAAGAGGGGACAATTTTATTGTTTCAAAATATACCTGACACTGCATCTAAATACGGAACGAATGGTCACCTTAGTTTTAACATTTCATTTTTCGTTTTAATAAATTATTTTATAATTATTAGTGAGATGTTTTCCTTGTAGATATTAGAGGACGATTTGAATTCTGGCTTGGTGAAGAACACAGTTTTTGTGCTTACAATATCTTTTTTATCTATTACTGTAATAATAATAAAATTGTGACTCTATAACATTTTAATTTAATTAGTACTGTTAATTTATTTAATATCTTTAAAACTAGTAGTAAAATTATATTAGTCTATCAGCGTCATTCGAATCTCATTTCAAATGCGCATAATATATTTTTGATGCATTAGCAAGCATAATTTTATATCCGGAACTAATATGTAGATTTATAAATAGTATATAGATCACATTAAGCAAATATTATCAGAGTATTCTTTTTAAAATTTATTGTTTTGTCATAATAAATTTAAATAAACTATATTATTTTATTCATTAAATAAGAATGTATAATTTCTATTCCAGAAATATATAACAATTTTATACTGTTTATCATAGTAAGCTTTTATTGTATGAAGGGAGACCGTTGCTCTTATTTCATTAAAGTTAGATTATAAAAACGATTTAAATCGTATGAGAAATTAATAAATAAACTGCAACGGATCGTTGCTAAACTTTATCCAAATTCATTTGAAATATTAATATGTTCTAGAGTAAAGTACTTTAAAATATAATTTTACTAAAAACTTTATTTAACCTTTTTTGCGGTCCCCAAGGTACTTAATTAGGATATTAAATTTCATCAAAATTGGTTAAGTCATTTTCAAGATATTTAGAAAAAACTAAAAAAGTACTGAAATAAAGTACTAATGTTTGTGGACCGATATGTACCAAAAACTAATCAGCTTTATATTGGTAGGTTTTCAATTTCAATTCAATCGATGCAACGGTGTGGAAAAAATCGTGGACGAAAAAAACGATAACACACATCCATCCATCCATCCATCCGCACGCACTTCCAAAAAAATGGCACTTTTTGGCCTCTCGACGAGATTCCAGGTAATTTTTGGCAAAACCGTCACGTGCTAAAATTCAATCTCATTGAATACTTCAATTTGTGACCTTAATTAAGTTCATGAGTTCCGTAGTCTTTACCTGAGGACCCTTTGAAGTCGCGCTTGCCGCGAGAGCGATTCCAATACTTTCTCCCATGCTTCGCATTGGATAAAGTAAAAATAGTATAAAAAATTGCTGTGGTAATATTATTTAAGTCGGAAGATGTCTTGAGGTAGAGTCTGTTTACATTCTATGATGATGAAAAGAAAAATAAGTAAAAAAAGGTATATTTAGTTAAAATGTATTTATTAAAACTTATTCATTATTTTACAATATTAACAAAATTGAACATGTATTTAAATAAAAATAATTTGTAATAGACAATGTATGTATTATTTAATCAATAAAATTTTTTTTTATTTTATATTGTAAAATACTATTTATTCATTCTTAGTCTACGATATATATTATAAATAAATATAGAATTTCTTGGTCTATATATATTTATATAAATATATCATAGTTCAACGAGAGCCAATCGGGAAGGCGATGAACTTTCTCGCCAGGAAAGGAAATGAAGGAATAGGATAATATTTGATAGGATAACCAAGTGGAATAATTTACCGCCCCATAAGATATTAAATTTATAACTGTGGACCCCTAGCTACAGACAAGCTTAATCTGTAATTATTTAATGAAATTAAGATTTACATTACATAGAATGTTTTTATTTTGTCCAATTCAAAAATGTTCCCATTCTTAAGGAGAGTCTTCAAGAGTTATTGATTCATAAAGAGAAACAAATTCAAATCAGCGAGGTCAAAATAATTCTCTTTGAAGTATCAATTATTCTTTGATATATTAATGAGAAAAATTATAAAATTTATTTAATATCATTATTTCAAGTTAGAAATATATAAGTTCAAAAATTTATTTTCACCCAATATTTGACTAAAATTCCCTACATTAGATTCGCGTTTGAATCAAATGTAGAAAACATTCGGCTGAGAAACAAAGAGGTTGTCCTCTGCTTGATGTAAATAAACATACACATATATATATATATATATATATATTATTTATTTGTTTGAGATTATAGTTTGTAGACTTGGCCTTCATCATCAGTCTTTTTTAATACAAATATTATTTTTCATGGAGTCAATATCCACGCGATACTGGCCCCAAGAAAAATAATATTTATAATTAAAAAAAGACTGATGATGAAGGCCAAGTCTACAAACTACAATCTCAAACAAATAATATATATCCCCAGGAAAATTACAATGGAGAGGATACTCTCCATAGTAATCGCCAACGATCGAAATCGAGTATGGGCCCTTGAAGAAGAATATACTTATTTTTTTTTACAAGTGACACGGAAAAATGGGTTGCTAGACACCTTAAAAAAATTCTTTCTAAATATGAGCTCTTAATTTTAATAAGATCCTCCGCATATCAGTTTTTTATTTTTTTCTCAGTCCAATAGAAAAAAAAATCATACCTCATCATTAATTGATTGTACAGAAAAATGTTTTTAAAGAATTTCTTAGCAAATTTAATGCTCTACAAAAAAGGTATCTTATATTTTTCCGTAAACCTCACCATTTGAAAGATATTGAAGATTTAAGTTTGATTATTTTAAGACAAATTTCATTTTTGTTTATGAATTTTATAACTCGACAATAAATGGCTATTATAAAATTCGCAAAACAAATTTTTATAGGAACTTCAGTACACATGAAAGTTTGATGATGAATATCTTTTGAACCCTTAATTTAATCGCCAAAACATAAGACACCCTTTTTATAGAGCAGTTAATTTCCTATAAAAATTTGTTTTGCGAATTTTATAATAGCCATTTATTGTCGAGTTATAAAATTCATAAACAAAAATGAAATTTGTCTTAAAATAATCAAACTTAAATCTTCAAATATCTTTCAAATGGTGAGGTTTATGGAAAAAATATAAGATACCTTTTTTGTAGAGCATTAAATTTCTTACGAAATTCTTCAAGAACATTTTTCTGTACAATCAATTAATGATAAGGTATGAATTTTTTTCTATTGGACTGAGAAAAAAATAAAAAACTGCGATGCGGAGGATCTTCCTATTAAAATTAAGAGCTCATATTTAGAAAGAATTTTTTTAAGGTGTCTAGCAACCCATTTTTCCGTGTCACTTGTAAAAAAAAAATAATGGATTTTTTTGACCCACCCATATATATATATATGTGTTTATGTTTATTTACACCAAGCAGAGGACAAGAACCTCTTTGTTTCTCTTTATGGACCCTAATAACCCTCTACAGACAAATTATTTTTTAGAAATGTGACGTTTGCCGACATAATCTTGCAAATCATTAAACTTGAATCCAATAGCCGGGGGTCCAGATAATATAACTCTCAAAATGATTGAAGATGTAATCGCGGGTCCTTTGTGCATTACCATAAATCATTCGTCCCAAAGCGGGATATTTCCTAAGATATAGAAGCATATTTAATATTATAAAATATTTATACAATAGAAAATTTGCCAAAATTTTTTTCTATAGCCAATTCACAGAAAAACAATTATGGTAGGACGCCAAACGACCTTCGCGAGTTATGCCGTAGCAGAGCAGCTAGTACAAAATCTTAGCATTGAACCCCCCCCCCCCTCGAAAAAAATTTGGAAAGGAAAATTATAACAATGGTTGGAAAGAGATGGGGGATTTTTCCTGAGAATAACCTAGCAGAGTTGTGGATTTTTTAAGATAAATCAGAGGTGTGGTTGGTGCAAATATAATCTAATATATTTATAAATGAATATCAGTATATTAATATGTATTTTTACATTTGAACAAATCATAAAACACCTTCTCTGATTTACCTTTTACAAGAGAAATATTACATATAAAGAAAAGGAATACAAAAATATGCTATTGAAATTGTATCACAGTTAACACACAGGAACTAGAATCTGTCATAGCCAGATAAAGGAACTAGAAAATAAAATATGTACATAGCAAGATTTCATAACAATCATGGAATTTATGTTAATACTAAGATTTTATTGTGTAAACTTGTTGATTTTTAATGATACATCTGACGTGTCCCTCTATTTGGTGCATATTAATATAAACTCATTGGATATTAGTATGTATATTAAAGCCCTCGAAACTATAGTCTCGTTATAAATAAATAAAATTTATAATTCCAGCAGAAGACACACTCTTTTATTGTCTCCTTCAATATGTATATTAAAATTGGCACAAATCAGAGGACACCTCAGATTTATCTTTAAAAAGATAACTATGATAATATGATCTAGAAATAATACGAATGTATTATATATACCTATATATAATTTTTTTTTTTTTTATATAATTTGCTTATAAATATAAAAACAATATATTGAACAAAAAAAAAACAAGATTCATAAGTTATACTTAGGAATTTTTTTTTTTTTTATATATTTAAAATTGACCCTGTTAGAACATTTGGTCAGTGATACATAAAATACATATTAACTTAGGAATTTTACTTAAGTGCAAAAAAATATATGAATGTAAATAAATATATATTTGTAAAAAAATAACTAAATATATATAATAACAACGATATGTATATATTTAATGAAAAATCAATTTAAATATAAAAAAGAATAAATAAATATGCTATTGATATATCAGACAGTAACAAATCGTCGTGTCCAAGTGAAAACCTCGTAACTCCATTTTTTCAAAAGAATTAGCTAATTATAATGAAAACTATAATATTAGACTTGAATCAAGGGCGGATCCAGGGGTGAGCGGAGGGGCGACGCCCCCACCCCCCATAGAGGCCCGTGCCTAGCGCGGAGTGAAACACGTGCGCCGCACGCAGAGACCAAAAAACGGCGGCCAAATCGACAGGGAATTTAAAACAATTTTTTATTTTTTTTTTATTTTAATGAACTTTAAATAAGAAATTTGTAAAAAAAAATTTGAAATTTTTTTTTTTTTTTAAATTGAAAACAAAGTCCTATGTGTGTGTGCGTGTGGGGAGTCACTGACCCCCCCATAAAAAAATTCCTGGATCCGCCCTTGACTTGAATGGATGATATTTGATATGACATGATATCATAGCAATATGAATCTTTCTTATTAATATAGTATATTATGCTAAAAGGTAATTATTCAGTTTTATCCTTCTGCTTTAAAATTTCGCAAAATGGACTTACGAGGTTTTCACTTGTAGGCAACGAAATATGAACTAGATTCAGTTACAGCCAGGGAAAACATCCAGAAAATTATACATGCCCATATAAAGATTTTATAACAATCATGAAATTAACCTTTATTTTAATGATTTCATGATAGCAGAGTTGTTGAATTTAAATGAGGGTCCTTTTGCTCGGTGAAAATAAATATACACATCTCTATTTATTAATTGGATATATATTTATTTGCACCAAGTAAATAAGACCCTTTGAATTATCTTTAAAGAAAAAAAATTATTAAATTCATTTATTCCCGTTACGATTATGAATTTGATGACAGTTAGAACATCTTGCTACGATGTCTGTACTCGGGGAATAATTGTTATTTACTAGGCAATCTTGAGCAATTTTATAATACATCTTTTTTCTAAATGCCAAAGGAGAAAAATTTTGAGTCAAAGGATGATTATAAATTTTTTGTAAAGCAAAAAAACAAATGTAAACTCCGCAATTAATTTCGTCTTCCTGCTGTGAACATGCAGGAAATGATACTTTCCACTCGGATTGCTGCCCTAATTTAGAATTTAGATTTTTTATTAATTTCTGTATATAACAATTAATGTCATTTACTTTTCGAATGCTGGCTAGTGGGTCATAATGTTCTATTATTTTTCCTTTTATATCTATATAGATCAAAGTCCAATGAGTATTAGTTGGATTAAAAGGAAACAATAGGATAGATGTTTTAGTTAAATTATAATTATTTAGGGGATCACTGCGCAAAATATGGTTGTCTTTAAGAAAATGACAATAATAGGGTTTTAAAAGAGAGATCTGTGGAAAATCATCAATAATTTTATAGAAGTAGAATTCAATGACTGAATCTATCAACCAGCCTCTTTGTGGAATTCTTTTATAGTCCACATTTATTTGGTCCATTTCTTCTTGGGATATAAATGGGTCGAGAGTTTTTAATTCGGAAAATTTAAGTATATTATTTTTGAAAAATAAAATGTTTTCTTGCAAGTCCGAAACGTAGGAGCTATTTGGGGTGAATGGTTGGCAATTTTCATTTACATCATAACCATCAGTTGAATTCGAGGTATCCAAATCATCAAATGGGGCGTCTAAAATTTCCTCTTGATCATTTTGAGAAGGAAATTGAAACAATTTTTTCCTAGACTTGAATTTTGGTTTCGAAACTGCATGAAATGGATCAAATTGTTTGTTTAATAATTTATTCCTGGCAGTAACATCCTTTTGCAATTTATCATCCTTAGAAATACCATCGGCAGCATAAACAAACGATTTTAAACTTTCTTCTAATTTTGACACAAGTAAATCTTGATCGTTTAAATCATCCAATTTATCGGATGCTATTTGAATCAATTTTTTGCAATTACTTATTTTACTATTTAATGTTGATTGCTCTGAAAAAGTGGGATGACCCTCCGGATGTGACTTAAATTCAAAAGGTTCATCTATAATTTCAGATAATTCATTTGAATTAAAATAAGAGTCGTCATCATTTGGACAAAGATTATGTCTATCAGGAGATAAATCTATATGTTTCCTAAAATAATTAATATGGCGTCTAGATACAAAAAATTCACGGATAGACAAAGCATCTCTATGTTCCCTATCTGGAAATTCCCCCTTAAGCGATTTTTGAATATGCTCAGTGGTAATTCCTATTTTGATATTAGCTTTAATAAAATTTGTTGTAAATTTATGAAGTTGCTGATGTTTCGTATTTTCAAATTCAAGTGAATGGTTATGATAAGGAAAATATTTAATTTCAATACTTTTATCGTTTTTTTTTACTTTTAACCTGCACGGGCAATTGCTATTTTCTAAATAACCTTTAACATTTTTTCTTTCAGTTTTATTAATTTTCCTATGTTTTGACAAATTAGGATTATATAGATTACATTCGTAGTAACTGACATTATCACGCTGACCAGTAGGTTTTTTCAAAAAAATGATATTTTTAAGATTTTCTTCCGCGAACCAATTTTCATACTCAGAATCAGAAGAAAATTTTTTTTCTTCCCAATCACCTTTGAATCCATGACCATCTTGGAAATGTTTTATCATTGCAGACATATGGAAAAAAGATACATTGCAATTATCCCAACAGCACTTTTTATTTTTAACGCAAATTTTAGGGTCCGAATCGTCAATAAATTTGTTACATATTTTAATATCAGAATGGGCTACTTCCCCTATTTCATTTTTGCTTTGCATATTTAAAAATTCTTTATATTTTGGACAGTATAATTTTCTATGTCTAGAAAAACTACTACTACATTTATAGGTTTTTGTACAAAATTCACAGACCCTTGGATAAAGAGAAATTTTTCCACCCCCAATTAAATGTGAAACTTTATAAAATCGCAAATTAATAAAACGAGATAATAAAAACTTTATTATAAAGGCAGTAACGAAAATGAAAATTGAAATTAATATAAAATAAAAATTACTAGATTTATAGCTGAAATCCATTTTTTCGTTCCGTCTAATTAAAATATAAAAAAATTATATTGTCAACCTAAAAAAATAAATAAACATTAGAAATTAAAAATCAATATTTTATACTAAGTATTAACGTTAAGAGAAAGATAATAGGTACTAATTAGGAAAAATTTCATTAATAATATGAGTGAAATAAAATATTAAATTAAATATATATGCATTAGAATAAGTACCTGGAGCCACCGAGAGATGCTCGGCAACTTTTTGCTTCAGTTAAAAGTTATATATTAATATTATTTTTAATTTAAAATTCTGATAAAAACCACCCCGGCACTGCACACCACCCCCCTCTATGCCCCCTGGACCCCGAACCCGCCACTCCACCAACCCCACACCCCACCTCCTGCACCAACCACCCCCAGCCTCAGTTTTTGCATTTCTAATTTTCTAGTGGCCCACAGATTATGTATATATAGGTATATAAATAAATTCCGTATATTTATTTTTTTTAATTAAATAACAATTTATCGAGTTTTATAATAATCAATTAAATTAGCAAATTCTAATATATAATTATATTTCTTATTAACTCATTGTGGGATTTAATACTCGAATTTATAATCAATTAAATTATTAAATTAAAATAAAATAAAAAAACCTCTTTTCCCGATAATTATTCCTAATCCCCGTTCTCAATAAATTAAATTTTTTTTTAAATAAATTTATTAAACCAATTATTTTACAGGAATTTATGCATACATTGTTTTTGAGCTTCGATTCCGAGATTACTTCTCCGCCATCGAATGTCCTTGATCATCTTTTAGTCCTTATTTTTAATAAGAGGAAAAAACTAATTAAAGAAAAAAACCTCTTTTCCGATAATTATTTCAATTCCATTATTCTTTCCACCAATCAATTAATTTTTTTTTTTTTATAAATTTTATTAAACCAATTATTTTACATTAATTAAAGTATACATTGTATTTTTTGCTTCGATTCCGGAGATTACTTCTCCACCATCGAGTGTCCTTATTCATCTTTAGTCCTTGTTTTTAATAAGGGGAAAAATCTAATTAGATAAAAAAACCTCTTTTCCGATAATTATTTCAATTCCATTATTCTTTCCACCAATCAATTAAATTTTTTTTTATTTTTTTTAAATTTTATTAAACCAATTATTTTACATTAATTAATGTATACATTGTATTTTTTGCTTCGATTCCGGAGATTACTTCTCCACCATCGAGTGTCCTTATTCATCTTTAGTCCTTGTTTTTAATAAGAGGAAAAATCTAATTAGATAAAAAAACCTCTTTTCCGATAATTATTTCAATTCCATTATTCCCCAATCAAGTCGATTGGTAATTCAATCCCATCCTCCCATTCATCTCCCCGATCTCAATTCTCATTCAATCAATTAAATTTTTTTTTTTTTTTTTAAATTTTATTAAACCAATTATTTTACATTAATTAATGTATACCTTGTATTTTAGCTTCGATTTCGGAGATTACTTCTCCACCATCGAGTGTCCTTATTCATCTTTAGTCCTTGTTTTTAATAAGGGAAAAATCTAATTAGATAAAAAAACCTCTTTTCCGATAATTATTTCAATTCCATTATTCCCCAATCAAGTCGATTGGTAATTCAATCCCATCCTCCCATTCATCTCCCCGATCTCAATTCTCATTCAATCAATTAAATTTTTTTTTTTTTAAATTTTATTAAACCAATTATTTTACATTAATTAATGTATACCTTGTATTTTAGCTTCGATTTCGGAGATTGCTTCTCCACCATCGAGTGTCCTTATTCATCTTTAGTCCTTGTTTTTAATAAGAGGAAAAATCTAATTAGATAAAAAAACCTCTTTTCCGATAATTATTTAAATTCCATTATTCCCCAAATCAAATAATCAATTAAATTACATTTTTTTTATAAATTTTATTAAACCAATTATTTTACATTAATTAATGTATACATTGTATTTTTGCTTCGATTCCGGAGTTGCTTCTCCACCATCGAGTGTCCTTATTCATCTTTAGTCCTTGTTTTTAATAAGAGGAAAAATCTAATTAGATAAAAAACCTCTTTTCCGATAATTATTTCAATTCCATTATTCCCATCAATCGATTGGTTCAATTATCATCTCTCCATTCCAATTCAAATTTTTTTTTTATAAATTTTATTAAACCAATTATTTTTACATTAATTAATGTATACATTGTATTTTTAGCTTCGATTCCGGAGATTGCTTCTCCACCATCGAGTGTCCTTATTCATCTTTAGTCCTTGTTTTTAATAAGAGGAAAAATCTAATTAGATAAAAAAAACCTCTTTTCCGATAATTATTTCAATTCCATTATTCCCCAATCAAGTCGATTGGATCTCCCCTCCATCTCCATCCTCCAATCAATTAAATTGTTTAATTTTAATATAATATATTAATATTTGCTATAATCTATTAGTGGGTTTTAAAATTAAAAAACCAATTAAAAATAAATGATAATTGAAAAAATGTAAACAAACTTTTTTATTGAGATTTTCATCTGTCAATAATTACTTTAATTAAGAAAAGATCAATTAAGATGAAATTTGTCGAGGTCCAGACCTAGCCAGATCGCTTTCTCATCCTCAAAACTTGTTAATAGAATTGGTTTCATCAAAATCGGTAAAGCCGTTTTCAAAATAGAACTAAGATACAAATATATATATATATAAATAAACAATTTTTGCTCGTTTAATAAGAACAGAATAGGGCCAGGATTTATATGCAAAATAAACGTCTAAAATATGCAAAATCAAAATATTAGATGTTATTTTTTTTTTGCAACGAAATTTTCTCTGGAGAGAGACGGACTGGTAGAAACTTTAATTGAATGTAATGGAAGGCAGCCCAGAGGGGGTAGTGAGGAAAGAAAAAATTAACACATATAAAATAAGGTGTAATTTATTGGAATCCTTCTCCTTTCCTTTCAAACCGACGTTTCGGAGGATTGACCCTTTGAAACCCTGAAGAAGGAGGGAAAAATCCTCCGAAACGTCGGTTTGAAAGGAAGGAGGAAGGATTCCAATAAATTACACCTTATTTTATATGTATTAATTTTTTTCTTTCTCACTACCCCTGGGCTGCCTTCCATTACATTCAATTAGAATGTTATTATTATTAATATATTATAAATACGATCTTTTTATAAAAATGGAAATATTATATTTTATTAACTAGTAAATTAGAGCACATATGGTCCAAAATATATACATTTTTATAAGAATCCTGGCCCTAATATAATAATAAATAATTGAATGAAAAAAACGAATATATTAGAAATAAAAAAAAAAAAATAAATAGAATTTCAAATTATATTTGTTTTATAAAAATACTTATAATTATTCCAATGGTATATGTTTAAATTAAAATATTTTAGACAAAACCAAAAATCATTAAAAAGAAAAAAGCATTGGGAATCCCTCTACCTTTATCAATGAAAATTAAAAAGAAATGATGCATTACTTACGGTAGTATTTTTAAAATCCCTTATATAATTTTATTTAGCGTAAAAAAAGAGTATTTCAACCAAATAATTGGGGATATGGGATGCCAGAGATTTAGAGAGGTCAAACAGCTGGCGAGTGGAGATGGATTGTTGCATCAAACCAGTCTTAGGACTGTATACTCAATGATGATGATGATGAGGAAATATCAATATTTAAGTCAATGATGATGTAAAAAAGCAGAGAATCTAAAAAAAAAGAATAAAAAACAAAAATTATAAACTATATACAGTGAACGCTCTATTATAAGCAACCTCTATACCAGTGGTTCTTAATCTATGGGTCGCAAAGCATATTTTTTGGGTCGCGCAGTGTCATTAATTAAATATTTTACTTATTATTTATTACAAGTTGAAAAATATATTTTGGTTATTCAAAACTATAAAAAATGAAAATATGAAAAACACGCTCTTTTTCATCATTAAATTAAATTTTTCTTAGATATTTTTTTTTTTTTTTTTTTGGCTTTTCGGCCATGGTAGCCATAAGCTACCTTTGTCCGCCCTCCGTGGTGTAATGGTCAGAGTAACTGACTGGCAACCCGGAGGTCTCGGGTTCGATTCCCGGCTATACCCAGACATTTTTTCTGTAAGTATAGGGTCTGGTAATAAAAATTAAGTGGGAGATAAATTTAACCGAGATTTATCGCGCGGAGAATTTACCACTGCTCTAGAAGCCCCTAAAACCTTAGTAAATTGGATATTGAATTGTATCTAAGTTTCTGAGATTGGCTCGTGATCCCGGCTTCTTTTCCTTCTGCTCTGTTCTTTTCACGATGGAGGGGCCAGCCCATACTGGCCTTTAGGGGATCCACCTTCTGGTGTATCTCCTTCTCTCATCAATATCATTAAAAAAAAAAAAAAAAAGCCATTTACGATACTATTTATTTTTATTTTTAAATTTGTCTCTACCTCGGGGGTCAGATTTTAGCCGGATGCCTCGAGCCGGATTCGAACTCGGGTCCTCTTGGTTAGCTGGCTGACATGCTACCGCCTAGCCTACCCGACCCCCCTTTTCTTAGATATAAAAGTACCTTTGGTTATCTTAATTGTTACAAAATAATATTATATGTGAGTTAAAAAAAGTCATCATTGAAAATTAAAGAAAATTTCTCAAATATCGTCTAAAAAAGGTAATTTTTATGGGGGGGGGGTCGCGATATGAACATATTTCTCAAATTTGGGTCGCAGCTTAAAAAGGTTAAGAACCACTGCTCTATACAAGCAACTTTATTTAGTTTAACTGTTCTGTATAAGCAACTTATTTTTTTAAAGCTAAATATTTGAGTTAAGTTTAGGCCAATTCAGAAGTGGAATCAACTGTAAACAACAACATAACCTCAAATTGTAAAAAATTCTGTTATTGGAATATGTTTGTGTTTTGTGCTACCAGTATTAAAGTGAATTTCTGTTAAATAGAATAGTTACTTGAATTCTATTAGAAAATCATAGATCAAAGATGGTGTCATCTATTAAATCCGATGGAGTGGAATATTTTTAATTATATGTCAGAGGGGTTGTTTTTCACCCCCTCGGGAATCGAACCCGAGTGCCAGTAACAGCAATCCGGGCCACCTGGCTCACCTGCGGGATACGAACCTCTCTGACATATGCAAACGCGTAAAATATTTTACTCAAAGATTGTTATCTTAATTTGTAAAATTTCGCGATATAGCCAGGTGGCCCGGATTGCTGTTACTGGCACTCGGGTTCGATTCCCGAGGGGGTGAAAAACAACCCCTCTGACATATAATTAAAAATATTCCACTCCATCGGATTTAATAGATGACACCATCTTTGATCTATGATTTTCTAGTAAATTTGAATCTATTACCATCGGCAAATTAATATCTTTCATATTGAATTCTGTTAGTTTCTGTTAATTAATAAATAAATTAATTAATATTTTTGTGTTTTAAATTCAACCATAAAATATGAATCAGAAGAAAAAAGACGTTCAATTTCGTTAAAAGATAAACTATCCATTTTAAAGGACATTGAAAATGGTAAGAAAACACAGTTTTTACAAATTAATTAAATTAATCAGAAATTCAAGAAATTCAAAGATGTTTGTATAAAGCGAAATTTAGAGAATACTTAGCGAGACTACCGTTTTATAAGAACCATTGAGGTCCAGCTGATTCTCCATCCTGAACCAAGAGAGCGAAAAAAGATATGGTCCATCTAGATGTTACCCGGTATCAATCCGCGTATAGCCCGCATGATACCCCACCCCGGACCACCCAGAGGGACATGGCATCTCAAGTTCTTATATATTACTCTCTCGATTCAGACGCCTTTTACAAGTCTATTCTTACATAGAGAGATGATACAAATTAATTTAGAATTCCGCGGAGTAAACTCGCCGAGCAAAGTTTTTACAGTTTTAAAGGGCGCCTCGACTGCGTGGTCATTTGCGAAAGGTAAGAAAACAAAGACATTGTAACGAATATAAAGTTGCTAAATCTACAATAAGTAGAGTAAAAGAAAATTTAGAAGAATATGCATCCAAAACGTATGTGAATCAGAGTAAGATTAAGCGAATGAAGACAATAAAATATAGTTATATTATTATTATTATTTTTAGTTATTATTGGCGTGTCGGCTACGAGGCCATTGACGCCACTATGATTCTTTTAGTTATACCTCTTAAGATTATTAAATTATTAGATAGCTAATAGATAAACAGGTAAATAAATAAAAAAAACAGGAATAAAATATACGTATGAAAGCCCCATACAAGCACCCTTTAAATGTATTTTAGTAGGTCTATCTCTGAGAGATAATTTTTTATATTACCCACACAATCCTCCCCTCTAAGATATCCCTAGAAAAATGTCATTCTCAACTCGCTGATCTCTATACAGAGGACATTCAAACAGTATGTGAGTTACATTGACCAACTGATCACAGGGGATGCACCAGGGCGGATTTTCTCCCCGAAGAATATGTCCATGTGTTAGATAACAATGTCCGATTCTTAGACGAGAAAGAATCACCAGATTTTTGGAGACCTGTTATTTGAGGCAAATATTTCCTCAATTTGCTATTGCTAGTTTGTTGCCATTGGTTTTTCCAATTTTTTATTATGTTTGATTTAATGAATGTTTGGATATCCTCGTATACATATGAATTAAAGTCAATCCCTTCCTTTAAAGCCCCATGCTTAGCGAGGACACTCCACTGATTCATTGCCGCTTATTCCAACATGGCCTGGTACCCACATGTAGGCTATATTTGTCCCTCTTTCATATAATATTTTGTATAAAATGTGGATTTGCTGCAAAATTGGATTATATGATTCGATGTTTTCCAAGGCTTTCAGACATGAGATAGAATCTGTGCAAATGACGATGTTTCCACTGATATCTCGGCCATTTATATAGAGAAGCGCCAAATAAATAGCCTTCAGTTCTGCCACAAAAATGCTCGATTCATCAGTAGCCTATAATATTTTTTTATATTATTCATAAGAAATGCACACCCCACTCTATTATTTATTTTCGAGCCATCGGTAAATATAATGCTGTGTCCTTGAAAAAATTTATTTACCATTTCATTAAATAGAATTCGATATGTCAAAGGATTGATTGTTTGTTTTTTGGAATTGGCAAGCTGTAGAAAGATTTTTGGTTTAGGTATTGTCCATGGTGGAATTGGAAAGTTTATAATCTCCGTAATGAGATCTAATTTATTTTTATATATTTCGATGGCTTCTTTGTATCTGATATTAAAGGGGGATGTGCATTTCGGGCGTTCCCGGTATAAATTTATTAATGGGGCTTTGAAGACTTGGCAGTGTGCTGGGTGGGAGGAGAGAGATCTCATCTTAGCAAAATAATTACTTCCCAGGATCTCTCTTCGAATGTTTAGGGGTGGTTCTCCAGTTTCAGCATTTAAACTAGTAACCGGGCTGGTTCGGAAGGCTCCAAGAGAGATCCAAGTCCAAGATTATGAATCGAATCCAGCATTTTCAGGGCAGAACTTGTAGCTGAGGCGTAAAATATAGTGAAATCGACGATATAGTGTTTTCTTGGTTCTTGGAGCGGCGATAAAATTAAAAGCACTCGAAGTAAATAGAATGGGCAAAAGAAAATGATTTACCCTGCAATGAGGTTCTTTTGTTACAAAGAATAAGAGAAAAAGCTATCATGAACAAATATATGTAATTGTTTTTGTTTGTTTAGGCAATTGGTGCTGTACTAAAACAAAGATTTTTTAAAATTTGATTGTTTAATTTTTTTTTAAATATAATTAATAACTATGCATATATGATAATAATAATAAAATGTTTTCTTTTGCAAAATAAAACTGAATTTATTTATTCTACACAGCTTAGTTAGTAAAAGAAACAGGTGAAAATATTTTCCAGACGGTAAGTATTTTTATACTCCTTTTTTCCCAATAAGAAACTTTTTTTATTGAAATTGGTTCAAATGAGTTGCTTATGTATCTTGAATTCTAATAGTTTTAGATTTGAAACCACCTTTCTTAATAAAAAGAAAAATTATAAAATAAATCTTTTGAGAAAAAAATTATCTAATCTAATTTAATAAATTTATTAAATTTTAGGCACTTAGATGGCGATCATCTTGCTAATATGCCAGTGGGTCCAGAAATTTATACTTTAATGATGGAATTTTTTTGAGGTCTTTTGTGTAGAGATTAAGTTAGCCGTGTTTATTGTTGTTTTGTTTTTATTATTTAATTGTATTGTTGTGAATTTTAGTTTGAATAAACGTGCTTATTAAAGCTATTTGAGTACTTTTATGAGCTTTTACATGGTGTCAGAAGTTAAAAATTTGCATCAAAGCTAAGAATTTATACGATGGAACATTTTCAAATTAGATCTCCTGCGTCATTCTCTTTTAGACCCGAAGAATGGGTAACCAGGTTAGAGCGATTCAGAAGGATTTCTGGCTTAGAAAAAAACACAGAAGACGTTCAAATTGATTATTTACTATACGAGATGGGCGGAAAGGCAGAAAAAAAGGAATGAATTTATTGAAGATCAAAATGTAATAGATGGAAATGGAAGTAAGTAGAGTGAATGAAGATCAGAATATTTCAAATAGAACCAGAAGTGGAAGAAGGATAAAACCTCCAGATCGGTGGAGCTATGATTAAAAAAGGGAAGATGTAGAGATTAAGTTAGCCGTGTTTATTGTTGTTTTGTTTTTATTATTTAATTGTATTGTTGTGAATTTTAGTGCTAGAATAAACATGCTTATTAAAGCTATTTGAGTACTTTTATGAGCTTTTACATTTTGGACATGGTTATTTACCTGGTGGATGGATGGAAATATAGGATTTTAGTATGAAATTTTTTTTCAAACTTTAATGTATAATGATGTATTTGTTGTACAACCGTTTCTGGCTCATATGATAGACCTTCCTCAGCAACCTGCGTACAAGAACCGAGTTAGTTTTACACCTTGAGACAATTTATAGGTATTTTGTTGGTATAATAAAATTTCAACATTTTTCAAAGCAAATATCCTCCCTCATACAAACAATTATTGCACATTTCTCGGTTATTAAAAAAATGAATATACGTATGGATCCCTGGAGCTTAATGTGATAATAAATTTAATTATAAATACAAAAAAAATTACACTTACCGTATTTTGAGTGACCATATATAAAAAATATTTGGTTATAACCTAACCTCAAGCCTAAAATTGTTTTTTTTACGTGTGTTAATATATTCAATTTGAAATCTAACAGACGAATGGCGGTTCCATGGAACAAGTGCACTACTTTCACGACTTTGAAAATCGCATAACTAGAGCTGCAACGGTAAAAGCAAAGCTGGAGGTCTGTTTTTTGCAAGCGCCAATTCAGTTGTCAAAACGGTTCCCCCACTCTGCCAACTCCTTCCTCCCCTATCTTAGTTATTGGACCGCTCCCAGGGAGCAGCACTCAACGAATATTGACCCGGGGATTTAAATATATAATTCAGGAATAGTAATTATTTGATTCTTATAATATTTTTTATAATCAGGAACGCGGCTTTTTGAATCACAGTAGGAAGATCGAAACGTCTCTTGTTTCAAATAAAATTAAATTATAAACCCTGATGAAAATTTTTTATTGAAAAAAAGAAAAATAACCATCATTCTATAAGGACTCGATCTTCCTACTGTGATTCAAAAAGCCTCGTTCCTGATTATAAAAATATAATTATCGGTTTTTAATTAAAAGTGCAGTAGATCAATAATAATGTAATTATTAATATTATAATAATAATTATTAATATTATTTACAATATTTTTATTAAATCAAACCACGTAATAGAACCGAATATGTGCAAACGACTCCGGTTCGGTTAATATATATTCAGTTCGGCTCGGTTGGGTTCGTATAGCTCCCTTTTCGGGCTGGTTTTTAGACGGTTCGGTTGGCATCAGCCGAACCTCCGAATGTTAAATCCGGACGGGGTGTGTTTTGGACTCCCATTTTTTTTTCTAATCAAACACACATTGAAAACCGAACCGCCAATCGTCGGATAAAATTAATAGTGAAAAAAACACCTTGGACTCTTGTATTTCAGTGAAGAAAAAAAATGAGGGCTTCTGATTTTCGGTTCAGCCAAAAGTATTGCTGTATAAAAACAGTGTCAATTGAAAAAGTATGTTTAATGAGACTCCTTTTATATGAACTATATATTTTCAAATGAGCGATTTTAATTCCCGCTCTCTTTTATTATATTATATTATATTAAAATAATGATTTAGCGCCAAGTTGACATTCATTAGTTCAGCGCGACAAGGGGTAATGGTGCGCCACTGGTGGGGGAACACTGATGACAGCGAACCTGGTGGTGAGAAAACATAACATCACTCAGACCTTCAGCTTTGTCTGAGCCATAAATTAATATTTAATCAGCTGGTTTCTCTTAAAAACTGAATAATTATTGATAATCGATTTCCCATAATTAGCGTGGCCTAACTTCACGGACGTAGTTGAATAGCGCTGCAACTTCAGGGCTGTTTAATCAAACCACAGCAAAAAAAAATTAACTCATTAATTAATTCAAAAAATTAAATAATTAATATTCAATCACCTGGTTTCTCTTAAAAACTCAATAAGTATTGATAATTTGATAATTCAACAGTCATTAAGATAGCTACAATTATGTATTAGCTGGAAATTTAAATAAAAGATGAATCCAAAATCTAAAATTTATATCTTTTTAAGCTAAATACATTTAAAACAGGTGCCATCTAATGGTAAATTAATTTATTAACAACATTAACCGGTAAAAGCAAAGCTGATAATCTCCTATTTTAACCGCCAATTTCGCTGTCAAAAGGGTTCCCCCACTCTGCTCACCTCTCCCTCCCCTATCTTAGTTATTGGACCGCTCCCAGGGAGCAGCACTCAACGAATATTGACCCAGGGATTTAAAAATATAATTATCGGATTTTAATTAAAAGTGCAGTAGATCAATAATAATGTAATTATTAATATTATAATAAATATTATTAATATTATTAATATTATTTACAATATTTTTATTAAATCAAACCACGTAATAGAGCCGAATATGTGCAAACGACTCCGGTTCGGTTAATATATATTCAGTTCCTTCTCGGTTGGGTTCGTTCGCTCTGCCAACCGAACCGTCTAAAAACCAGCCCGAAAAGGAGCTATACGAACCCAACCGAGCCGAACTGAATATATATTAACCGAACCGGAGTCGTTTGCACATATTCGGTTCTATTACGTGGTTTGATTTAATAAAAATATTGTAAATAATATTAATAATATTTATTATAATATTAATAATTACATTATTATTCTTCCTTTGGGTTCTGTGAGCGGCTTTATTGTTTTTACGAGGGTGGGTTGCTAGCCCTCCCCTCAACCCCCACCAGGAGGACCGGGTAATTTGTGATCAAGGTTTTCTTCCTCTAGCCTTTGGCGATCCAACGTCCAACTACAAGGCAGCAGCTTCGTCGTAACCCTGACAGGGGCCCTCACAGGGTACTATCATCCGGGCCAGATGAACCCTGGTTTTTTTAACGAGGTTGTTACTCCTCCCCTCACCCTTTTTCAACCTGGCTTGGGACAGGCTTTGGCGGATTTGATGGTAACGGAGAATGAAGAAAGTCTCCAAGATCTCTTAGATGCCTTCAATTGCATTGCGGAATCCCTCAATATGCAAATATCAACATCCAAAACAAAATGCTTAGTAGTAAATAGAGAACATCTGACCTGTAATATCAACCTTCAGGGATTACTAATTGAGCAAGTCCCTAAATTCAATTATCTGGGAGTTGAAATATCCAGCAATAGGGACTTGAATCTACTATAGAAGTTAAGCACCAAATATTAAAAGGGACGCGTATAGCCGGATGCCTTAATAATGTCATATGGAAGAATAAACATATGTCCGTGGAAAATAAAACCAAAATCTACAAGACCTGTCTTAACATACGGAATTGAAGCGAGAGCGGACACAACAGTGACACAACAATTACTCCAGACGCCAGAAATGAGGGTCATCAGAGCAAAGGGGAAAACATTGTTGGATAAATTGAGAAACGAAGACCTTAGAGCAACATGTGGGATCATCGTAGACTGGGTCAGGGTGCGCAAAAGAGAATGGGCAGCGCATGTGGAACGTATGGACGAAAGCAGGCTGCTGAAAATCGTCACGAGAAACCGTCCTGACGGCAAGAGAAACAGAGGAAGACCGAAGAAACGATGGGCAGAAAGTTGAAGGACGGAACTCTTCCTTGGAAGAAAACATGCTACCTAGCCTAAAAAGAAGATGAAGAAAAGACATTATTATTGATCTACTGCACTTTTAATTAAAAACCGATAATTATATTTTTAAATTCCCGGGTCAATATTCGTTGAGTGCTGCTCCCTGGGAGCGGTCAAATAACTAAGATAGGGGAGGAAGGAGTTGGCAGAGTGGGGGAACCGTTTTGACAACGGAATTGGCGAAATAACAGACCTTCAGCTTTGCTTATACCCATAAGATTTATTTTCTATTTAGGTTTTAATTTACACAAATCACTACGCTAGTGCCATCTCTCGATTAAAATTTGAAACTCATCTATTGTATCAAGCTAAGTAGCTAAGATATAGCACAAAGTAATAATAATTTCTTTCTTTCTATTATTTTAATAAGAATATTTGAATATATTGAAATTATATTTATATATATAAAAATAATGGATGCCTATCAGATTATTGATATAAAAATGATTCTAAATAACCCCAACCAGTATCCTATTTATACAGGTTAGTATACCTATAGGTTAAATTAATAATAAATCAAAAATATTTCTTCTAGAGAAAATAACTATTTTTTGTATCATAATATACGTATTAATCAATATTATAAGCTTCTTATCTCTGTATGAGGGATATATAATTAACCGTGAAGAATAATGTTTTTTTTTTTTTTGGCTTTTCGGCCTTTCCAGCCATAAGCCATTTTACGATACTATATATTTTTTAAATTTTGTCTCTACCCCGGGGTCAGATTTTAGCCGAATGCCTCGAGTCGGATTCGAACCCGGGTCCACTTGGTTAGCAAGATGATACGCTACCGACTAGCCTATCTGACCCCCCCCCCCTGATGAATAATGTTGAAATTACAATAAATTTATTTAAAGGAAGACATTTTTACATTAATCAATAAACATAAAATTCAACAATGATAACACTGCATATTAGATCAATTCTTAAATTGGCCTTGACTTGTCTATATTTCAACACCCCCTCTCAATTTATGCATTGAACACCTGGAACAATACTCTAGAGGCCGGAAAAGAAACCCTCGCTGTAGCCCTTGATATCTCCAAAGCTTTTGACCAGGTTTGGCACAAAAATCTTCTTGCCAAACTGCCAGCCTTTGGATTCACACCAACTCTTCGCAAATGGATAGAAAGCTTTCTGACAAACCGAAGTATAAAAGTTGTGGTGGATGGAACATCATCTGAATCGTTCTCCACAAACTCTGGTGTTCCCCAAGGCTCTGTAATCTCCTCCACACTCTTCCTTATTTATATAAACGACCTTTTCGATCAAACGGCAAACCCCACTCATTGTTACGCCGACGATAGCACTCTACACGGCAAACCCTCTCTCCCGAATAATCGAATCAATGTTGCCTCCTCAATTACTCTCGACCTAGACAAACTGAATAAATGGGGCTCTCAAAATTTAGTTAACTTTAATTCAAACAAGACTCAATGCTGTCTAATTTCTAGGCGCGAAAATAAAGATTTCCCTGATATTCACTTCGATTCGAATACCCTGAAAATGTGTGACAGCCTATCCATGTTGGGCGTCTCTGTCGCATCTGACCTGTCTTGGAATGAACACATCTCCTCTGTGGCGAAATCTGCAGCAAGGAAGATTGGCTTCTTATTCAGGTCCAAGCGATTTTACAAACCCCCACAACTTCTCACCATCTACAAGGCCCAAATCCGCCCCTGTCTCGAATACGGCTCTCATCTATGGAGAGGAGCCTCAAAATATTCTCTTGCTACCCTTGATGCAATTCAGAAACGAGCCGTCAGGCTAATTGACGATTCTACCCTCACCGACTCCCTCGACTCGCTGGCTCATCGAAGAAATGTCTCTGCCCTTTCCCTTTTCTATAGATACTATCACGGCAGGTGCTCTGATGAGATAAAATCAATAATTCCCCCAAAGCATGCTTTGCACGTAGCACGCGTTTTGCCGACTCCCAACACTCTCTCGCGGTCAAATTGGAAAAGTGCCGGACCACTTCATTCGCGAATACATATATCCCCATGACTTCAAGGAACTGGAACTCTCTCCCAGCCTCTATCTTTCCCAGCACCTATGATCTTCAAACCTTCAAAACCGGAGTGCATAGACACCTACGTCTACACCCTCTCACTTAATCAACTTTCCCTTCTCTTCGGTAATGCAAGGGTCTTTCGAGATCCATAGGGGCTGCATCTTTACTGGTGCACCCCTTCTTGCATTCGATTGCATTGAAAAAAAAAAAAAATTGTCCAATAAACCAAGTTTTTGGAATTCATTAGATAATGCCCCTTCATTTATGCTATTCTTTTTGGAATTGAAAGTGGAAGGGTATAGTCATTAGTCACTGTATTTAATATAGTCTGGTCATGAGAGAAATCGACGCCATCTTAGTTCCTAAAGTGAACGGAAATTCAAATTTCTCATTTGAAATGTACAATATTTTTATTATTATTTGATGATTTTTTGAAGTAAATTGTTGATGTTACAATTAAATCAAAAAGTGATAATGGCTTATTCGCAGGGCTCGTATTTATATTAAAACTAGGTGCAAGGCCCGCCTTCTGCGGCCCTTTTGATAGCCAGGGGACACGCTCCCTGGACCCCCAACTCACGAACCCCACCCCACTCCCACCCACCACATCCCGAAACCCACCCAGCACCCCCCACCCCTCGCACCATGAATCCGTGACAAACCCCCGCCCCCACCCACCCCGCGAACCACCACACTACGCCTCTGAACCCTCACCTGAACCTACCACCCCACTCCACCAACCCTGCACCCCGGACCCCACCCCTGCATCTCCATCCTACCCCGCCTTACTCCCTCACCCCACCCCCTATTCCACACCATGCACGCCATACCCTAACCCACCCTCACTCTATTCCACCCCCGCACCCCCTTCTGCATCTAGTTTTTGCATTTCTACCCTTCTAGTGACCCACAGATTATCTATACAAAATTTGGTTGAGTTTTGTCCAAGAGCAAGAATTTTAATTTTTTATCCTCCCCCCGTCCCCCATTTTGGGTGGTTAGTTTTTCCATTTCTAGCTCTCTAGAGGCCCACAGATTATGTATACAAAATTTACATTTTCCTCCCCCCCCCCCCACCACTTTTTGGGGGGAATTTTTTTAAACAAAAGTTATCAGAAATCATATCCCCTACAACTTTGCTTATAATAAAATTTGCCGTAGAGTTAATAGTTTAGGAGTTATTTGATAATTTTCATTTGTGCGCCTTCCCCAAACCCCCTTTTGGGGTCAAAATATCAAAACGTTATATAGCTAAAAACGTAAGTTAGAAGACATCTTATGCAAATATGAAATTTCATAAAAATCCCTTCAGCCGTTTTTACGTGAATCGTGAGCAACTTTTCGCGGTAACGACGGAAACAGACAGACAGACAGACAGACAGGAATTTTGTTGAGGGTGTTTTCGTTCATAACTTTGTTTGAAACGTGTACAACCAAAACTTGACACGATTTGGAGCAATGTACAGACAAAACCTTAATTTTATATGGGTATATAGGTCGATTTGCAGGAGACTAAGCTAAACAAAATTTTGGTCTAAAAAACGTTAATTAGAAATATCCCAACACTTTTTATGCTGTGGGTTCACGGAAGTAAACAAAATTATACTTATTGGTAGGGCCGTATAAGGAACTCCTGTGGCCAAGATCGACTTACCGGATTAGCTCATCTGTCTATTCATAGAGACATTGACATTTCCACCGACAAAGTATTAAATATGTTTGCAAATAAAACAAGAAGATTGGATTTTGTTTAGTAAAATTTCTATGTGTACTTATAATATGTTTAATACTTAATAAATACTTTTATTAAAACTTTTTTCTCTCTCTCTTTGTTTTTTTAAACTATTTAAACGACTTTAGGGTGAAAATGGACGTGGCACCCCGAAATGTTTTTTTCCTAGGGGAATGCCAAAAGGGGCCGCAGATATTAACCCCCCCCCCCCACCCCCGAAAAAATCCTAGGTACGATACAATTTAAGCATCCTTAAAGTAGAAAATATTCTCTCTGGAGTGCATGTTGTCACCGGCAAAGTTGCAAAAATGTTTCTTCTTCTTCTTTTTTTTAGGCTAGGTAGCCTGTTTTCTCCCAAGGAAGAGTTCCGTCCTTCAACTTTCTGCCCATCGTTTCTTCGGTCTTCCTCTGTTTCTCTTGCCGTCAGGACGGTTTCTCGTGACGATTTTCGGCAGCCGGCTTTCGTCCATACATTCCACATGCGCTGCCCATTCTCTTCTGCGCACCCTGACCCAGTCTACGATGTTCCCACATGATCCCACTTGTTGCTCTAAGGCGGCCATACTCAACCTGCGGCCCGTTTAGCTTTTATGTGCGGCCCGAAACGCACTTATTATCAGGAAGGTGCTTTATAAAAATCTGGTTATTTAAGACTGTGTTTTCAAATAAGCGCCCTCAAAGTTGGATAAAAAGTGGTACGAAATTTGGAACTAATTTTGAGCTATTTTACTTCTTTCTGCTAGATGGCAGCATACAATTTTGACGTTCATTATAAATTAGGTTTGGTTCTGAATTCCGACTAAATCTGAAATTAGATTAAAATTCCACGTAATCGTATCAAATGAATACATATTTGTAAATATTATGTCTACTAGGCTACGTGACGTACAAATCTGATATTCTTTGTTCCATCTATCACACTGTTTGACTATTTTATTAACTCTTCTCTGTGACAGGATGTGGCGCCACGATTGCACTTTGTGACAGTGAACTATACTTACTGTCGCCTCCCTTTTATTTAGTTTAGTAATAAGTATAGTGATTTATACCCGAGCACGAGAAGTGAATCACAGAAAATTTAAAAGTCATTTGGAAGAAATGAGCAGTAATTATAGCGACGTTCTTTTACATACCTCGGTGCGATGGCTAAGCAGAGGAAAGGTTCTGGAACGGTTTTTTTCTTTAAGACATGAAATTATTTTGTTTTTGCAAGAAAACAATAAAATTTACACCGAACTTGAAAATGATGGATGGTGGGGTATTTTGGCTTTTCTGTGTGACATCAAAGAAAAACTTGGTGAACTTAATCGTGGCTTACAAGGTGAAAATAAAATTATTTCGCAGATGGTGAATAAAGTATTTGCTTTTGAAGAGAAATTAAAAATATATTGCGGAGAAATACAGAACCAAGTATCGCATAACATCCCAACCGTAATAAAAGCTAAACAAGATGGTATATCTATTTCTCCAGAAAACTATACTATATTGTCTAATTATTTAGCTGCCTTATCCAAGGAATTTAAGAGCAGGTTTCAGGCTTTACGTTGCATCAAGAATTGTTTGTTGCTTGTGGAAAATCCCTGGCACGTACAAACAGCAACATTGGGATTTGATTATGCAAGGCTATTCGATGAATTTATCGAGTTTAAGAACGATACGAATCTGGAAGTTATTTTCAAAGAAAAGAGAGAGGGAAAGGAGTACACCGAATTTTGGAAATTAGTACCAGAAAAATACAAGACTCTACAAAAATGTGCCCACCTGCTTCTCACGTTGTTCGCATCAACTTATCTCTGTGAATCATCCTATTCCAAAATGAAATACGCAAAAAACGTATATAGAAATCGACTTACAGATTCTCACCTTGATGACGTATTGAGGGTAGCATCTAGTAATTATAAACCTGATTTGTCTAAAATAGTAAAGAATTTGTGTCAAAAAAATAAAATAAAATATCAAGTATCACACTAATTTTTAAATAAACGTTTGGATCTATTTATGTTTTGTGTTTTATTTATTACATGGGGGGGGGGATCTGTAAAACCATTTTCCCACATGGTGTATAATGTTGCGGCCCGCGTAACTTAGCAAAAATATATATGTGGCCGGTAGAAAAAAAAGGTTGAGTATGGCTGCTCTAAGGTCTTCGTTTCTCAATTTATCCAACAATGTTTTCCCTTGTATTGCTCTGATGACCCTCATTTCTGGCGTCTGGAGTAATTGTTGTGTCACTGTTGTGTCTTCTCTCGCTTCAATTCCGTATGTTAAGACAGGTCTTGTAGATTTTGGTTTTATTTTCCACGGACATATGTTTATTCTTCCATATGACATTATTAAGGCATCCGGCTATACGCGTCCCTTTTAATATTTGGTGCTTAACTTCTATAGTAGATTCAAGTCCCTATTGCTGGATATTTCAACTCCCAGATAATTGAATTTAGGGACTTGCTCAATTAGTGATCCCTGAAGGTTGATATTACAGGTCAGATGTTCTCTATTTACTACTAAGCATTTTGTTTTGGATGTTGATATTTGCATATTGAGGGATTCCGCCATGCAATTGAAGGCCTTATCTAAGAGATCTTGGAGACTTTCTGGAGACTGGAGAGAATCATAATTTTAATAATATAATTTTTTCGATATTCATTTATTAGGGCTTTTTGTAGACCGAAATTCCATGGTTTCGTCCAATTTTTTTAATCAAGATAGTTTCAGCCGTTTTTGAGATATTTTGATAAAAATAAGCAAAAAAAAAAAAAACATTTTTTATGCACGATTACAATACTTGACCGGTATTAAGAAAGAATATATATTTTTTTTAATAATTTTAAAATTTATTTGAATATATTAAAACAAATCAACTCACTCAAATATTATGCTTATAGTTAAAAATAAAAACAAAATTGATCATTTAAATTTATGATAAATTTATTGCCCTTGTCAGGTATAACAATTTGTATAAATTTACAGAAAAAATTTAAAAATTTTCAACATTCAAGTAGTAAATATAAAAAAGATTTAATTTCAAAGTGTATTTCACATAAGAGCTACTGGTGGGTGTCCACTGTCCAGTCTTCACGTTGTTTAAGAAATAACTATCTATCCTGATTTATATCCAACTAATAATAATTGAAATTATATCTTTTTCAGGGCCACATTTCTTATGTTGCGATTGCAAGACAATGTTCATTAGTGAAGAATACCTGAACAAACATCAAAAGAAATGTATACATAGGAAATTACATTTAATTTTAAAAAAGAAATTCCAATTGAGAAAAAATACATCACCTGTGGGTAAGTTACTTTATTTGATTGATATCAGATAACAGATATAGATTTCTTTGTGAGTGGATGTGAATGGTGGCTCCTGTTCTTTTTTCTCCTTGATCGGGAGTTTTTTGCTCTGGCGTCCTGGGAGTCTCTTCAATTTGAAGCTCTTCTCATCGCTGATTTTTTTGAGGTGTATTGTTTTTATGTTTTTTTTTGCCTTTATGATTTGAAGGTAATTCTTTTGTCCTTCGCTGCTTGAAGAGAGTTTGAATTTTTCGATAAGGTCAGTGGATTGCTAAGCGGTAAAGATTTATTTATACAGGGTGACCACGAGAAACATTTACGTTTTAGAAATAAAAAAACAATATTAGTTTTTCAAGATACAATTTATTTAACTTAAGTTACATAGTTGTGGTTATACGCCATTTACTTTACGTAGAGAAAATGATGTCAGGAAGGTGACGTCCTTCTTCCCTGAGGCAATTTTCTATTCTGTCCAGGAAGCTCCTCCACACTCGTTCCAGTGTATCCTCAGTGATCAACGCCACCTCAGTACTTATCGCCGCTTTCAAGTCATCTAAAGTACGGGGTTTATGTCGATAAACTTGCTCTTTCAAATGTCCCCACAAATAAAAATCACACATGTTAAGGTCCGGAGATCGAGGAGGCCAGTGCACATCTCCAAATCTTGAAATCAGGTGACCTGTCAGGACCTGTGGAGGAGCTTCCTGGACAGAGTGGAGGATTGCCTCGGGGAAGAAGGACGTCACCTTCCTGACATCATTTTCTCTACGTAAAGTAAATGGCGTATAACCACAACTATGTAACTTAAGTTAAATAAATAGTATCTTGAAAAATTAATATTGTTTTTTTATTTCTAAAACGTAAATGTTTCTCGTGGTCACCCTGTATATTATATGTATATTGATCTAGGATTTTTCTTTGTGAACTTTGTTTTTTTGTTTCTGTATTTGATCCGGTTGAACGGTCTGGCTCAGGGTGATAAATGTCCGGTTTGTAAATTAAAGGGTACCGCTAGAAACAAAAAATATCTTAAATGCGCACAGTGTCAAATGACTTTTCATGCTTCCATTCTTGCGCTTTCTGACGATGAATATTCTATTTATACTGAATCAATTTTTAATTGCGATGACTGTAGATTTAAGAGGTTGGAAACTAGCTCTATGGTTGATCATGACAAAACTCCAGTCAGGACTGCTAGAACGAAGCTTGCGACCGTTGATTTTTGTTCGGACCCCGAGGAGACGATAGGAATGGACTTCTGTTTGAATCAATTAAAAAACTTTTGGAGTCCAGTTTTGACAAGACCGTTCAGGTCTTAAAGGATGAGTTGCTCCTGGTCAGACAGGAACTCACGACGATCAGAGAAGAGAAGTCTTCTCTCGATCTTGTATTGAGGACGGCTGCGGACCGCCTTCCTCCTCCCTCCCACATTGGTCTGGATGAAACAGGTTGTCGCCGGGGTCTGTTGGGCGATGCTCCTTTGGGTATTCCCTCGAACCCTGTTGGCGATTTTGTGAATTCTCCTTGAATTGTGAGGCGGGTCTTAGAGGTGATCCAAACAAATTTTGGAAGTAGATATCTAATTCCACTAAGGAAGCTGTTGCCTTGCCTGCTGTCTCAGTCGGGGGGAAGTATATCGCTGATCCCTCCCAAATTTGCCATAATTTTTCGGAATATTTTTCTTCGGTTCAGGGGTCGCCTCTCGACCGCGATGGTTCCAGTGTTGCCCATCCGGATGAAGAGATAACTTTGCCTATTCTGTTATATGCAGATGACGTAAAATTATTTCTGCCTATTAGGAGTCATGAAGATCATATTAATTTGCAGAATAATATTAATAGGTCCTGGAATTGGTCCGTGATGAACCATTTGCCGCTCCACAGGGGTAAAACAGTACTGTCTACTTTCTCTCGAAGGTCAAATGCGACCATCCTAAATTTTGACTATTATATGGACAGTGACATAATTGAACGTCAGACGCTTATTAAGGACCTGGGAATTATTTTCGACGCGCCCTTGCGTTTTTCACAGCATGTGGACTATATAGTTAGTAGGGCTAGAAGAACTCTGGGTATTGTTAGATGGGTCGGCCGTTATTTCTCCTCACCTGATACGATGACTCTACTCTTTAAGGCATTGGTCAGAAGTCATCTAGAAAGGTGCATGGTCGTCTGGAATAGGAATAGGGCATGTACCACCAACTTGATTGAATCAGTTCAGAGGCGCTTCGTCCGGCACATGGCGTGGAGGTTACCCCAACGGGCTCCGCCGGGATACGCCCAAGCGTGCGAGCTACTGAGACTTTCTTCCCTTGAAAGTAGAAGGGAAATTTTTGATCTCAGATTTTTCATGGGGGCCCTCCACGGTAGTCTGGCGATCCCAGGGCTGGATATCTTTTACAGAGTGCCTCGCCCTGGTTTGAGACGGTTCGAGAGTTTTTACTCGGAGCGACCCGGAGTGCTATCGCCGATTGCCAGATGTATCGTGACGGCTAATAATAATGACCACCTTATTGATTTCTTCTGGAGAGATGGCCCAGCCCAACCCTTTTTTCAGCGTTGATCTATTTATTTAATATTTTACCCAGTAGCCTATATTCCCAGTCAAATATTTATTTTTCTTGACCATGGCGGTTTCTGCTATTTATTTATTTTTTATTCCTTGACTACGGCAACTTCCTGTCTACTTATTTATTTATCTGTTTTTTAAATTATTTATTTTTAAACAACAATTTCTTTAAACCCAGTGACATATCCTATTTATTTTCTGTTTTATTTATTTGATTATTTATTTATTTATTTTTATTGTTTGAACGACATGCGGTATTCCCTTTTTTTATTGTTATTATTATTATTTTATTCTTGGTCGCAGCATACTAAGGTTTCACACCGTTCTGCTGTGCCCACATTCCCCTGAGTTGTCCACTTGTCCGGTCCAGTCCTAGCGCTCACCGCCAGATGGCACCTGCGACCTCATACATAGTAGTTTGTTCAAATAAACAATAGTTTTAATATTAATAATAATACTTTAAGCAAACAACAGTCAAATTGTCAAACACACTGTACACTACATAAATCAATCTATTTATGAATTGAAATAATAAATCAATGAATTATTGAGAGACGAGTTGGCGCGTGTAATCCCGTGAGCGATAATATTCGTTGAATGTTATATATGCGCCAACCCGATCGAAATAATTCAGCTACCACCAAATCATGGTTTGCTCACATACTTTTTGTCACACACACTCTCCGATACCTTGCTTTCCCTCGTTGTTGGAACCAGCAGTTGGGGTTGAGGGGCATTCCCCTTACCTTCCAACAACCAACACCTATCACGTCACAATAGCGTTCACCCACCACCACTCAACACTGGTGACCCCGGAATCCGTTCGCTTCCTCAGTCGAATCGAGTCGTTTTAATTATAGCATGGGTGAATACATTTCACTCATGTGTAGATACGACTCAACGATCTGACCGAGGTCATCTAAGCGGCCGTGGCTCAAGGCTCGTCGCCATGCGCAAGAGCGGCCGCTACACACTCGAACCGGATCCTGAGTGGGAGGATCGGAGGGCTATAAGGGGGCCTACTAAAAAAAATAACAACATTGGAAGCATTCTCCTAAAACTTTTGTTCAAATTCTAATTTAGATGAAAATAGGACTCATTCCCTTTGTACTCCATCTCGGAGATAATTAGAACATTCAAGGGATTAAGCTTTTTGAGATTGCTTAAAAATAAAAAAACTACAATAAACTTTACTTCCTTATATAAAATTTCATCTCATCAATACATTTATTTTTTTCCAGACACGACTAATCTAACGAAGAATGAAACTGAAGATTATTTCTGTGACGAATGTTTCTCTGGATTCCTATCATTGTCTGATTTTGAAAGCCATATCCAGGAAGGCCATTCGGAAAAAATACTATTAACAAGCCATCTGATCGAGCGGAAATACAATGTTGAAACCAAACCGGAACCTCTTATTGTTATGACTCTCCAGAGCGAGAAGGCTTCTAAAGTGACCGTTCATAATCAATACCATGGAATAAAACGGTCTTTACCCTGTCCTAACGATCAAGAAAAATTGAAATCAAAACAAAGTAATCAACGTTCGGGAACTATTTCTAATAACAAGAATACAGGCCAAAAGCCTTTCGCCTGTGATCACTGCGAGAAGGTTTTCTCACGAAAAGATGTGCTAAAAAGACATTTATTTATTCATACAGCCCCTTACGTCTGTGATCAGTGCAATAAGGGTTTCTCAGAAAAGAGTAATCTCAAAAGGCATTTACTTATTCATACAGGCAATAAGCCTTTCTTCTGTGATCAATGCAATAAGGGTTTCTCAGACAAGAGTATTCTCAAAAGGCATTTACTTATTCATACAGGCAACAAACCTTTCGTCTGTAATCAGTGCAATAAGGGTTTCTATCGAAAACATCAACTCAAAAGTCATTTATTTATTCATTCAGGTGAAAAGCCTTTTGTCTGTGATCATTGCGCGAAGGGTTTTTTGAAAAAACATGATCTCAAAACACATTTACTTACTCATACAGGCGAAAATCCTTTCGTCTGTGATCACTGCAATAAGGTTTTCTCGCGAAAAGATAATTTTAAAAACCATTTATTTATCCATACAGGTGAAAAGCCTTTCGTCTGTGATCTGTGCAATAAGCGTTTCCCGCTAAAACATCATCTCAAAGAGCATTTACTTACTCATACAGGCGAAAAGCCTTTCGTCTGTGAACACTGCGATAAGGCTTTCTTGGTAAAAGGAACTCTAAAAAGGCATTTACTTACTCATACAGGCGAAAAGCCTTTCGTCTGTGGACACTGCGATAAGGCTTTCTTGGTAAAAGGAACTCTCAAAACCCATTTACTTACTCATACAGGCGAAAAAGAAAAGCCTTACGTCTGTGATCACTGCGATAAGGCTTTCTCGGTAAAAGGAACTCCTCAAAAGGCATATACTTATTCATACAGGAGAAAAGCCTTTTGTCTGTGAGCAGTGCCATAAGAGTTTCTCAGAAAAAGAGTCATCTCAAAAGGCATTTGAAAACGCACTCCTAGAAAATTGACTCTATTGCTTCTATTTTTATATAACTAAATTAAATAAAACTAATAAAAAACAGATAAGTGAGGTTGCCCTGCTAATTTCAAGTCAATTAAATTCAAGAAGTTGAAGACCCTAGCAGTCATTCAGATTCAATCCTTTGTGACTTAGTGAGACTATTTGTACTTATGTACTGTATTTGAAACAAACAATTTTCATGATTGAATTTAATTAATACGGATAGAGTTTTTTTCTTTAGAGACGGACTGGTATAAATAATATGCAATTGGATGTTGATGAAAGCAGTCCACGGTGGTGTGTAAAAATAAGACTATAGAGGTTTTATTATTTTACATTTATTTGTTAAACCGACGTTTCGGAGATTTATTCTCTTCCCTTCTTCAGGGTAACAAAAAGTCAATGAAAGTAATTATGTTTTGAACTACTTTCAATTGACTTTTTTGCCACCCTCCCAGCCCATCGTAGATCTGTTCTCCGCCCTATCCCTTTTTTATAGATATTACCATGGCTTCTTGTTCTGACGAAATAAAATCGATAATCCCACCAAAGGCCTCATTTGCCCGAAATACACGATTTTCTAAAATTCAACACCCCTACGCGCTTAAACTAGATACTAATCGAACAAACGCATTCGCTAATCTATTGATCCCTATGACATCTAGAGACTGAAATTTTCCTCTGACCGTCTTTCCAGCTACTTATAACCTTCTAAACTTTCAAGACCAGCATCCACAGATACCTCTTCGACTTCTACCCAATCCCTGAAATTCCCCCCTTTCCTCACGTTACAAGGGTCCACCATCGGACTTCAGAGGTTGTACTTTCGTGTGCAACTTCTTCTTGTATCAATATCATTATAAAAAAAAAAAAAAAAAACCCTGAAGAAGGAGAGAATAAATCTGAAACGTCGGTTTAACAAAATAAAGAAATGTAAAAATAATAAAACTCTCAGAGTAGTCTTATTTTTTTTTACAACCACCGTGGACTGCTTTCATCAACATCCAATTGTTTAATTAATATTATTATGAAATGTTTAAAATATAAAAAATTAACAAGAAAAAGGATTAAGGCTCGAATCGAAATGAATGCTTTGGAAAAAGAAATTTAAAATAGAAAAAAGAGAGAATCCTAATTTTAAGTCAAATGTGTTTTATTTTTAATATAAAATAGAAATTTACTAAAATAGATAAAAAGAAATGAGAGGAGAATGGATTGAAAATAGAGGGAGAGAATTCTCCTATCACAAGGGCAGCTGAGCGGATGGTGAAGAGAGAAAATTAGTACAATTTAAAACCTGAAATAATATGCATCTGAGTAGACTTTAAAACGGCAAATATTAAACACCTTGAGTAGAATTCAGAACACTTGAAACAATACACCAGAGTATAATTTAAAAGCCTTAAACAATATGCAACCTGGTTGATTTGTGCAACGTTAAGAAAAACTAAGAAGAGCCACGTAAAGGTGTGATCCGGCCCTCTCCAGGCTCCAGAACTCCGACTACCAAGAACTGGAAGATATTATACTGGAGCGTTTAATGATGCCTTGGGACGCCAGGTTAACATGACGTACTCCAGTATCTGTGTAGCCTTCTGAAGAAGTGGGAGCCCTGGAACTCGAAGCCGTCGGAACAAGCCCATAGTGATCGATGAAAAGATAAGCAAAACCTCTCCTCTCTTAATTAATGATTCAAACCATAAAAAATTAACTGCAGTTCAAAGACAATCCTGTTTTAGTAAATAACACGTGAACTTTTAGTATACTATAATTTAAATAATAATAATAATAATAATTTAATGATAACTATAATTGAAAATATATAATGTTAATTTTAAAAAAATAGTTCAAAGGGGCATGAATTTAGATTCTATTAATTAACACTTGATGAATTCGAGAGAATACATAATTTAGGCAAAAAGGCGAAACAGGTGAATTACGGACCTTAGTAATAGTTAAAAAATTAGTAAAATAAAGATAATAGGGGTTGAACGGATTCATATTGGCCTAAGTTCGAAAGTAAATTAAAAACTCTCTCAAATTGATCAAGCAAGTTAGAAAATGGATTCATGGGCTCAAGAATAATGTTGTTCAATAAATAAATAATCAATAATTAAAGAAAATACAATTAAAATAAATAGATTAAATGAATTAAATTAACAAAAGTATAAATTATAATGAAACATTGAAAGATTAAATAAAAACATTGAATTAAATAAATAATTAAACATTAATTTATAGATTATAACATTGAAAATAATACAAATTCTTTTTTTATAATTGTCTTATATAGAATCACATCAAGTGGACCCCACCAAATTTTGTAAATCCAAAGGCATTCGAGGCGAAATCGACCCTTGAAGCCCCCACTATCAAATAAAAATCAAATTAATTAGACAATTTAAAATAATAACTTCATTCAAACTTAAATAATACTAAAATTTCAATATTAAAATTTCAAATCATCTTTAAATTCAAAATTCAAAATTGCAACATAAAATTTCTTTTTTTTTTCTGTGATATCAATAAAATTTCTTTTGGTTTTAAAAATTAATGGGAGTTAGTGTACATTATTTTTATCTGTGTAACCCTGTGTGATCCTACCACTCTCACATTAGAATTAAGCTTTGAAATAGGAAAGGGCTGTAGGGAACCTCGAAGCGTCAACAGAAAGATAAACCAGTCCGTTTTAACCCTAATTTGGAAGCTCACTTGGACGGCTCAGACACCCCCGCTTCCAAATTTATTTACCATCTATTAAGGGCAAGTGAGAAAACACAAGACCGATTTCATCTCTTGATCTGTGCGGGTTCTAAACGACGTAGAACTGCACGATCTTGAGGTGGATTGGTCCAAGATCGTGTTCAATATATTTATTTATTTATATATTTGTTTTTAATTGAAGTGCAGTAGATCAACATTAATGTAATTATTAATATTATATTAATATAATAAATATTATTTACAATATTTTTATTAAATCAAACCACGTAATTGAACCGAATATGTGCAAACGACTCTGGTTCGGTTAATATATATTCAGTTCGGCTCGGTTGGGTTCGTATAGCTCCTTTTCGGGCTGGCTTTTAGACGGTTTGGTTGGCGCCGAACTGAATATACATTAACCGAACCTCCAAAAGTTTAGTCCGGGCGGGGTGTGTTTCGGACTCCCATTTTTTCCCTAATCAAACACACATTGAGAACCTAACAGCCAATCGTCAGATATAAATAATAGTGAACAAAGCACCTTGGACTCTTGTATTTCAGTTAAGAAAAAAAATGAGGGCATCTGATTTTCGGTTCAGCCAAAAGTATTGCTGTATATCTTATAAAAAGAGTGTCAATTGAAAAAGTATGTTTAATGACTCCTTTTATTTGATCTATTTATTTTCAAATAAGTGATTTCTGAATTCCCGCTCTCTTTTATTATAATATATATTAAAATAATGATTTATCGCCAAGTTCACATACATTAGTTCCGCGCGACAAGGGTTAACTGTGCCCTAATGGTGGGGGAACACTGATGACAGCGAACCTGGCGGTGAGAAAACATAACACCACTAGGACCAACAGCTTTGTCTGAGCCAAAAATTCTCTCCTATAAAATGTTTTCTATACCCCTTTTTGAGCGCTCGTTCACTGGACTACTGATATTTACTTACATTTTTTAGTTGATACGTACGTTGTTTCGTCTATAATTAAAAATCGAGCCACTTTATTATTTTTGTATATTCAATTAAATTAAATTTTTTAGTAAATATCCTGTTTATTTATTGTATATATATATTTTTTTAATCAAAATTATGATCCAAGGAGTTACACCAAAAAGGTGAATCCCCTAAAGGCCTGCGTTGACCTCACCATCGTGAAAAGAAGAAGAGGGAGGGGTCAAAGGTATCTGCCAGGGAGGTAGGGAGGGAAGGCTAGCTCCACCTGACGTCACAAGCCGCCATCTTGCAATTGGAAAGAATAAAGAATGCCCATAAGAGCAATGCTAATATTTATATAGTTTAAACTATATATCTTTAAATAAAAAGGTTCTTAAATAGAACATATATATAAATAAATATTCAAAAATGTTATTTCTTAGATATGCAATGAATTTAAATAGCTACTTTCAGTAAAAATTTGATAAAACAAAAGAGCGCACTCGTACCCATTATTAGGTAGATTTCGAAGAATATATGTGTATGTATGTATCCCAATTTTGTATGTGCGCTGCAGGCCGCAACATTCAACCGATTGCAATAAAATTTGGCCCTAAATTCAGTCTTGATGTAAACAAGAACGGAGTAGTTTTTGGTGACTTCAGCCCCAAAGGGTTGCAAATGGTGGGTGATTGAGATCTTAAAAAATTCATGACAACGTTAATATGCCTGATACCAATTTGGTTGCAGATACCTAATATTCTGATAATTAACCTCTACAACTTTTGTCTGAAATTTTTTTTATAGGAACAGTCTAAAAGGGGCAGAACAATAGGGTTCGAAATCTAATCTAAACTGAAGGGAGGGTTCCTTCGTAAAAGATTAAATATTTTTTTATTAAATACTAAATATAAGGGAGGAAATAGGTGTATGGTAAAGTTATATGGATGAGCAAATCAATTTTTATTTATTTATTAAACCAATGTTTTTTACACAATTCAAAGATTAAGAATTAATAAAGTTATAAAACAAATAAAAAATGTAAATATATATTATAAAAATACCAAAAATATAGTTTTTTAAATCAGGTACAATTGTAAGAAAAAGCGAAAAACGATTAAACACATGAATGGGTTATTCAACAATTTTTAAATACATATTATAAAAATAACTAAAATATATTTTTTAAATCAGGTACAATTGTAAGAAAATTTTGACGAATTAATATTTGGAACACGAGAAATAGAATAAATACCCGTAAAGTGAGTCAATTAAACTAACTCTAGTGTCAAAAATCTTGAAACTAGTTTATTGTTTTAAAGGAAAATTAAAATATATACAGTCTAATCTAAAACATAAACAATTTTAATAAAAAACAAAAAATATATGAAGAAAAATCAAACTTGTTTTTTATCACTGTTAATAATAAAAAGAACTGTCTTAAAGATGGATACTATTAACATACGTTCAGATGGGAAGAGAAGGTTTTGTGCCAATCGCAAGATGGCGGCTGGAGGGGAAATGCCTGTCCTGACTGGAGACACCCCCACTCCTGCCTTTCTAGCCTAGCTGTTCCTCCTTAGCTCCTTGTGGTGACGTCATGTGGAGACACTTTCTCGAGCTAGCCTTCCCTCCCTGCCTCCGCTGAGGACAGAGTATTTAACACTCCAGCCGCTATACTTGCGATGGGCGGCTGGTGACGTCTAATGGAGACATTTTCTCGAGCTAGCCTTCCCTCCGTACCTCCCGTCGTGAGGTCCGAGTGGTGTTATGTTTTCTCACCGCCAGGTTCGCTGTCATCAGTGTTTCCCCACCAGTGGCGCACAGTTACCCCTTGTCGCGCTGAACTAATGAATGTCAACTTGGCGATAAATCATTATTTTATATATATTATAATAAAAGAGAGCGGGAATTCAAATCGCTCATTTGAAAATATATAGTTCATATAAAAGGAGTCTCATTAAACATACTTTTTCAATTGACACTGTTTTTATACAGCAATACTTTTGGCTGAACCGAAAATCAGATGCCCTCATTTTTTTCTTCACTGAAATACAAGAGTCCAAGGTGCTTTTTTCACTATTATTTATATCCGACGATTGGCTGTTAAGTTTTTAATGTATGTTTGATTAGGAAAAAATGGGAGCCCTTTGAAAACACCCCGCCTCGGACGATTGGCGGCTCCGGATTTTCAATGTGTGTTTGATTAGAAAAAAAAAATGGGAGTCCAAAACACACCCCATCCGACTTAACATTTCGGAGTGTTCGGTATATTCGCTCGGCGAAGGTTCGTATAAGCTCCTCTCGCCAACCGAAATTGTCTAATGTGCCAAGTCCGGAAAAGTGAGCTGCATGAACTCCAACTGAGCGGAACTGAATATATATTAACTGAACTCGGAGTCAAGTTGCACATTGAGCTCGGTTCACATGTGGTTTGATTTCCCATCAAAAAATATTGTGAATATTAATAATATTTATTATGGGACAGCTAATAATTACATTATTGACTTACTGCACTTTTAATTAAAAACACTGATAATTAAGGAGCTTTTAATCCCTCAAATAATATTCGTGGAGCGGCTCCCCGGGGAGCGGGGCGCATGTAATCCAAGAGGGGAAGAAGGAGCTAGCAGAGTGGGGGGGGGGAACCGCGACAACGGGAATTGGCGTTTAAAAATAATTGGTGACCTTCTCAGCTTTGCTTGTACCTTTAAAAATAACTTTAAAAACTGAATTTATCAGCTGACTAGAGAGCGCAATTTTTAAATTATTAATGTCATAATTTTAATGTGTTTCAATATTTTGGGTATTTTTAAATTTAAAGGATGAAGCTCATAAGGTTCGAAATAAATAAATAAAAAAATTTGTGTTAAATGAGGCAATTAAAACGGTTGAGAACATAGAGGTTCTCGGCAAGGAGAAAATAAGGCTCTATTAAAAAACCCAAATTCTTTTTGTCATTAGCAAATAATTATTTAGAAAAATTTTGGAGACATGTTTCGGCAGATATTTCTACAATATCAGTCCCTTCAGTTCTAGAATAGTACCTAGCATTGGTGGCCTTTTTATTCCAAGTTATAAAATACACATCACTCAAACCATCGCCATAACTAGGTAGGTGCAACAGGTGCACCCGCACAGGACCCAGAGATCTAGGGAGCCCTAAAATGAAATTGTTAATTGAATTTTCTTTACAAATTTGTTGGCTTTGCTCAAATGAAAGCTAGAAAGAGTACATCAATTAAATGAAAATTAAATATTCTTATAATATAAATAATGTAATATATTTTTGTGAACAATAAATTTTTATATGATATCTATTTGAACTATAGCTACTTTTTCCCAAAAATATAGGGCCCATAAAAATTTTTTGCACAGAGCCCTAAAAAGCTAGTCACGGCACTGACTCAAACCAATCAATATGGGAGACATTCGAGTAAAATATTTCAAATCAGCTGTTTTAGATGAGAGTTTAAACCAATTCTTGCTTATTAAATAGAAACAATTATAGTTTTGTAAAAACCAGCAAAAGATGATAGTTTATACCGGGTGAGTTTTTTATCTTGAGACAGTCTTATAACTTCAAAAACAGTGCATTATATGGAAAAAAAGTTTTAAATAAAAGTTTATTTATATCAGGGGGAAATTAAACTACGCTATTGTGTGTCGACCTAGAACAAGCTATTCAAGGGATATTTCGAGGCCAACTTCTGTTTTTAAATGGAAACCTATATATTTCTGTATCATATTCTGAATCTACAAAAAAACTGAACAACTTTTATTAAAACTTTTTTTTATTCGACATCAAATAATAAAAAATATTAAATCAATTAGATCTCAAAAAAAAAAAAAATCCTAATAATTATTTTTAACAATCATTCAACTTAATTATCAAATAATAATGATCAAAAAATTAATTATTAAACAAATAATTATTAAATCAAAAGAGTTACAATGAAAATAAGTGTTTACTGTTATAAATAAAATGATCTTACTATTTCATTATACACAGATTTAAGAGATTATTTTCTACTTTAAAGAACTACTTAAAATTCTTGACTTTAAAAAAGTTCATTTCTCGTGTCATATCCAGTAGATAGTATATTGTAAATATTACCATAATTAAAATGGAGCATTTATTTTTGTTGAAGAAAGAATTGAAATGGTCTTAATTTATGCGGTGAATACATTCTGGAATGTCTCCGAACAGTGTCGCAAAATTATTAAATTTCATTTATTTAACAATTAAATATTTGATAATTAAGTTGAATGATTGTTAAAAATAATTATTAGGATTTTTTTAGAGATTAGTAATTGATTTAATATTTTTTTATTTGATGTCGTATAAAAAAATAGTTGTAATGAAAGTTGTTCAGTTTTTTTTCTAGATTCAGAATATGTACAGAAACATATAAGTACGTTTCAATTCAAAAACAGAACTTGACCTTGAAATAGGTGCCCTTGAAAGTTTGTTCTAGGTAGACAAACAATAGCGTAGTTTAGTTTCCCCTTGATATTAAATAAACTTTTATTTGAAACTTTTTTATATAATGCACGGTTTTTGAGTTTAAAGACTGTATCAAGATAACAAAAATTCACCCGTTTTCTCCTTGATCTTATTGTAAACAAAAGTATTTTTTCTTAATAAATTATTATAAATCTTTGGTGGACCGAAGACGAGACATTTTATATATGTTAATTAAATTTCCATTTATTTATTCTCTTTGTTTGTTTACATTTGTATATTCCTTGCTTTTTCTTTGTTATTACAACGATTCTTTTGCTCTGTTTATATTATATATTTTTCTCATTAAAACGAATTACACTGTGTTTATATCTATCCTTGTGCCTTTATTATTAGTACATGGAGCACCGAGCGATGCTCGGCAACTTTCTGTTTTCAGAATGGTTTAAGTTTCAAATTCCAAGGATCTGCGACTTGCCGAAAGCAGAGATATGAAACGATTAAAATATTTATTTTGCGACATGACTAATTTACACACCTTTCCTATTTTTCAATCGGATTAAAAATTTGACACAACTAATAACTCATGATACGT
>JALMQS010000153.1:16708147-16728814 GCA_024734495.1 Forficula auricularia | reverse complement strand
AGTTTTCAGCCGGTAGAAATTTTATTTGCCAGCAGGATCGAACCGGCTCCACTACATCGTCATAATCGATCGATGCCAAGCGAGGCCATTTAACCCAATGAGCCAAAACGACAGCAGAATTACAACAAAAACAGTACATTATATGAAAAAAAAGTTTCAAATAAAAGTTTTACAGGAGAGAAATAAAATACCCTATTGTTTAACAAAAACAAACTGACACAAGTTCAAGTTCTTTTAAATAGAAACATATATGTTTCTGTACATATTCTGAATATATACAAAAAAAAAAAAAAAAAAAAAACTTTCTTATAACTATTTTTATATACAATATCAATAAACAAAATACGAATCAATTAGATATAAAAATTATTAATAATTATTTTTAACAATTATTTAAGTTAATTATCAAATAACAATAATTAAAAAATTAATTATTTAAACAAATAAGTAATAAATCGAAAAGTCAGAACAATGAAAATAATAATATATATATTTACTAAATTAATTTGCCACAACGCTGACCAATGCTGCCGATAGGGAGCACCATCTGCGGCAAATTTAAATATAATGTAATTTGGATATAATTTTGAAATGAAAGACTCAAGTGATTTAGATGATATTAGAAACATTAAATATATTTATAATTATTCCTCCTCCCCCCTCTCCTCACCACTCAAAAATTAAATATTCAATTCAGCTTTTCTTTGCGCACAGAAAAAGAAATCAATCACATCTTATTTGATTTATATATTATTTGTTTATTTTTTAATAATTTGCCACTTTTTTTATAATTTTTTAAAAATCTAAATTTTGTTATTCTTATTTTTTGATTTTTACAAAAATTGAACGACTTAAGACACCCATGCCCATATGAGTTTCTCATGGCAATACTGGATGGAGCAGCCTGTCATACAAACAACACCTGATCTCTTTTAAATATTTGGAGCCTTATATCGATTATCGATCCCAAATTTAAAAAAAAATGATATAATATAATTCTCCTCCTCACACAATACCACTTATTTAAATAAATCTATTTCCACACAAAAAATCATGACAATCATCACAATGCTGTAGATTATAGAAAAAAAATACTTCCAGATTCATATCTAGAGCCTCATTTCTGTAGCTGTGTCAGGACGAAAATGAGGCGAAACTTTTAAGAGACTATGTATTTTCGGAGTTTACAGGTATACATTTGGAGTGTGGTTTTTAAGAGGAATAAAATTTTTGGACCGAGACGCCGCCCGTCGAGGCTTCCAGCCCGGAGGGCCGAGTTTCGAGGGGCGTGCCGAAGGCACACTGAAAAGCTCGTTGTTTATAATGATCTTAAAACTTCATTATACACAGATTTAAGAGATTGTTTTCTACTTAATAGAACCATTTAAAATTCTTGAGTTAAAAAAAAGTTTCTTTCTCGTGTCTATACCAGTAGATAGTTATAATGTATTATCATAATAAAATGGATCATTTTATGTTGAAGACAGAATTAAAATGGATCCTAATTCTAGGCAAATGTGGAAGAAGCGTTGAAGGGCTGCAATTGAAATGGATGCCAAGCATTTTTCTGACCGGGATACTCTCTCAAGAGCTTCATTTTATTGTCTTGTAAATATATTTTTAAAAAAATCAGGAAATGTAAAGGCTACGAAGAAACTTAAAAGGCCAAAATAACAAAATTGGAACTGGAATTCATCCAGAAAACTTGCGATACACTCTGGAATATCACAGAACAGTGTCGGAAAATTATTAAATTATTGATTATTATTAAATAATTTATTTAATAATTAAATATTTGATCATTATTATTTGATAATTAAGTTCTCTTGCAGCAGAGGAGCACGCCCCTGGACCCCCGACCGAAGAACCCCACCTGTAACACCCCTCTCCCACCCCAGCACTATACACCAAAATTTGGTTGAGTTTATATATATATGTATATCTGTAACCGAACCTTTCGAAAGTTTGTTTGGGACCCCAATTTTGTATCTCAATGAGACCGAGATGTGCAATATTAGAACCGGACCTATGAAAAGTTCTAAAAGTGAAAATTGCCAACGCCCTACTGAAAGCGCTCACTTGAGACAATTTATGGGTATACATCACAGTCCATAAACTCAATTTGAGTTAAAATTTACGATAGTTTAAAATGTTGTCTTCACTTTTCGACTTATTTTGTTTAGTTCTAAAAGAAGCCGTCGTCAGATAGCGACGCCACATGGAAACCACTACCGGCAATACTATGGTTCGCGTGTTTTCTATAAGCTCGGAGAATTGAAAAAAAATGATGAGAAAATAAATAAAAAAAAAACAGTATTTTTTTAAACTCGAGTATTTCGAAAATTCTGCAAATTCTCGAAAAAATGTTATTCTTCAGCGCCTGATCTTATTTTGGAGAGTACTATAAGAAATCCATCGTCAGATCGCCAGTTACCGTAGAATCCCCTCGATTTCGGACAAGAGGCTACAATATTCAATTATTTTTTCACTCGAGATAGTAGAAGATGTAGAAGAATTGACTAAGTTTGGGTGATAAATGTGAAATGAAAAATTATTACTCTTCACGCTGATCAATGGAGTGAAGTTCTCCAGGCAGCGCGGAATATTGAATTTAAAAATTCACTCAAAAATACTAAATATTTTTCTTATTCGTATTATTTAATGTTTTTACTGTCCAAGTTAAAAGAAGTGAAAGTTATAGTCCAGTCAAAATAGACATTCAACATAGCCAAAATTCCCATAGAGCTAAAAATTTGCACAGACCTTTGAATAGTCATTTTAAATGAAATGTGAAAAGTCCCCATCGATCCGACATGTGCTAAAAATTTTATTCAGGGTCAAAGGTCATGAAAATCAGTTTTTCGCGAATATCTCTTAAACGGTTAATTATATTGTAAAAATAGTAATTATCAAATTTATAGAGCATGCGATTTTCGACAAAAAAGGTCCTTACACTTTTTATGCTACAAATTATTGTTCGCTAGTTATGGCAAATTAGAAAACTGCAAACTTGTTATTCTCACGAATATATGCACTCTTTTCCACACCATCTTGTCGGTAGAGTACTTGGCACATTTTTTTTATGTGGAAAACATTTATTCAATTTAACATTTTGAAAGGGGGTAGGGCATGAGGGGGAAGGTTTGGTGGGAGGGGAGGTCAGTGTTCACAATGTGTTTAAAGTTTTGAAAAACTGCAATTTTTTGCAAAAAATCGCAGTTTTTCCTTCATAAAACAAAAACCACTCATCCTAGAAACTTGATTCTTATCTCATTGTCTAGGAAATTTTGTTGACTTGAACGTTTACTTGGACCACTTTTTTGTTAAAACTTTTAGATTTATAGATATTCAGCATTTTCCATGACAGAAAATGATCAATTTTTTCAGAAAATCGCAGTTTTTCCTTCATAAAATGAAAACCACTCATCATAAAAACTTGATTCGTATCTCATTCTCTAGTAAATTTTAGTGACTTAAACGCTTACATGGAACACTTTTTTGATTAAACTCTTAGATTTATAGATATCTTAGCATTTTCCATGACAGGACTTAATCCAAATCTTCATAAGTGTCATGGAAAAAGCTGGATATCTATAAATCTAAGAGTTTTAACAAAAAGTAGTCCAAGTAAATGTTCAAGTCAACACAATTTCCTAGAGAATGAGACAGAAATCAAGTTTATAGGATGAGTGGTTTTATTTTATGAAGGAAAAACTGGGATTTTTTGCAAAAAATTGCAAGTTTTCAAAACCTCAACCACATTCAGGCACGGTGTTACCATTATCCAATTAAGATGAAAGTTTGAAATTTAAATCATTTTACGCGGAATTTCAAGGGCTTTAATTTATCTAAAAGATATATTTTTGATTGGATAAGTCGTTTCAGAGTTATTCAAAAAAAAAACTGAAAAAAAAACGAAATTTGCTCATTTCGGAGTTTTCTCAGTTTTTTCTGATAACTCTAAAACGGATTATCAAATCTGAATATCTATAAATATAAGAGTTTTATCAAAAAAGTGATCCAAGTAAACGTTCAAGTCAACAAAATTTACTAGAGAATGAGACAAAAATCAAGTTTCTAGGATGAGTGGTTTTCATTTTATGAAGGAAAAACTGCGATTTTGTGCAAAAAATGAAAACTTCAACCTCATTGCGGCACGGGTTACTATTATCCAATTAAGATGAAACTTTGTTTAAATTGTAGCAAATTTAATCTAGTTTAAAAATGTATAGAGTGGTCTTTGTCGAAAACCTGCACCTTCATGCTCGAAATGGGGAAAAATCGAAAATAGTACGAGTTTCAGGGATATTCAAAAGTGGTCCCGGAGGCTGTTTTTTGACAAGCGCTGGTACTGGTTCTACTTAACTTAAATAGATGAAATTGTTAGTATTTGAGGCGTAATTTAAAAAGCTTTAATTTATCTAATAGATATTTTTTGATTTCAGAGTTATTTAAGAAAAACTGAAAAAACTCGGAAATTTTCTCATTTTGAGGCGCGTAGAAAAATTTCCACAACATAGATTTGGGAGAAAACTTAGGGTAGTAATATTGGAGTAATAAAGGTATTCCAGCAATAAAATCTTTACCGGGAATTATTTCCTGTTCAAATCGCAATTTGCCTGGTCTATTAGTAGTCTCAACCAATTTATTAACCACCATTCAAACAATCATTCAAATATATATAGGCACATGAGTAATTTCATTATAAATTTAGTATATAAATATGAAAAACTCAATTAGCGAACTATAGTCTAAGTATATTTTAATATACACATTTAAAAGGTAACCCTTTATATTTTCCCCTTCTTCATGCGCTCTTTTTGTATGTTTTTAATTTTACAGAGGGTCAAAATCGCCTCTTAAAAACTACTTTTAAAGTCCGAAATTTCAGAATTTTCCTGGGGGGGGGGGGGTGCCGGTACATGACCCCCCCCCCCCCCCAATTGAAAGTCTGGTACCACTCCTAGTATAAAAGTAATATATTTCTTGTAAATAAACATTAATTAATTGAATTTCGTACTAAAATAAAAATATTGTTATATTTTTTATAGCGATGAGAATTTTTTTTTAATTTCGCCCCCCCCCCCCATAAAAATTCCTGGATCCGCGCTTGCTTACGACACGCATGCCCATATGAGTTTCTCATGGCAATATTGGATGGAGCAGCCTGTCATACAAACAACACCTGATCTGATCTTTTAAATATTTGGAGCCTTATATCGATTATCGATCCCAAATTTTAAAAAAATGATATAATATAATTCTCCTCCTCACACGATCCCACTTATTTAAATAAATCTATTTCCACACAAAAAATATCACAATGCTGTAGATTATAGAAAAAAAAATACTTCCAGTTTCATATCTAGAGCCTTATTTCTGTAGCTGTGTCAGGACGAAAATGAGGCGAAACTTTTAAGAGACTATGTATTTTTCGGGAGTTTACAGGTATACATTTGGAGTGTGGTTTTTAAGAGGAATAAAATTTTTGGACCGAGACGCCGCCCGCCAGGGCTACATTAGTAGTCTCAAACAATTTATTAAATATGAAGAACTCAATTAGCGAATTATAGTCCAAGTATAGTATAATATACAGTACTTGGAGGCACTGAGAACGATGCTCGGTAACTATCTTCCTTCAGTTAAAAGCTTTATTTTAATATTATTTTTTAATTTAAAATTCTGATAAAAAGGTCGATTTTTATTTGAGAGCCGTTTTCAAATTAAAAAAATAATATATATATATATAATATTCGCACACTGTACCCCCCCCTCCACCCCGCTCAACCCCACCCCCGAAACCTCGCCCTACCCCCGGATCCCCCACCACTGCACCCCAACTCCTGCTCCTGTTTTGATTCAACCATATGATTCATTTTTATTCATCTAATTGTTAATCAAAATGTGTTGTTTTTTCAGAAAATTGAGACCTGCTTATGCGAAATATATTTTTAAATAAATTCTTGATTATTTTTTATTCTATTAAATAAATAAAGTTCTTTATAAAAACAATTATAAACCTTTATAATATTAATATTTCTAACGTTGAGGGAGAACAAAATTTGTTCAAATCCACAATCACAATACTTCTTCAAGGCCTTTGAGAAAAAGGATTAACCCAACCCATTGTCTGTCTGGGTACAAAAGTAAACAAAAGAGAAACCTTTTTTAAACTCCAAGATTGGGATTTGTCTACCTGAGAATAATCAATTACGAAAAAACCAATCAAAAACAATTTTGTGGAGGATGAGACCGTGACAGATCGAATTGCCAACCCAAAAACCCCCTAACCCGTGAATTTCATCAAAATTGGAAGAGTCGTTTTCAAAATAGAAACAAAAGATACAAATATATATCTACTCTATTAAACGAACAAAAATTCGGCTTCGGCGGGCCCTCATATATGGGCTTTGCCCCTGACCCCACGCAACTTGTTTATTGAAGTTTTATTAGTACTGTTATTCTATAATAAAGTCTTGAATAGATATATTTGAAGATTCTATTTTACTGGCCCAAATGTATATTGTTCTATTATGATTGTTGCTAAATTTGTTGGGGGGGGCGCAAAAATATAAATTCTCTCTCTAGCCCGGCCCTGTTTATACCTTTAACTTATATGTATACTATATACCTACATGTATATTGTTCTATTATGATTGTTGCTAATTTGCTGGGCAAAAATATAAATTTTCTCTTAGCCCGGCCCTGTTTATACTCTTTAACTTATATGTATACTATATACCTCTACATGTATATTGTTCTATTATGATTGTTGCTAAATTTGCTCGGGAATTGCTGGGGGCGCAAAAATATTTCATGCTTGTAGTAAAATTTTCTCTTAGCCCGGCCCTGTTTATACCTTTAACTTATATGTATACTATATACCTCTACATGTATATTGTTCTATTATGATTGTTGCTAAATTTGCTGGGGGGGGCGCAAAAATATTTCATGCTTGTAGTAAAATTTTCTCTTAGCCCGGCCCTGTTTATACCTTTAACTTATATGTATACTATATACCTCTACATGTATATTGTTCTATTATGATTGTTGCTAAATTTGCTGGGGGGGGGGGCGCAAAAATATTTCATGCTTGTAGTAAAATTTTCTCTTAGCCCGGCCCTGTTTATACCTTTAACTTATATGTATACTATATTGTTATACATTTATAACGTGTGTCATTTTTTTATGAGTAATCTCTCTATGATATTTTCAAACTTTAAAAAAAAGAAAATGAAAAAAAAATGCTAACTTCCTTTGTGAAGAGGGGTTCTTTGTTTGTCGGCCTGACCATTTTAACCTTTTTCATTATTTCATGACCCTTTTAGAGCTTTGAATAAAATTTATGGCCTTTAAATAAAATTGAAAAATGAAATTAATTTTAAATTGATGAAACTATATCATCATCATCCTATAGACTGTGATAAATATGTGTTCAAAATTTCATCTCAATCGGATAAACGGTGTCGAAGTTCATTGGAACCAACCAACCAACGAACACAGATTGATTTTTATATATATAGAAGATAGAAGTATATATATATATATATATATATATATATATATATATATATTTATTTATTTATTTATTTATTTGTATCTTGGTTCTATTTTGAAAACGGCCCTACCGATTTTGATGAAACAAAATCTATTAACAAGTTTTGAGGATGAAAAAACGATATGGCTAGGTCTGGACCTCATCAAAATTCATCTTAATTGATTTTTTCTTAATTAAAGTAATTATTGATAGATAAAAATCTCAATAAAAAAAAATGACTCGCTAGATGACAGATTAGAACCTGAGACCTCTTGCATCAGAGGCACACACTTTACTACTGGACTATAGAACTATTTTAAAAATCTTTGCTTTTTACTTTTACTAAAATGAATATTTTTGAATTAGACTTTATTATAAGTGTGGAAATAATTGAATATATTATATATAGCTATGTATTTAATAAATAGAATTCATTGAATAAATTGTGGCGAGGCAAATTTGAAATATGTATAATTGAATTAAGCTGAAAGAAAGACAACAATTAATTTTAAATCCAGAAACATTACATATATTAATCATTATTCCTTGGCCTCCCCCTCCACTCTTCTAATTAAAATTAAATATTCAATTCTCTTTTCTCCGGGCAATTAATAATAATAAATAATTAATAATTTTCCTATTTATTTTTTATAATGTTTATCAATATGAACGAATGTGGTCAAATTGGTGTACGAGTAAACAAATATACACATAATATGTGGAGCACTAGAAAGATAGAAGTGCAAAAACTGGGTGGGGGTGGGGATGTATGTGGGGGGTGCAGGAGGTGGGGTGCAGTTGTGGTGGATCCGGGGGTGGGGTGGGGCTGAGTTAGGGTGCAGTGGTGGGGGAGAGGTGTGTGGTTTGGGGTCAGGGGTTACCGTGCATTGCTCGGTGCCTCCAGGTACTATAAATAAATATATATATCTATATAATAAAAATGAATTTCTGTTTCTTCGTAACATCTCTCAAATGACCGATTTGGCTAATTTATTTTTTATAATGTTCGTAATAGTCCAATTTAGGTTAATACGTAAAAAAATTAGAAAATTTGCCCGGAAAATTGGAAAATTCAGGGAAACTAAAAAAAATTCAGGTTAGCCAACATAGCTTGCCAAACAATAAAAGAACTAAACTAGCAAATAAACAAGTGTTGCCGGCCTTGTTTGTAAGATTTTTGAGTGTCATTCATTCTCAATAGTTCTAACCCAGGGGTCGGGAAACTGGGTAAATTACCCCAAATGGGGTAATAATGAAACTATCGGGGGTAAAAAGGACATTTTTTAAATTTTTTTATTTTATAAACTATTATAGTATTGTTAGTTTGATAGCTTTTCCAGGAATTCAAAATCTTAAAATTAAAAAAAGTTAAAAAGAAATATGAAAACAAAAAAAGTTATGCATTTTTTGTCATGATGAGTGTTGGTGTATTTTTTCTTTTTAAAAAGCAGTCAGTTAAACCCGGCAAGAAATCGGCTAAATGCCGAGGATTGTATTCAAATTGCGCTCATGTCAAAAATTCCTAATTTTGAAGTCATTTTAGCGAAAATGAAACAACATCATTTTTCTAAAACGTAAAAGCGTTTGAATTATGTTAATCTTTACAATTTTTATTTACTTACAGAGATTTTTCATGTAAATTCCAATTAATTCAATAAATAATAAATAAGTGCCTGGAGCACCGAGCGATGCTCGGTAACTTTTTGCTTCTAAATAGCTTAAATTTCAAATTTCAAGGCTCTGCGACTTTCCGAAGACGAGATTTGAACGATTAAAATATTTATTTTCCGACATGACTAATTTACAACCCTTCCCTTATTTTGACCCTTTTAAATCATGAAGAAGGAGGTATGATCCTTCGAATTGTCGGGTTTTTTAAGAGAATAAAGTTGATATTCTATTAAATTATTTTATAGAAAAATACCTTTATTTAATCAAATTGGCAAATTCTAATATATCATAAGATTTGTAATGATCTATTAGTGCAATTTAAAATAAAAAAAAACAATGAATTTTATTAAAAATAAATTGAAAGAAATGTAATTATAAATTTTTATTCCAACAACCACCTGTGAATAATTATTTCAATTAACAAAAAACCCATCAAAAACAACTTATCAAAAGATGAGACCTTGATAGATCGAATTGTCAACAGAAAAACCCGCCTAACCCGTGAATTTCATCCAAATCGTTAGAGCCCTTTTTCGACAAACCGATTCTAAATATATATACAAGAATTGCTCGTTTAATATAAAAAGATAAGATACATTTACCTTGCTTTTTTTTGTTAAAAAAAGCTATTTTTTCAAAAATTCGTAACTTCTTTTGGGTTAGGTGAAAAAATTTGAAAAAATTCTGAAAACCGTCTTTAATAAGGTAGAAAAAAATAAAAAAAGTTTCAGCATAGCTTTTGATTATATATAGATGAAAAATATTTTATTTAAAATAAAATATGTTATTTTTAAATTATTTTTCTTAAAAATTCCCTTGGGAATCTCACTCATCTTTTTTCTATTGTATTTAAGACCCTCAGCCATTTCAAAAGAACTAAGCCTTTTGGCTTTTGTATTCGAGCTCATTCATTCATTTCAATATTATTTATTTCGAAGTTAATTCTAAAGGATTATTGAAATTATACTAACTAAACTAACTGAAAGGAATTCATTAGCTTTTGGAATTTCTTTAAAAATATATTTTAAAGATTAAAACCAAAATTCAATTAGCCCGTAGAATTCTTTAAAGAAAACAAAATCATTTGAAAACCCATTGTTATATTGTTTTGAAATCTAGGAAATTTCAGCCTAATGAAATTATTAAAAACCTATTTTGAGCCTAATTAAACCTAAATTTTCTATAATCTAATAATAAACTTTAAAAGTTTATTATTTTTAATTTTTTAATTGGATAATTCTCCCCAAATGACGATTTTTACCTTATTTATTGAATTTTTACAAGACAAAAACTTTATTTTAATTTAAGTTGAAAAGATCTTTTTGCCGAATAATTGAGTAGCAGATGGGGACAATAAGATATTGTCTTCTGCTGGAAAAATAAATTTTTTAAATTCATTCATAAAGAGATATACTGTAACAGCCCGAAGTTTTCTGGATTTTAATTTTAAAAGTGCCGACGATCTTCCCGCTAAAAGCCTAAAGCCCCCCCCTTGCCTCGCACCCTCCCCTGGCCCGAGATGCGCTCTTCCCCTGAAGAAGAGAGTGAAAAGGAGAGTTTCAGCTGACCCAGGATCCAGCGAGCGTGTCTTTGTCTCCTCCCGACCGACGCGACGCGAAAAAACGAAGGCCTTCTTTGTCTAGAGAGTCCAGCAGATTGTCGCTTCGAAATTTCCCTTGTCCCTGGCTAGTGAATTATTAAGTAAGTCCAATAAAAGAAAAATATTGATAAACAATTGTCCATCATATTTATATTTAATTTGCATTCTATTTTCATATATTTTCTTGATAAACAAATTAAAATTAAATATTTGTTGTTTGGTTCAATTAATCCTGTTCCCTGGCCTTCTAAATTATTTCCCTGGGGCCTCAAATAGAGCCTTTCCTTAGGAAAAATCTATTTGTGGTAGCAGTCTTAATCAAATAAATATTTAATAGTAAATTCACAGAGTCGAATAAAATTGATCAACGAATTTTCGCCACCGTAACATTGGTGGCAGCGGTGGGATAGTGTTACGGTGGTGAAAGATTGGTTGATGAATTTTACTTGACTCTGTGAATTTACTATTAAATATTTATTTGATTAGGGCTGCCACCACAAATAGATTTTTGCTAAGGAAAGGCTCTATTTGAGGCCCCAGGGAAATAATTGAGAAGGGCCAGGGAACGGGATTAATTGAACCAAACAACAAATATTTAATTTTAATTTGTTTATTAAGAAAAAAGATGAAAATTAAATATAAATATGATGGACAATTGTCTATCAATTTTTTCTTTTATTGGACTTACTGATCTTAATGTTTCACTAGCCAGGGACAAGGGAAATTTCGAAGCGACAATCTGCTGGGCTCTCGAGACAAAGGCATTCGTTTTCCTAGCGTCGGTCGGGAGGAGACAAGAACACACCTCTCTGGATCCTGGGTCAGCTGATACTCTCCTTTTCACCCTCTTCTGCAGGGGGAGAGCGCGTCTCGGGCCAGGGGAGGGTGCGAGGGAGGGGGGCTTTAGGCTTTTAGAGGGAAAAGAGACAAGATCGTCGGCACTTTTAAAATTAAAATCCAGAAAACTTCGGGCTGTTACAATACTTTGTTCTCTTCATCAATCTATTACAATTAATTCACAAAAGTTGATATATGAAAGTGTTCATTACACGTGTATAAAGTCCTCGAAACGACATCTCTTTAAATTTATTTTTCTAGCGGAAGACATACTCTTTTATTGTATCTTTTAAATTTATTTTAAAATAATATACAAACAAATTTTGAACAAGCTTCCGTTCTTGAGTAACGAAATTCAAACAAACGATCTAACATGAGACAAAAATCATGTTTGAAGATTATTTATGAACATGAAAATTGTAATGGCTTGAGCAGTGTTTTTATAGATATCACACGTGTGGCATGTAAAAAATATTTTTTTCGAGGAAACAACGCCAGTGCCTCTCTGGGGGGGGGGGGGGGAGAAAACCAAACAAACAAGATGCCCGATAATAGCTTTTTAGAAATCTTTCAACTATAAATATTATTTTTGGTTAAGGGAACAATAATTTTAAACCTGGCCAAAAATTTAGATATACCAATCGGAGCACCAAACGGACATATGTTGCTAATATAGTTTCGATACGCCCAGTGGTTTAGGCTGGAAGCATAAGAGTTAGTCACAGCAACGCGTGGTCGGGTCAGCTATTATCTATATAAATTTTAACCATAAAACGAGACGCTCCCCGCCAGGGGCTAGGTGATGCCGGGCCGAAGGCCCTCGGCCCGAGCCTCAGCTAGTAAATATATTAAATATATATACAATTTTTGCTCGTTTAATAATAATAGATTTAATAAGTAGGTAAACCTGTAAATTTTCGCCTTCTTCATGGGCTCTTTTTGTTTGTTTTTAATTTTTCAGAGGGTCAAAATCGCCTATAAAAACTACTTTTGAAGTCCAAAATTTAAAATCCCCCAAAATGAAAGTCTGGTACGGCCCCTGGCATAAGTGTAATATTTCATTAGAATGTAAGCGTATTTCTTGTAAATAAGCATTAATTAATTGAATTTCTTAGTAAAATAAAAATATTGTTATATTCTTCTTATTTTTTTTTAATATCGCGCCACTCCCATAAAAAATTCCTGGATCCGCCTTTTATATATATATATTTAAGTATATTAAAATAAAATAAAAATTATGAGAACATTCAATTTATTAACTTATTAATTACATCATATATTTTATAAAAGTGAGTTTTTTAATATTTTTTAAAAATAAATCTTCGGATTTAAGCTGAAAATCATCAAAAAAGAAAAATAATTTATAAATTTATTAGAAATAATTAAAAATTATTTATATTTACATATATTAAGAATTCATTCAATTTATGAACAAATTTGTTTGATTTAGATGTAATTTATAAGTGATTTTAATACTTTTTTTTAATCAATGATGTTCAACTTCTCAATTTTTCGAAAAGCCGATACTAGGATTTTCTTAAGCAGAGGGTTTTGAAAAAATGTTGAGAGCTAAGAACTCTGTATTACAAATTGTAGTCCTATTTTAAGTTTCCGTAACAATTCATTTTCCGAAAAATGCTATCTGTTGTTGCATAACAAAATAGTAAATAAATTTAATTGTATAATTATTGTTAAGCCATGAGGGAGATTACCCATTCAATCCTATCCCACACGTGTCACCGGTCATAATCACAGCACATGTTAAATAAAGATCTTTTTGATAGTAGATATTAAATAAATATATTTACAGAGGGACTAAATTATTGTTGAAGGTTTTCGTCGTCTAATATTTTCAAATAAAAAATAATTTAATAAAACTAAAATATGATAGTGAAACTTAAAAAAATCAAATTTGATAAAGGTGTAGAGGTGAAAACTCTCTTTAACTATTATAAAGAATTTTAATTTATCTAAAAATATTTTTTTTTTTAATTAATATTGACTAAAAACAATTTATTTTATTATCTTTTTTTAGTGTGCTTTAAGACAGTGTTCCGCAAAGTGTGTGCCGCACACTGGTGTACCTTGGTCATTAGTTGGTGTGCCGCGAAAAAATGTCAAGTTTTGTGAAGATAATACACATAGCTGAGAGTTATGCGAGCAGCCTTATCAACGATTGCTCCAAATTTTGATCGCCTGTTCTCATTTAAGCAGACACACATTTCTCCTTAAGCTTCTTTTCATTATAAATAAAACCCGTGAATCTATTATTTATTATTAAAATGGACATGAACCACTAAATTTTTCATATTATATTGACTTTAATAATAAATAAATATTAAATAAACATTGGTTTTTTTCTACCTCTAAAACAGGGGTGTCCAACTTTTTAGCTTCCCTGGGCCACATTGAAAGAATATGAGCTGTTTTGGGCCACACATAAAATACACAAACGCTAATAATAGCTGATGAGCAAAAATACGTAGAATATATACTTGATATACTTAAGAAATGAAGCTTTGTGACTTTATAAAATTTTTATTATAAAAGTAAGAGACAAATGAGCAACATAAAATTATAGTGAGAAGTTTGTCATTGTTTTTGGGGACATTAATCGGGCGATATTTGGCTCAAAGGAATTCTCGAAATGAGCATCAAATATTTTAGATCTAGCTTCATTCTTTGTGTGCTTCATACTTGAATAAATAAAATTATTTAAGAATCACTTTAGGAATATCTAATTGCAAAATAACGTGTTAAATTCAAAAATTCATTACTCATAAATTAATAGCAAGTTAAAAATATTGGATTTTTAGTAATATCACTGGGATTTTTAGTCGCAATCTCATAAAGTTTGTAGGTTTGCGATTTTTTGTCGGCCCACACTGATAGCCATCTTGGGCCTCGGGTTGACAAGCCTGCTCTAAAATTTCTTGATTTGGTAGGTGTACCTTGAACACAAAAAGTTTGCGGGACACTGCTTTAAGAAATGTTGAGGTTCTTGCGTATTTGTATGGCTTCCTAAGCCAGAGATTCTCAACCACTGTGCCACGGCACTTTTTTGTGCCGCGAAATTTTAGAAATTCAAACAATAAAAATTATTTTGTATGTACATTTATTCAGATCACATAATTTAATGTAAAGCTAAATAAATAAGTTTAAAAAATATATACATTTTATATAGCCAATTAAAAAAAAACGACTTTGTATGCGGGCTTAGAGGTTGGCGCGATTTAGCTGCACGCGAATGTAGTTTGCTATTTACTTGCTTGCTATGTGGTGAACTTATAAATTTATATATTTGCTATGCAGTATTGTGTTCTCAAACTTAAATAAAACGCATTCAAAGGTAATATATGATTCGTCTTTTTTTAATAATAATTTTTTTGGGAAAATTATTATTTTAAAATCTTATTGTTAGTGTGCCGCCAAATTTTGAAATTGTTAAAAGTGTGCCTTAACAAAAAAAAGGTTGAGAATCACTGTCCTAATCAGTTGGATTTTGATTTTGTTTTTGTTTAAAAATAATCAGACCCGAAAACCTCCTTTGTCTTAAACATGAAATAATGGAAGACCAATATATTACAAGTTTTTTTTTTAATACAGATTTCTAAGCTGGAAAATTATTTTGGGTTCTTGGACCATGTCTGATGAAATCAGAAAATAGGTTGAAATGTTTTAGATTATTCACTTTTGACGATCAATGATGAATAATTAGTAGAGATTGTGGTGTTGGTGCAAGGTGAAACATCTTTAATAAAGATAAGAGTAAATAAATATTATATTTAATATTGATTTACTATGAGTTAAGGATACTAGGTCACTTATTTCACATTAAAATTAAAAAAATTTTATATCTTTTAATTTTTTAATTTTAATGTGAAATAAGTGACCTAGTATCTTTAACTCATAGTAAATCAATATTAAATATAATATTTATTTACTCTTATCTTGATCAATGATGATTTAGATTTAATAGAAAGACAATTATAACATCGAATGAATGTCTTTTTTTAATTTGTGTCTAGATCCATGCGAAAAATTTATATATTCTTTATTCTTACTATGGAGATGAACAAATTTATATTATAAAGAATCTCGATCGGTTGACTCTACCTAATAAATTTAATTGAGGCAATTAAATATAAAATCAGTCAGATTACTAGGAGATTTAACATAGAACTGTTAACTAAACAAAAGTGGTTAAGGGGGTTGTACTAGCTTTAGGAATGAACTTTGTTGCACATTCTCAGATTTCACTCACTGATGTGTGGTCTAAACCAAAAAATTTTCCAGTTAATCGGCCTGGCCACCAAAGTGTCATCAAGCAATTTAAAATGGCCAGATTTCTTAAATGATTATTTCAAAAATTTAGAAAAAAAATATAGTTTATTAATAAATTAAATAACAAAAAGGCTTTATACAATGAATAAATTAATACCTAAATAACATTAGGTTAACGATTCTTTTTACAAAAAGGTGGTGATGTGCTATAAGAGAAAAGTTCTATTGCGGTTGAATTCAATGTTGGTGATGTGGGTGAACATGTTGCCATTAAAAAATCATCCTCTTCTTCATTTGAGGTCGATTCTCTCTCTGATACGTGAACATCTTCTTCGGGTTCGGCTGGTTCGTAAGACCTAAAGAGAGGTTCAATCCAGTGAAGAGACCCATTTAGCATATACGGATCAAATGGAAAATGAGTGTCAACGTTCATATCTGCTCCATAACCTGGTTGATCCATTTCGATTTTATACTCAACTGGTATATGATTCCTCGAATTCTCGTGAATTTTTAAATGCAAATATGCCAAGTGATACTTTGCGGTGAATGAAGCGAAATTGTTAACAATACCCTTTTGGCAATATAGAAATGGATTTAATTTGCTATTAACAATTTCTCCCAAATTTAAACTTTGAAGAAATATTTTATCTGAAAAAAAAAATTAATATTTTTAATCAATAATAATCAATTTATAAAATTATAGTAAAACTAGAAAAATATATATAATTGAATGTAATGGAAGGCAGCCCAGGGGTAGTGAGGAAAGAAAAAATTAACACATATCAAATAAGGTGTAATTTATTGGAATCCTTCCTCCTTTCCTTTCAAACCGAAGTTACGGAGGATTTTTCCCTCCTCCTTCAGGGTTTCAAAGGGTCAATGAATTAAACAAATAAAATGTTTCCTTCTTCTCTCCACAGTAGTGTTCAAAACTTTCTTCTTTTTTATCAAAGGCATAGAAAAACAATTTTTTTTCCTCCTTTTCTTAATTAGATAATTTTATAATTCTAATTTTCCTCCTTTTCTTAATTAGATAATAGAAACTTCGGTTTGAAAGGAAAGGAGGAAGGATTCCAATAAATTACACCTTATTTGATATGTGTTAATTTTTTCTTTCCTCACTACTCCCGGGCTGCCTTCCATTACATTCAATTAAAATTTCTACCAGTCCGTCTCTCTCCAGAGAAAATTTCGTTGCAAAAAAATATATATAATATATTTCATATCAGAAATAATTTAAGAAAACTAAAGTATGATAGTAAAACTGATGGCAAAATTTTGTTTCGCGATTCAGGTCGTGTCTTATACCTTATTGCCTAAAATCAATTGAAATCAAGTTTTTTTTTTAGATTTTTCACATTATATGGCGGGCGTTGTGCTATATTTGTTGTGAGGCAAGTAGCTGAAAAAGCCTTGGAATTAAACAAACCCGCCTTTTCCTGATTCATTGACATTGAAAAAGCTTTTGATAAGATCCAACTGAAGCATGTCCTGAAGATTTTGAAAGATCATGGAACACCAGTGGTCCTCATTAGATTAATTCAGGAAATATATCGAAATAATTATGCAAGGATCAGAATAGAGGGGAAACTGGAGGGAATGATCCCAGTCAACCAGAAAATTCGACAAGGCGATTCACTAAGTCCATTTTATTCAACCTTGTGAAAAATGAATTAATAAAAGACCTCAAAAATGTACAAGGCTACTCAATGTGAGATGAGGATATCAATATTGTGTGCTACGCAGACGACGCGGCTCTTGTTGCCGAAAGCGAAAACGACCTTCAACGACTCTTACATAAATTTGCACTTTCCTGCGAAAAATTCCAACTCAAGATATCTTCGAAAAAGACGAAAACTCTCACAATAGCTAGGGAACCAGTATACTGTAAGTAACAGCTGTATAACACCATAGTGGAACAAGTGCCATCCTTCAACTATCTCGGTGTTCAGATAACCAGCTCCAAAAGCATTGGCGAGGAAGTCAGACTCCAATCTATTAAGGCGTCCAAAATATCAGGATGCCTGAATGAAACGGTTTGGTTAAACAAGTTTCTGGAAACGGAAGCAAAAGTACGCATCTATAAGACCGTTGTGCGACCAATTTTGACTTATGCGGCCGAAACAAGAACAGACACCCCAAAAACAAGAGAAATATTGGCAGTTTGTGAGATGAAATCGCTACGCAGAATTGCGGGTAAAACAAGGATGGAGAGGGTAAAAAATGAAGATATTAGGGAAAAGTGCAATATACAAAATGTCAGCGTATGGGTCCAAAGGAGAAGATCAGAATGGAGTGCACACATATTGCGAATGAATGAAGACCGGCTGGTGAGGAAGGTACATGACAACAACCCTACCGGGAAAAAGAAGACGGTTCCGTCTAAGAAAACGATGGAATAAACAGGCTGTTAGCCTAACAATAAGAAGAAGACATTATAAGAGTGTCTTTTTCGCGAAACAAGGTGAAACAAAGGAAGGGCCATGAAACTATCTTCAAAAAATGTGCCTTATGTTGCTTTAATAAAATGTATAGTTTCCGAGCTACAGCTTTATTATAGTAGATTTAAAACTTTTTCTAAAATTATTAAAAATTTATAAAACTATTCTGAAAACCTATATACAGACTTTTTGCTTTAGAGAGTGGATACATTCTCGACCGGAATATTTGTTATATCAAGATTTTACTGTATTAAAAGTAAAAGTAAAGTAAATAAGCTGACAAGTTCTGATGTGGCCATCCACTTGACTTTACCATACAACCTGGTTCCTCACTTATATTTAATAAAATTATTTATAATCATGTAGGGGAGGGGGGTTAGTTTTTGCATTTTTAGACTTCTGGGGTCCCACTGATTATGTAAACAAAATTTGATTGAGTTTGATACAAGGGCCTAGATTTTCATTTTTTGACCCCCCCCCCCCATTTTGGGCGGTTAGTTATTGCATTTTTAGACTTCTGGGGTCCCACTGATTATGTATACAAAATTTGGTGGAGTTTGCTCAAATGTCCTAGATTTTTCATTTTTTAACCCCCCTCCACCCCTTAATTTTGGGTCGATATGCACCAAAATCTAATCAGCTCTTAATCTCAATGGACCAAAACTACGTGTGAAATTTGGTTTCGATATTCACACTAGTTTTTAAGCTAGCTCGTCCACAAAAATTTGGAAACTCACAGACTAACAGACAACCAAACAGACTAACTAACAGACATTTTGTCAAAACAATTATTATCTCGAAAAATAGAATTTTTTCGATGTTCACTTATTAGAGCTTTTTTATAGAGCGAAATGCCATGGTTTCGCTCAATTTTTTTAATCAAAATAGTTTCAGCCGTTTTGGAGATATTTCGAAAAAAATAAGGAAAAAACCACTTTTTTAATGCACGATTACAACACTTGACCATACCCTGTACGGTGAAGTAAGTGTCCAGAATTTATATTTATTGATATAAATATAAATTAAAAATAAAATTTACAAATTTTCAAGACTCGGTACTCTGCAAATATTGATTATTTAGAAACAAATAAACGGAACAATTGAGTTATAAAGTTGAAACTTAACATAATGCTGCAGTTTTTCAATAATATATAGAAATATAAACTTATATGCTGAATTTTAGCTAATTAGCAAAAGCCCTTCAGAGCCTACCCATATAACAATTGGATTTTTTTTGATTTTATGCCTTTTTTCATCTTCAAGTTCTGAAACTAGAAAGCCTGAAATCTAATAAGTACTTCGTTTTGGAAATAGAAAGGCACCAGGTTTTACTTTCAAAGACCTTCTGTTCTTAAATTATCTTTGAAACCAGAAAGAGAAAAAATCATACTTAATAATGATTTTTATTCACGTTTAAGAATAAAAAAAATTGAAAATTTCTTAGTAAATTTGATAAAATGTTTAGGGTGATATTGTTCAATTTAATAGTTGTGTTTAATCAGATCTTAATGATAATAGTCTGCTAACAAGAATTCTTTAAGATTTGTGTTTTTGGAAATTAGTTTTTATTTCTGAATTTAAGTTGAAAATTAAAATAATAATTAATTATAATAATTAAAATTCTAATATATACCTATATTATGATATTTAACATGTTTAATTATCTAAATATTTTTTGAAAAATTTCACTTTTTTCTAGGATTATTAGTAAGAATTATCAGTCTTTATTTGAAACATTTTCAAGCTTTTTAAATTTTTCTTTTGTATCGGGAAAGATAAGTTTTGTTCAGGAAGGGTGGTGTTGGTTCGAGGTAAAACGACATATTTAATCAAATTAAAATTAGACTACGAGGTAGGTTTCTCAAATAAAAGAAATATTGTTTATGAGTAAAACTCAAAATATATTTCGAGCGACTAGTCCCGATTCAGGAGTTTACATTGATTGAATTGAAAGCTAACGCCAACCTAATAGCCTAAATACCAGCCCGAAGATATACAAGCCGAACCGAGCCGAACTGAATATATCTTAACCGGTTTCCAAAGTTTTTTCGGGAACCCATTTTTATTCAAATGAACTCAAGATTATGTTATGAATAGAACCGAACCTCTTTAAAGTTCTAAAAGTGAAAATTTCCAACGCCCACTGGCGCTCACTTGAGACAATTTTAGACATCACATTCATTAAACTTAATTTCAGTTCAAATTTGTAGCTTAAAATTTTATTTATAGCTGCGGTGGCGTTAATACATAAGTACCATAATTCTTATTAAATATGTTGGGCGGAGGCCATGTTGTAT
>JALMQS010000153.1:16673207-16708130 GCA_024734495.1 Forficula auricularia | reverse complement strand
AGGAGTAAAACGACATATTTAATCAAATTAAAATTAGACTACGAGGTAGGTTTCTCAAATAAAAAGAAATATTGTTTATGAGTAAAGCTCAAAAAATATATTTCGAGCGACTAGTCCCGATTCAGGAGTTTACATTGATTGAATTGAAAGCTAGCAACCTAATAGCCTAAATACCAGCCCGAAGATATACAAGCCGAACCGAGCCGAACTGAATATATCTTAACCGAACATTCCAAAGTTTTTTCGGGAACCCATTTTTTTATCTAAATGAACTGAGATTATGTTATGAATAGAACCGAACCTCTTTAAAGTTCTAAAAGTGAAAATTTCCAACGCCCACTGGCGCTCACTTGAGACAATTTTAGACATCACAGTCCAGCAAACTCAACTTCAGTTCAAATTTGTAACTTAAAATTTTATTTATAGCTGCGGTGGCGTTAATACATAAGTACCATAATTTTATTAAATATAAGTTAATGGGGGCCATGTTAAAGGGTAAAGCCAAGTGATGGCCACATCAGAACACGTCAGCCAGTTTTCTTGAAATCTAAGTACTTGACTAAATTTAAAACTCCAAAAATAATTTAAATATAAAGTTTAAAATTTAAGATTAATATAGAAATCATTAAAAAATAATTAAATATTGAAATAAGCTTTAATTTGGTACTTGTTTTACTTACTTTTCTTTGAATTAACTAGATCTTTGTGACGAAAGGTAATAATATAGAAAAAGTTTTGACAAACATAATAAAAAATGCGATCCCTCACTCTCACGCCTTCTTGATCATCCTTATTGGCTATGTATTCATGTATCCAGTCGGCCATTCTTTTTATATAGATAATTAAAGTCCTAAAACAAAAGATAGGTATTAAATTCAAAGGTTTAAATGGAGATTTTCTTAGAGGATATATTTATTCAATACACACTATCAAAAGGTTTTTTGGGATAGTGTATTTCGAAAATCAAGTTATTATTATTAGTGTTAAATATTGCGAATAATAATTTTCGAGATCATTTTAATTGTATTATTAAGTTAATAATAAATATATTTAAACATTTTTTTTAATTGAAGTGGTATTTGAATTCCTCAAAAATTCGCTATCACTAGGGTCCTATATTTTTCTTCTTTAATTCATTTGCTTAAGATGATTATGGTAAAAAATTTGAATTTATGGTTTAAAAAAATATTTTTTTTAATGAATTAAGAAGACTATTTGTGTAATTAAAAATATTTTCAACAAAATGGGCCTATACGTTTTCGAGAATGACAATTTTTAATTTGATTAAATTAATACATGGGCATAAACATTCTTCAACAAATAATAAAAAACAAAAAGATGACAAAGGTTGCTACTAATAAGGGCCCGTCCATAAATTTCGTAACAAGAATTTCAAGATTTTTAGACCCCCTCTCCCTGTGTTACATTTTAATAGAGCCCCCCTGTATTGTGAAGTCATCTCCGTATATTTTTTTCTAACTCCTAAATTCAAATTTTCTCCCTGATCATATTACCTTAATATGTCCCAGGGCCCAATTATGACATCAAAACGAATCAAAACAAATAAAAGGTGATTTGTAATAAAATTTCGATCGTGTGTTAAAATTTGAAATAACCCTTTCAAATATTTTTTTAACAATTGGAGTTTATTAAGATAATCATAAAAATTAATTAAAAAAAACGGAAATAACTCTAAAGTAAAATATTCCTTGAGAAAACATACCGATTTCATCTTAAGTACTTTTTGATGGAGAACCAAATTAAACATTCACTAGTTATGTAAACATCAAAGAAGGATAAGTTCTACAATTAATAGAAAGAGAAATTTATAAATACTAGTACCATATACAGTATGAAGCATTTTTGTTTACCAATTTTTAAAATATAAAACCCACTAAGGGCAAGTTGTAAGTCGGTTGGTAAACTCTTTTTAAACCCGTGCTCGTTTGACAAATCTGGCACTATTGTAAGATATTGAATATTTTTATATTAAAATGACAGATAAAATACATTTTAAAAGTTAAAAAAATTTCTATAAAAATCGTTTTGTTATTTGTTAACAAATGTAATCAACGCCTACGTTACACCTTATGAAAATTATAATTTCGAAAAAATCTAGCGCATACAAGGTACTTTATACATCTTTCGCTGGTTAACAAAATGCGCTGTTGCCAAATTGTTTTTAGTGTAATTTTTTTATACATTTTTCATTATTTATTCATTATTATCTCAGAAACTGTGTTGTAACTATGAATCAAAATTGTCTTAAAATATGTATTGGTTAATGTTGGTTTAGTTTTTTATAAAAATGGTAAGAAGGGTTTCTTAATCATAATTAAATCTATATAATAAAAATGAATTTCTGTTTCTTTGTAAGCGCAGATCTCTCAAATGCATGGACCGATTTGGCTATTTTTTTTTAAATGTTCGTAATAGTCCAATTCAGTTAATACGTAAAAAAAATTTGGAAAAGTTGCCCGGAAAATTGGAAAATTCAGGAAAAACTAAAAAAAATTCAGGTTAGCCAACATAGCTTGCCAAACAATAAAAGAACTAAACTAGCAAACTAAACGTGCGTTGGTGGGCCGCCGTTTGTCAGATTTTTTAGTGCAATTCATTCTCAATTGTTCTAACCACATTATCGTTGAAGAAGAATTTAATACTGCAACAAAGATTTAAAAAAACTATCTATTTTTTTAAAGTACATTTAAAACCAAAAATTTAAAAAAAATCGTCATGATAACTAAATTTTTTGAAAAAGTTATGGTTATTTAAAAAAGGTATTTTTTCAAAAATTCGTAACTTCTTTTGGGTTGGGTGAAAAAATTTGAAAAAATTCTGAAAACCGTCTTTAATAAAGTAGAAAAAAATAAAAAAAGTTTCAGCCTAACTTTTGATTATATATAGATGAAAAATATTTAATTTAAAATAAAATATGTTATTTATAAATTATTTTTCTTAAAAATACTCCTTGGCGAATCTCATCTCATCTTTTTTCTATTGTATTTAAGACCCTCAGCCATTTCAAAAGAACTAAGCCTTTTGGCTTTTGTATTCGGAGCTCATTCATTCATTTCAATATTATTTATATTCGATAGTTGATTCTAAGGGATTAGTTGCACCAAGTACAACCTCTGAAGTCCGTGGTGGACCCTTGTAACGTGAAGATGAGGAGATTCATGGGCTTTGGGTAGAGGTATCTGTTGGAAATACTGATCTTGAAAGTTTGAAGGCCATAAGTAGCTGGCAAGTCGGTCGGGGGCAGTGAGTATCCAGTCTCTAGATGTCATGGTTTGATGCAATTGGCGAATGCGTCTCCACGATCGGCATCTAGTCCCGCCGCGCAGGGGTGTTGAACCTCTCTAGAATGTCGTGGCATTTCGCGCATATGCCCAAGCCTTTGGTTGGGATATATCGATTCTGGTTCGTCAGAACACCTTCGCCCTGGAAATATCTTTCCCACCGTGCCCGGGCGGAGACAGATCCACGCTAGGCCAGGGAGTCGCGATGTGTCCGGTAGTGTAGGATCGCCCATCAGTCTGACCTCAATATCATCATTCATTCAGAGCTACTTCCACAAGGTTCTTGAAACTATATACCTCCAGATATCTGCCATGAACTTACTTAGCTTTTGGAATTTCTATCAAACATCCATTTTGATATTCGATCAAAATTCAATTAGCCCGTAGAATTCTTTAAAAGAAAACAAAATCATTTGAAAACCCATTGTTATATTGTTTTGAAATCTAGAAATTTCAGCCTATTGAAATTATTAAAAACCTATTTTTGAGCCTAATTAAACCTAAATTTTTCTATAATCTAATAATAAACTTTAAAGTTTATTATTTTTAATTTTTTAATTGGATAATTCTCCCCAAATGACGATTTTTACCTTATTTATTGAATTTTTACAAGACAAAAACTTTATTTTAATTTAAGTTGAAAGGTTCTTTTTGCCGAATAATTGAGTAGCAGAAGGGGACAATAAAATATTGTCTTCTGCTGGAAAAATAAAATTTTTAAATTCATTCATAAAGAGATATACTTTGTCCTCTTCATCAATCTATTACAATTAATTCACAAGAATTGATATATGAAAGTGTTCTTTACACGTGTATAAAACATCAATAAAACAGCCACGTGGGGGTACAGGGGGCGAAGCCCCCTGGCTAATAAAGGCCCGCCTTCGGCGGGCCGTGAAGCTAGTATATATATAAATTTTCCAATATCCCGTATAGTGGAATGTATAAGTCTGAAAAACTCTATTTTTGAAATTTACTATCTCTCGGAACTATATTGTTCATAAATTCGTTTTGCCACCAGTCGATGCAGAATGTCAAATAATAATCTGCCAAATTTCAAAAAAATCATAAAGAAAACCCATTTGCCGGAACAACTACCTTAATATGGTAATAGAAATAAAAATGTTTTTCGAATTATCGTATACCGTAACTGAATATATGAAGATGTATATTAAAATATATTCTTCGAATTCTATTAAAAAGAAATAATGTTTTATCAGAGATTTATAAAACATATCCCTCACATTCAAATATGAGTTGTGGATTAGAAATGTACGGTTCTTTAAGTAAATCAAACTACTGTGTAAATCGAGTTTTATATGTATAAAGTATATAATATAAATAAATAAAATCAAATACTTACGATATTGGAATATAATTAGCTCTAGCCAAAAAACTACCAAGATAATGCGTTGAAGTTAGTCGTAAAATAGGTGATGAATAATTTGTTGGTTGAGTGATTTTTTCCCATAGAAACAATAAGAATCTTTCTGCAAATGTGTTTTTTAAACTGCATATGTAGAATAAAAGGAACTGTGCGTGTTCAGTTTGATAAGTTGGTAATATAATGTTGTCGAAACAAACTTTAAAATCATCGAAGAGTTTCCATTCTCTTATATTATTTTCAGAATCATAAACTGCATATTCTCTTTGAATATAAGCAAATAAATAATTCATTAAGCAATCAAGATTTTTTCCAAATTTATGTTCAATATACGGCTTGACATTAGTTTTATTTTCCACATCAACATCCATTGCAAATACTGAATTAGAAGCTTCATCCATATAAGCAGACTCTGTCTGCCTCTTATCTTCATTCGCATCTAAAAGTTGTTGCTTAGGTGAATGTATATCTAATTCATTTAATCTGAAATAAAAATAATCGAACATTATTAAAATTTACGAATTATAATTTTAAAGAACAAGCATTTTTGTCTAAAAATTTCCCATTAATATACTCACAATTTAATTATTGCAGTGAGAAATCGTAACCTTGAAAGGGGTTTATATTTACACATTTGTAGCATATTATGTATATAACATTCATGATTATGTGCCGTTTTATTATAAAGTTTTAAATTTCCAACCACAACCTCATCGACAATGTGGTAGAATAGAGGAACAAGCTCTAAAATATTTCTAAATAAATAATGAATATTTTCATAAATTGTTTCTTCTTCCTCTGTAGGCAAAGAATTTATCCAAGGATTTGAGTCTGAAATAATTAATTTTTATTATAATAATGATAAATGTACTTAATGACTTAAATCTATAAATAGTGATAGTTATAAACGATACTTGTTCAGTATCCGTCAAAAAAAATCCTAACATCTAAAAAGGATTTAATTTATGAAATGAACCTTTAACAGAAACATATCTAATATCTGTGGGTACGTTTATGAAAATGTGAATTACTATTGAAAATTAAAGACATATATTAATGGAGAACCAAAAATCGTTACATTATCTGGTAGAGAGCAAGGTTTTGGCACTCCGTGCAAAGATTATTAAGGGACCCATCAATATGGAGCAACATTAGTGAATAAATAGAATTTTGTTAATTATGATTTGTTTTAAAAGAACCATTAATTCGCACGAAGCAAATATTGATTCTAAACTTTGGAGCAGCTGGTGACGAATAACAAAGCTAAGCTAAACAGAGGCTTGCAACCTGCACAGAGGATAACCGGAAGGCAAGCTTACTACCGCCAATGACTAATATTGAACGAGAAAACAGAACTTAATGATGGCTCTTTAAATATCAACAACTAAAACAAGTTCGAAACAAATAGATGGCAATATTTTTTTTTGAATAAAATATCTAAAAATACGAGTTTCAAAACAAACTTCATTAGGAACTGACTCCTATTTTACAACAAATTCGTTTCAAGTTTAAGATATATGAACTTAATTCAGAATTTATTACAGATTAAGAATATTCAAGCCAAGTTTCAATGTCTCTATCAATCTATCTTCTCTTATTAAACGAGCAAAAATTGTATATATATATATTTGTTTGTATATTTGTATCTTAGTTCTATTTTGATGAAACCAACTCTATTAACAAGTTTTTGAGGATGAGAAAATGATCTGGCTAGGTATGGACCTCGACAAATTTCATCTTAATTAATCTTTTCTTAATTAAAGTAATTATTTATAGATGAAAATCTCAATAAAAAAGTTTGTTTAGATTTTTTTTCAATTATCTTTTATTTATCAATTGGTTTTTTTTAATTTTAAAACCCACGAATAGGTTATAACAAATATTATTATATTATATTAAAACTAGCTGCAAGGCCTGCCTGCGGCGGCCCTCTTGCTAGCCAGGGCGCGCCCCTGGACCCCCAACTCCACGAATCCCACCCTCACACCTACACCCCCCCCCGACCCATCCAGCACCCCTACCCCCGCACCATGAATCCGTGCCCAACCCCCGCCCCCATACCACAGAACCCAAACCTCACCCCCACTCCAACCCACCACACTCCCCGAAACCCACCCAGCACCCCAACCCCCGCCCCCACACCACCACCCCAACCCTCACCCCACCCACCTCGGGCCCCCAAGCCACGAACCCCAACCTCCCACCCCCCACTCCAACCCACCACACTCCCACGAAACCCACAGCACCAACCCCGCCCCCACACCACCACTTCAACACTCTAACCTGCACCCCCACCTCGGACCCCCACCCCGTGGACACTACGCCACCTGGACCCTCACCTGAACCCCCATCCACCAACCTTGCACCACCCTACCCCCAACTCCCCCATGCTCCCTCACTCCACCGCCATTCCACTCCGCGCATCCGCCTCCCTAACCCACTCCCTCCTCCCCCCCGCACCCAGTTTTTGCATTTCTAGCCTTCCAGTGACCCACAGATTATGTAAACAAAATTTGGTTGAGTTTGGTCCAAGAGCAAGAGTTTTCACCTTGTGACCCCCCCCCCGCCCATTTTAGAGTGGGGATTCAGTTTTTGCATTTCTAGCTCTCGAGAGTCCCACAGATTATGTATACAAAATTTGGTTGAGTTTGCTCCAAAAGGCTGAGAATTTTCATTTTTTGACCCCCCCCCCCTTTTGAGTGGTTAGTTTTTGCATTTCTAGCTTCTCTAGAGTCCCACAGATTATGTATACAAAATTTGGTTGAGTTTGCTCCAAAAGGCAAAATTTTCATTTTTTGACCCCCCCTTTTTTTGTTTTTTTGTTTATAAGTCACTGAAAAGAGAAGAAAATTAATTTTCATCCATGATTATGTTTCTGTTTTCCTTTCTGTCTATCCACGACCACGATAACTCAAGAAAGGAATGTCGTGGAAAGTTCGTTCTGTTGCCAAAATGTTTGATGATGATTAGATTTTCGACTCTCTAGCTTAATTTCCAGATCAAATGCAGGAAATATAATTTTTTCATGATTATTAAAATAAAAAATAAGTTTCTAATAGTTTATTATATTTAAGTTTAATACAAGAGCGACTCTTAGTGACGAGCGTACTGTAGCCTACAACGATCTAATCAATTTAACCAATTTTTTTGTCACATGACAGATTTTTTTAGATCATTTGGGAGTTTATTAAAATATTTAATTGCTATTTAACTGCCTATGTCTTTCTATGCCTTTGTTAAAAATAAAGAAAGTTTTTGAACACTACTGTGGAGAGAAGAAGGAAACATTTTATTTGGTTCATTCATTGACCCTTTGAAACCCTGAAGAAGGAGGGAAAAATCCTCCGAAACGTCGGTTTGAAAGGAAAGGAGGAAGGATTCCAATAAATTACACTTTATTTTATATGTGTTAATTTTTTCTTTCCTCACTACCTCTGGGCTGCCTTCCATTACATTCAATTAAAATTTCTACCAGTCCGTCTCTCTCCAGAGAAAATTTCGTTGCAAAAAAATTAATAATTATATTTTGATTTCTGTTACTAAAACTATATATTTTTGATTTAGACTGTGTCGAGATAATATTGTATTCATTTGAACTCGAATGAAAATGAAAAAACACCAATAGATTTTTAAATTAAGAAACATTAAATATATATTAATTAACGAGGCAAATTTGAAATATAATTGTCAGCTCGGATTTTAAACTGATGGCTCCAATCGATTTTCATTAACCAGGCAAATTTGAAATATAATTGTAATTTTGAAATGAAAGACTCCAATTCATTTTAAATTAAGAAACATTAAATATATTTTTTGTAATTAATTAAATTAATTGAATCGCGTAAATTTGAATAATTTCCATGATTCAGCCTGCGAATTTTTTGCACTTCATAAATCATTTTATTATTTTTGTTTTGAAAAGGAAAAATGAAATTTAAATTTAAATTTAAATATATTCATAATTATTCCTCCCCCCCTCCACTCAAAAATTAAAGAGGCGAAACTTTTAAGAGACGATGTATTTTCGGTAGTTTACGGGTATACATTTGGAGCGTGGTTTTTTAAGAGGAATAAAATTTTTGGACTGAGACGCTGCCCGCCAGGGCACCAGCCCGGAGGGCCGAGCTTCGAGGGCGTGCCGAAGGCACGCACGAAAAGCTCGTTATTTAACAATTAAGTTGAATAATTCTTAACAGTAATTCTTAGGATTTTTTTGAGATCTAATAATTGATTTAATATTTTGTTTATTTGATTTTTTGTTTTTTTTGTAGATTATGAAAAGAAATATATAGGTTTCCATTTAAAAAACAGAACTTGACCTTAAAATACCATTGAAAGCTTGTTCTAGATCGACAAACAATAGCGTAGTTTAGTTTCCCCTCCATATAAATAAACTTTTATTTGAAACTTTTTTTTCATATAATGCACTGTTTTTGAGTTATTAGACTGTCTCAAGATAAAAAACTTACCCGGTATATATATATAAATCAAGAAACATCAATGAGGTTATACATGTTTGATATACTTGTATATGATTTTGTAAGCCCATGTTTCATAAGTCACAAGCCCGTAATCAACCAGAAGCGAGCACGTCTCTTCCATTTCCACTACTCTCTCAACGACATATCCACTTTCATTTCGTGAACGGTTTTGTAAACAGAAGCGCAACCTTAGATCCTAATCCCATTGTGAATATAAACCAAGAAATTCAACATTAAACAGAAATAAAGTTGTGTTATATTTATTTTCTATCGGCTTTTAATTATTTTCTTATCAAAATATTTTCAGCCTTTTTTTAGAAATTTAAAAAAACACTTTAAAAGAAAGTAATTAATAAAGTAAAGGGTGTGTAGTTTCACAGTGAATGAAATAAAACTCAAAGAGGTTTATACAAACTCAATATATTTCGGATTATTAGTCCATCATCAGGAGTTCACAGGTTAAAAGCTGAGTTTTATTTCATTCACTGTGAAACTACAGACCCTTTACTTTATTAATTAATATCATGTTTCACCTAAAACCTACACCACTTTCTCTAAGTAAAATTTAAAAGAAAGATTTTAAATTTAAAAATCAATTAGTCAAAACCTCTATACTCAAAATTTAATAAATATTGGTCATAAAGGGAAATTAATAAGGTTTTGTCCTCTACTTGATTTAAATAAACATATACATACAGTGGGGCTGAAAATATATTGGTTCTCGAAATGAAATAAAATTATTGCATAGTTTCAAGGGGCAATTAAAATGAATAATTTTTCTGAAAAGGGTGCGGATAGAAGGTTTGAAGTCTGCCTGGGATATCTTCCAGTTCAAGCATGTCAAAGACATGTTCAAACGAGTTTTAGTCGAATAAAAATTGTTCTCGCTGAAGAACTATTAAAATAGTAATAATACAAAAAAGGAATAAATAAAGATGATTCGAGAATCTTTGGACTAATCTATAATCTTTGGACTAATTTATAAGAAGTCTCAATATATAAGATCGGAAATAATAAAAGTTTTATTTTATATTTTAATAAAAAATATTTTCTATAAAATATAAAAGGAAATAACAGACATTAATGTCAAAAATATTTATATTCGCAACAAAAATTTTGAAGTTTCATTGGCTTCAAAAATTTGAAGTGGCTTATAAAATAAAATAATATAGAAAAATCTTTCATTTAAATTATTTCGTTCTTGAATTTCATTTCTCCACTATATGTTTTGAAAATTTACTTACTGTGTTTCTTCATCAATTTCTTACTGATTTCTTTCTAAAACCTATCATTTAAGTCTCTTCAGTGAACAATTAATATTTTGTATATTAAAAATTATTAAATTATATTCCCGGGATCCAACCCTTGTGTCTATAATTAAAAAAATCTTTTCTTTATTTTCTAATTTAATTTGATTACAAATTATGTATATGTACTTCAGAGTGGTCATTATTATGGAAATTTTCAAATTTGTACGCTGACAGAGGCTCAGATGGTTCGAAATAAAAAAAAAAGAAATATCCCCCAATTTTAAAGTCTCTATCTCAAATTTAACCTGTGCCGCACAGCGATTCAAGTTTCCCATCTAAATAACATGGGGTTTTTGGCATTGAACGATCAATTTTTTATTCCGGCTAAAGTAATGGTTCAAAAAATTTGAGACTCTGTAGACTTTATTCTTATAATAGCAGCTATCCCTCAGAATTTTTATAGATTTTTAGCTATTATAATTTTTGTGTTTATAACTTACTAACACTAAATTATAGCAGTATTTTATCTAGCTGTAACTCCAAAATTGTAAAAATTCTGAAGGATAGCTACACTCCTACTTTACATTGCGACACTTCTACTTTACACCCCCTTCCTTTATTTCAATCGGATTAAAAATTTGACACAACTAAATTTCAACCAAAATCTTGATGTACTACTTCTAGCCTATACCAAAGCTTAAGTTTCGAATTTCGTATCTCTGGGACTTATGGTTGCGAAATGCAGGAGGGTACATTCTTACATACGTAAACATCAACTTCCGGTTTTTCTATTTTAGCCAAAATCTTGTTATACTTCTTGTAGTCTCTAGATAGCTTAAGTTTCAAATTTCATGGCTCTGCGACTTTCCGAAGACGAGATATGAACGATTAAAATATTTAATTTACGACACTCCTAATTTACAACCCCTTCCTTTAATTCAATGGGATTAAAAATTTGACACAACTATTAACTCATGACACTTGATAAATACACTAATTTAAAAAAAAAATCGTTGCAGTCATTTTTGAGAAAATAAAAAAAAACGAAATAAAGGAAGTGGGTGTAAATTACTAGTGTCGCGATGACTTCAAATAAATGAAAATGTGAAAGTCGTGTGGTGAACACACCAGTTGATTTTTATTTATTTTGAACCATATGAGCCTCTGTCAGCGTGAAAATTCGAAAATACACAAAATAAGGACCACACATTGTACATAGGGGACATAAGAATTTTAGAAAGGCTTAGATGGGACATGACACAAAAAAGGTTGGGAATCACTGGCCTAATTTGTTTACATAAATGCTAATTTCTCAAGAGTTGGCCACTTTTTTGTTATAATTTATATATGTTATAAACCTAAAAGTACTCAATTTTTATAATTCACTTGGTTATCTACAATGAAATATTATTCTAACTATCAGTTTAATGATTTTAATTTTTGTTTCAGGGATACTGGCGCAGATGAAATTCCTTATTCCTGGGCAATCATTGGAATGCTTATCATTCTGATTTGTATACGGATGCTTGGAATACTTTTCCTTCGAATGACTCTTTTTGATAATTTTAATAAAATAAAAATTTTTATTCAAAGAGAATTCATTAAAACTTTAAGAAAAGTGAAATCATAAGAAAGATTTTTCTTTTCTCTCTTTTATATTTTAACATTTTATTTCTAATAATCTCAATATTAGACTTTCAGATTAAGTATATTGTTTTACATCTCGAGCAAAAAATATGATTAAAGTATTAATATTAATATAATGAATTAAAAATAAAAATTATATAAATAGAAATCAAATTATTTTCAATGAGACTGAGGCTAGCATTGCAAAGAAAAATGTAAGCTTACAACTTAGAGAAAAAGAGTATAATGGAAGTAGTGCTTTTTTATTATGAAGCTTTAGTGGTTGATTTGATTGTGTTTTTCTCTATAAATCACCTATAATGTAAATTTAATTTTTTATTAAATACAATGAAATATCAATTTGAAGTGTTTTTGAGTTGTTTTTAAGCTTAAAATAGATGCAATGAGAATCATTGAGTTAGAGCTTACACTTGTGACTTTTGATATTCAAAAGCTTCAGAATTAATCCACTTAAATATGATATTCTCATCAAAAATAAGTAATTTAAAGGGTCTTGGTAAAATTTATTCAACTTTCAAAAGATATAATTACAGAAATAATTGTAAAAAAATCAAGCAAACATAAAAAACGTTGATTCATGGACTTGGACTTGAGAGTTTCATGTACTTAATTAATTTTCTATTTACATTGTGGTGGTCTAACAAGAAAAACTTTAAAATCGAGATATTATTTTACTGTTTTCATGTATTATTATAAAATTTGAAATGTATAGTAATATATCTATAAATAATTTAATACATTCCTTTTCTGAGGAGATGCATAATTTTGAAATAGAGGATTTATTTTTTTAATAAAAACAATACGAAAACAATATCATATATAAGAACGTTAATCAATGTAAAACATACTCAATAATGTGTCAATCGCAGAAATGTATAAATGTTTATTAAATGAACTTAGCTTTATAAAATAACTAGTTAACCCGTATGGAAATAAATAGATTTTCCAAATTTGTTTTTTATATATTTTTTGAAAATATATTAAAAATATAAAATTTTTGTGTTAAATTTATATAAAATTTATACTAGAGCGACATAAAAATAGTTTATTTTTTAAGAATATATAGAAAACATAAACTTTATATAAATCTAACACAAAAATTTTATATTTTTAATATATTTTCAAAAATATATAAAAATATATTTCGAAAATCTATTTGTTTCCATGCGGGAAATGATTCGGCGCTTCAAATGGCCTTATAGGTGCTGTTCTTATCTTGGTCAAAACAAAAATAATAAATTAACCGAAAAACTTAAATATTTTATCTAAATTTCTGGTTTTTAATTTTCCATAAAAAATGACTCATTGTCATTAGCGTAGTTAGGGAGTGTTCTTAGGAGGGGGGGGGGGCAATCACCCAGCTGATTAGCCACCACAAGGTTTCAATTTTGGTAATCCGATTAGAGATCAACTAACTTTTTAGTAGAATTGACAAATTTTGCAATTAATGAAATAATTTAATGAAAAATACTTAAGGAGGTTCTTTTCCAGTTGAGTCAAAAAATTTTTAAGAAAAAAATAAAAACCGACTTCAAAAAATTAAGTGCAACAAATATAAAAATACACTAAAAGGTATAAAATAATTATTATCTTATTTAGTTTCAACTAAACGACGAAATATTAACACGAAATTACTTTTTGAAGTCGGTGCCAAACAAACTATACCTATAAGCGAGCGTACCACGCCAAACGTACTAAGTAAGATCCGTCGAGTGCGATTCATAAAAGGTATATGTTTGGCACCAACTTCAAAAAGTAATTTCGTGTTAATATTTCGTCGTTTAGTTGTAACTAAATAAGATAATAATTATTTTATACCTTTTAGTGTATTTTTATATTTGTTGCACTTAATTTTTGAAGTCGGTTTTTATTTTTTTCTTAAAAATTTTTATTTTTCTCTTTTTAGTGATGTTATTAATAGTGATTATATCATCAGAACTTGACCAAATTAATATGACACCATCCCTAAGACACTTTTCGGATAAAAAAGAACCATCGAAATCGGTTCATAAACAAAGAGGTTAGGTCTAAACAAACCTAAACAAACCTAATAAAAAAGGTCTAATACCTATGAAAAAAAATCGAAAAAAAAATGGGACCAATCGGAAGCTAGACTGGACCCAATGCAAAAAAAATTTTCAAAATCGGTTGACAATTGGCGGAGATATGAGGTAACATAGGCACAAAAAAAAAAAAAAAAAAAAAAAAAAAAAAAAAAAAAATTCAATCGAATAGAGAACCTCCTCCTTTTTTGAAGTCGGTTAAAAAGAAGTGTAGTATCTAATATTTAATAAAATAAGTTAAAATACAATTTAAAAATAATAGAATTAATATTATGAAAACCGTAATGTTTGAAATAAAAACAATTATAAAAAACATTAAATACAAAAGTTAGTTTGATTTATTCAAATCAGCTGATAATAAGTCTTCTATGATTTGACAATGCGTTATATTCATACTGTTTATGTTTACATCCAAACATAGCATTTATGTGATATTTTAAAGTAAATATCTCAGTAAATTCGACTGTCAATCATATATTTTATTGCAAAAAAAGAAACCTGCATGTTCCAAAAAGCTAATTTTTAGTTTTCGTCAAGATCTTAATTTTTCATATGACTTTGAGAAAATCTTTACATTTTAAAAAATTTGCACGCTAATGTGTGATTAACTTCACCAAAGAATAGATAGAGACTTAACCTATTATAAAAAATTAAGTTATTGTTATAATCTAATATATTTTATTTAACATTGGCGACTAAAGGACCTCCTTAAGTGATGCCTCGTTATAATGGAGTTTCTATTCTATAAGGGGGGGGTGAGTTTTGTAGGAGGACACTATCACCATGCTCATTGTTCAATTCAACTTCTCAATTTGGAGATTTTAATTTTCTGATGACTCTGTGAGGTTTTTAACATGACAATAATTAAAAATTCGACATATATGATATTAACTAAAAAAAAAAAAAATGGCTGAAATATGAGTGCTCGTTTTAAAGAAATAACTAATCCTAATTAAATCCAGATCAAGCCTTTTGTAAAGTGTGTAGGAATGGCGAGAGGTGATCCGCGATTGGAAGTAGGTGTACACCACTTTGGAAGTATTTTGGAAGTACTTGGAAATATTTGAAAGTATTTGAAAATATTTCGAAGTACTTGGGAATATTTGGAAGCACTTGGAAATATTTGGAAGTACTTGGAAATATTTGAAAGTATTTTAAAATATTTGGAAGTACTTGGGAATATTTGGAAGCACTTGGAAATATTTGGAAGTACTTGGAAATATTTGGAAGTACTTGGAAATATTTGAAAGTAATTGAAAATATTTGGAAGTACTTGGGAATATTTGGAAGCACTTGGAAATATTTGGAAATACTTGGAAATATTTGAAAGTATTTGAAAATATTTGGAAGTACTTGGGAATATTTGGAAGCACTTGGAAATATTTGGAAGTACTTGGAAATATTTGGAAGTACAAGTGGAAGTAGGTGTACAGCATATTAGGTCGCGGTTCACCCCTCGAGGAATGGTTACGGCCATGGGCGCCTGCAATGCAGACAACCCATTCTTGTTTTTCTATTTCATTTGAGGTGTCCTATGGGTTGTCTATCCTGCAGGCGGTCGGGACTATTCCATTCCACCACTGTATTTAGTGCGGTAGCCAATTCGGGTAAAGTGTTTTTCGTTGAATATCCAGTGCTAGACATTAGGGTGGAACGAAATATACACCATTTTTATTTGTAATAGAGTGGAAAAGTTGGCTTTAGTAGTAGAAAAGACGAAAACAAAATAAAAAATTCATTGGAGCATGTCTTGAGTTGCGCAAGAACGATCAAGTTTCATAAATTAACAGATTTGGCAGGGTTCTTATTTTTTTTTGTTTGTATATAAAAACAATAAATTGTTATTGTAATACACCAAAATAAATGTTAATTGATGTAAAATCAACTGGTGTATTCACCACACGACTTTCACATTTTCATTTATTTAAAATCATCGCGACACTACTAATTTACACCCCCCTTCCTTTATTTCGTTTTTTTTTATTTTCTCAAAAACGGGTCTAACTATTTTGAGGAAATCCAAAAAAAAAACGAAAAATCTTTCATGAAAATGTCCACTTCTTTTTTCCGATTTCACCCAAAAGCTTGCTGTACTCCTACTAGCCTATATCGAGCTTAAGTTTCGAATTTCATAGCTCTGAGACTTATGGATGCGAAACGCAGGTGGGGGGGGGGTACATACGTACACACTGACCAATGGATTTTTTGCCCCTTTTTGGCCCCTGGGGACCCCAATTTCCGGTTTTATGTCCTAAATTCGGTTTGCAACTATTAAGGTCATCGAATCCTTCCACCTAAAAGTTAGAAAATGAAATTAACTTTTTTTCATCTCTGAAATACAGAAATAAAGAGTCAGGACCCATACAGGGCATCGCAATACTTCCACATTATATTCTATGAATATAAATGTGAAAGTAAAAAGCATACAAATTTTTGAGACAGAGATTATAGTCTCGAGGTGCCGCAAGAACGATACAATTTGATAATATTGCAATTTTTTACTATTATTTCGAATAATTTTCAAATGAGTTACTATTTTGTAATATAAACAATTTTTATTTCGTTTTCTTGTTTTACAACTACATTTCGTACAAATACACGCAAAAGAAAACAATAAAAATATTTTTCAAAAAATAATTTTTTCAAAATTTAATAATTTTTAACAATATTAATACGGTACCTTGAGATATTGAAATATGACGACCAAATTTTTGTCCTTTCTTTATGAACCTAAAATGCAAATTTTGGCCACTATTACAAAAAAAAAAAAAAAAATTAAAAATTGACATTTTCGTTCCACTCTACTAGAGATATTAAATGTATTGTAAAGCCTTGTCTATTCAGACATGATATTTTTATAAGAAAACGTTATGTTAATTATATATTTAACATTTGTTTAATATATCATGCCAAAAAAATACTTTGTTTAACTGATTAATTAACTTTTCTACTTATAAATGATTAAATTTAGATTCTAAGTTAGATGATATATGATAGATCATCCAAATTTATCAGAAAACAAATACAAAATGTTTTTTAATATATTGATTATTTTATATTTTATTTGTTTACCTCCTTTTCCTCTCTGTGTGTGTTAAATGATTTTTAATTTCATTGAATGCGCTGATACCTTTATAAATCTGGAAAACCCTTGCTTTATCGAAGAAATGAGACAGAGCTCATCAAACCAAATAGTAGTGACCGAGGGGTTAACGGCGATTGGAATTAGATGTACACCGTCTTTGGAATTATCTGGAATTATTTTGGAATTCATTAGATAATGCCCCTTCATCTATTGTCTTCTATTTGGAAATGAAAGTGGATGTAGGTGTACACGATATTTGGTGACCTAAGTGTATGTGAACTAGGAACTTGAAGGATTGAAGATTGAAATTCTCGAAAAAGGGAGAGGCGATTTGCGTTCTAAGCGCAAAGCAGCCTTTGGGGGGATTACTAGGGTGAAATAATCGCAGCAAATGCTTTGATAGTATCTATAAAATAGGGCAAGCGCGTAAAAGCTTGTTAGATGGGTCAGCGACTCGAGAGAGGCGGTAAGTGTCGGGTCATCTTTTAGTCTGAAGTTCGTTTTTAAATTGCATTCAGAGTAGTAAGAAAATATTTGGAGGCCCCTCTCCACAGATGCAAATGCTTTTTACTTTATCCATTGCGAAGCATGGGTAAAGTTTGTAATCGGTCTCGCGGCAAGCGCGACTTCAAAGGCTCCTGAGGTAAAGGCTACGGAACACATGGTCTCAATTAAAGTCACAAATTGTAGTATTCAATTAGGTTAAATTTTAGCACGTGACGGTTTTGCCAAAAATTAGATGGGGTCTCGTCCAGAGGCCAAAAAGTGCGATTTTTTCATTTAGTCTGTGCGGATGGATGTGCGTGTGTGTGTGTGTGTGTGTGGACATATTTTTCGTCCACGATTTTTTCCATGCCGTTGAAATGAAATTGAAAACATAGCATTATTTTAACAAAATGAAGCGCTGATTAGTTTTTGGTACATATCGGTCCGCAAACATTAGTACTTTATTTCAGTACTTTTTTAGTTTTTTCTAAATATCTTGAAAATGACTTAACCAATTTTGATGAAATTTAATATGCTAATTAAGGACCTTGGAGACCACAAAAAAGATTAAATAAAGTTTTTAGTAAAATTATATTTTAAAGTACTTTAGTCTAGAGTAAGATAGTACTTTTTTTAATTCTTTATTATTTTATTTTAAACATGGACCGCAAATAGCCAGTGATATCTGATTAATAATAAAGGAATAAACATATTGATATTTTGGATAAAGCTTAGCAACGATTCGTTGCAGTTTATTTAGATAACTACCATAATTAATATAAAGAACCTAGTATACAGTTAATTAATAAAGTAAAGGGTGTGTAGTTTCACAGTGAATGAAATAAAACTCAAAAAGGTTTATAGAAACTCAATATATTTCGGATTATTAGTCCATCATCAGGAGTTTACAGGTTAAAAACTAACATTATTTGAACAATGTTTAAATAATGTTAGTTTTAACCTGTAAACAATATTCAAATAATGTTAGTTTTAACCTGTAAACTCCTGATGATGGACTAATAATCCGAAATATATTCAGTTTGTATAAACCTCTTTGAATTTATTTCATTCACTGTGAAACTATACACTCTTTACTTTATTAATTAATATCATGTTTCACCTAAAACCTACACCACTTTCTCAAAGTAAAATAAAATAGTACACAGTTCACTAAAAAATTTAAAATTTTTTTTGCACATTGGGTTGAAACATGTCTGGAACGTGGAGAAAAAATCATTTTCAACTATGATTTTTTTCTATCTGTGTGTATGGATTCAAAAACTCACGACAACTTAAAAATGAAAAAATCATGAGGTAAGTTTGCTCTTGTGTTAAAATGTTTGTTGAAAAAGTTTCGCTTTTTCCTTCAATTCTTAATTAGGTATAATTATAATAAAATAAAAAGAAAAGATATTCCTAATGATTTCTCGTTTTTTCCAAGCGATTTTAAGATGATTCCAAAATTATATGGAGAATTATTTGTAGAAACATTTCATCGCTGATTAAAGCAACATTTATTCTTAGGATAAGGGGATTTAAATTTTACCCTCTTTTCCTCTGTAAAATTTCAATAATTTATCATTTCGTTCTTCCAAAATAAAATTGGTTATGAAAACTGAGATACGCCATAATTTTCATATTGTTTGACTTAAAAATGATTTACAAAGTTCGTTTATGTGTCAAGAGATTGTTTAAAAGAGACGAACAAATCATTGAATTAACTTCCAACTAAAAATAGTCTAATCATAAATAAGTGATTGACGTCGAGGAGCTAACATTTATTTAATATCTTCGTAAGGATCTAGAGGAGTTTACATTTCTTGAAATTTAACGATTTTCTCTAGTTTTATTTGAAATGATCATTTAAAATCTTCAAAAATTTTCTAAATTCTAAAATCTACTCATATAAAACAAATGAAAATTTGATTTATTTTATTTTACCAGTACTCGACATCGTGGGTTTTTTTTAATGAAAGAATTGTTTGAATTAAAATTGGATATGGTGCATTTTGAAAATATTCAATTTAATTATTTTATTTTTTTGATTTGTTTCATTTTTTCAAGTCGAAATACTACTATCATACTTTCTAAGCTAGATTTTATAATTTTTAAGAATTACCTTATATTTATTTAGCTATATTCATGTTTATTGTTTTACTTTAGATATCATTTCTCAAATTTTTAATTGAATTTTATTCAAATTTCTTCATTTATCTTGAAATTCGGTTCAATAATAAAACTTTTATATAATTTAATTTTCTCCAATGATTGTAATAGATAAGCCATTGGTTACAGTACAAATTCACTCCAATCTATTAATTACTTATCCATGAAAATTATTTACATTTTCAAATACTTTTCCCTGTATTTACTAATGAAGAAAACAGTAGGAAGTGAAACGTTAAGATACAACCATTTAATTAATTTTCTATTTTTTTCATTAATATTCGAACCCGAAAAGTCTTCTGAATCCCTTATCTGACCACCAGAGCTTCAACAGCGAAATTGAAAACTCATCTCTTACTTTCGCCATAAATCAGATTTAAAATAAATTGGAGGAAAAAGTGAAACTTTTTCAAGACTCGCTAAGCTGTTTGTAGTTTCGGTGAACTAATATATAATTTTAAATGATAATTATCTAAATGTGATAGTCCGATTTAATATTTTCTTACCTAGAGTCAAAAGGCCGTTTCTAGAATAATAGAAATTAAGAAATTCATCTTTATTAGTTTGAAACAGGTCTGAACTAGTATTTGGCATCCCTGCAATCCCCTTATCTCTAAAAGAAGAGATATCATTCTATCCGCACCCTTTCTAGTAATTTTTCCCTATCAGATTCTAATGAAAGAATCGCCCAACCGCATATTTATTATACAAAAAAAGTGAAAACATATTCACACTAGGGATGATGCCCTAGCCCTTATAAAAGTTATTAATAAAAAACTTAAATATAAATTGAAAGTATTGGAAGGCAGCCCAGGGGTAGTGAGGAAAGAAAAAATTAACACATATCCAAATAAGGTGTAATTTATTGGATTCCTTCCTCCGTTCCTTTCAAACCGACGTTTCGGAGGATTTTTTCCTTCTTCTTCAGGGGTTTAAAGGGCCAATGAAGGAAACAAATAAAATGCTTCCTTCCTCTCCCCATTTTATTTGTTTCCTTCATTGACCGTTTAAAACCCTGATGAATGAGTGAAGAATTCTCAGAAACGTCGGTTTGAAAGGAAAGGAGGAAGAAATCCAATAAATTACACCTTATTTGGATATGTGTTAATTTTTCTTTCCTCACTACCCCTGGGCTGCCTTCCATTACTTTCAATTAAAAGTTCTACCAGTCCGTCTCTCTCCAGAGAAAATTTAAAGTAAATAGTTCATTTATGCCTATCTTATATTATAACAGTGCCTTAAAGTCTGTTAATTAAAATAATGTTTACTTCATTTTTGGACTAGAAGTTCTGAAGCTAGAAAGCTCAAAATCTATTCAGTTCTTTGCATAGGAAATATAATTATTTTAGCACAAGAACGAAGTTTCTTCGACTTTTTGTTCTTAAGTTGTCGTGGGTATCTTAATCCAGATACACAGACAGATATAAATCATGCTTGTAAATGATTTTTCTCCACGGTTCACATATTTTTAAACAACATTTTTTGTGCATGAATTCAATTCTAGGCTCGCCCAACAGCCGATTAATTAAGTAAAATTGAGGATACCAAAAATGTTTTTTGTTCAGATGAAGGTGAAATTTTTTGTAAAAAAAAAGAACATTTAAACATGTTCCACCTAGAACCTACACCATTCTCCCTTCAGAAAATTGACATTTTTTGATGGTTTTCTTTGCCAGTATGATTTGTTCGGTTTCGAGTTTTTATCGGTAAGAGTGTGGAAGTCGCCCGTGATCTTGCGAGGAGGTCACTCTTGCGATTTCTGCCCGCGATGAATGAATTGGCAAAGCGTGAAGTTGGTGGCTGTAAGCAAAGGAGTTGTCTGTCCTTGGGTGGTACTCGATGATCGTCCTTGGGTGTGGAGTGTGCGCGGTGTCTAGGTCTAGCAGGCAAGCAGGGGTGTCGTCGGGGAGGGGTGTCTTGGGTTGGCGGGTGTCGCCGCGGGTGCCGAGTGCGTGCGCGGCCACGAGCGGCAAAGCATGCTTGCTCCGAGGGGGAATGGCTGGTGGCACGTCGTGGTCGTGTTCCTGGCGTGTGCCGCGGCTACTGGCCAGGCCAAACAGGCCCCGAAGGAGGCCGAATCCGTCATCGAAGAAGTCACCGCCAAACAGCTTGAACGCGTTCTAAACGAGAAGGATTTTGTCGCTGTGTTCTGGTGTAAGTGTCCCTTGAACATGAACTGCTTGCATTTGCTCAACTCTTACCTCATTTTTTCTACTAATCCTCTCGGTAATAAATCTTGCTCAATGGACAAGCAATGATTTAACGTTTGACAGCAGTACAATATGAGTAATCTATTTTGGAGCTGCGTTCGTCCTTGTTTCGGTCACGGGGGGCGACCGTCGCCGCCTTGCGGGGGTGAACCATCCCAGTCCGCCGGGTTCCCGGGAGACCATTGGACAATATTAACAGAGAGCCCTGACCGCATTTAGCCTGCCACGAGTTATTTTGGCAAGAACCCCAACCGGCCGTCAAGGCATACGCTCAGCGGGAAAACATGAAGTGTAGGCGAGCTTATGAAACTCATGATAGTGGTTATCATCTAATTCCTACTTCCACCAGCACGTCCTCGTCCTTGTGCATATCCTCAGGTGCGAGTGACGCAGGGTACACGTGGCCGGCGTTCATTCACACAACTTTGGAATGTACGTCTGGCATTATCCCCCGGATAAACATCTTGAGGTCCGGGGGTTGATTCTTGCTATCCTTTTTTCGGCTCTCAATCTCCAATTCCGTGGCTGGTTAAAGTAGTCAGAGCAATCTGCTAATGTCCAGACACGTGTCTGTCTCGTGTTTAGCCAATTGTTTTTGAGAAAAAACGTGTAACGTGACGCAGCCGAGCTATTCTAGGTGTGGGCATCGCCTAAAAAGGTTGCTCGGGCGAGATTTCAAGATGGCTGAGCTAGCAGCGTTCGGCGCGCGCACCTCCGACACTTTTAGGCCTATTGGCATTTGGCAACCCAACAACATAACAACTTGCATTCTAATGATTGAGTCATTCTCCTCTCCTCTCATCTCACCATCTGTAAGAATCTGTAAAAATCTTTAATCACATGTACAGATCGAGCAGATTGCTTCTAAAAAGAAAAAGATCCACACCCCCAATCAGAAAAAGCCACGTGTCTTCCAATCTGCACGTGCCAGACAACCACTTGGAACATTCATCACATGCCACACTAACATACAGGCAGACAAGGTCCCTGAATCTGACGTGGCCAAATGCCACTTAGGCGGAACATTAGAAAAGACAAGCAGACTTCTTGACTTACACCGTAAGCAAGAACCGAGAACAGCAATCAAATCAAATAGCCAGAAGAAGAAATTCACATACACCTTTGTTGCGAAAACTAAACTTGATCATTTAGCAAAATAATTTAATTAAAAATAAAAATATAAGATAGAGTAAATCAAACACGTACACTTTTTGAACAATGCACTCCATTTTAAAAATAGATATGTCTAATATTATGATATTATTTCGATAAATATTTTTTTTTTGTGATAGACATGTCAAATCTTTTTTACTTAGGGAAAGTGGAGTGGGTTTTAGGTGAAACACGATATTAATTAATAAAGTAAAGGGAGTGTAGTTTCACAATGAATGAAATAAAACTCAAAGAGGTTTATACAGACTCAATATATTTCGGGTTATTAGTCCATCATCAGGAGTTTACAGATTAAAAACAGTTTTTAATCTGTAAACTCCTGATGATGGACTAATAACCCGAAATATATTGAGTCTGTATAAACCTCTGACTTTTATTTAATTCATTGTGAAACTACACTCCCTTTACTTTATTAATGTCAAATCTATTGGCTCTCATTCATACTGTCACGATGAATATCATTTTTCGATATTATTTTAATTAATCTTAGTCTTTTCTAGTTATAAAAAAATCATTTTTTATTTAATTTTGTATTTATTTTTTAAAAAATTACATTAGCTATAATATTACAATCTTCTTCTTCAAGCTCCGTACTCGATTCCGAGCGTCACTGTGGAGAGTATCCTCTCCATTGTAATTTTCCTGGGGAAATTTAACACAGGGGTGGTTTCCCATTGCCTTCCCCTGAAGGGATTAGATTATAGCCGCGGTCAAATATTTGCTGCGAGTCGGGGTTGAACCCGCGCTAGCTTGATTAGAAGACATGATCTATAATAACTCGGCCAACCTGCGCCTTAAAAGATAACAGTAATTTGTATTAATTCAATATTAATATATTTTGCGAAATCTAATTAATTTCTAAAGTAAATATACTAAAATTATAGCTTTATTAAGTAAAATTCATTTAGTTGAATAAATACTTTAGAATTATTTTCATCATTGATATTATAATTACAATATAAAATTTTACTTTCTAATTAAAATAATATCATAAAATAAGATATGATCGATGATCGTATTTGTTGAATAGTAAAATACATTAAATGAGACTTTAACGATCGGAATTGTTGAAAATGCATATTTCAAACTAACTAAAAAAAAACAGTTAACTGATATGAACAATTATCTAGAATATTGAATATCTAGGTATTTAAAAAATTAAAATTTTAAATAAAAATATTAATAAATATAATGTTCCTTGATGTAATTCTACTTTTGCTATTACTACATTTTGAAATTAAAATTAGATTATTGACTACGAAATTATATATGATGATAACTAATCGAATCACTGCTAACATGATAGAAATTATTTTTGTTCATTTATTTTCTATAAAATCGCAGGAGATTTAATATTAAAAAATAGTTTATAAATTTTTAAAATTATTCTAGATACCAATAATTATTACTTCTTATAATCTTTCGTTTCCTCTGGAAAAAATTGCTATTTTCTTTATTTAGGAGTTAGAACTTGCAGTTTTCTATTACTTCTCAAGTAATGAAATAATTGTTCCAAAATTCAAAATTAGAAACCATTTAATTAGTCTTTCTTTTAAGAAAACACTCCAATTTTTTAAGTGGCTCTGGATGCATCAGGGAAACCTGTCCAACCTCATCAGCTTTGGTTAAAAATAGCCCTTTGACACTTAAGATAATCCGGAATATCGCAGGTCAGCTGGTTCCCCTCAACAGATATCCGATTTTTGTCCATCTGTTTGTTCTGCTTAAAAAGAGTGAAGAATAAATTAACTCCGTTCGACTTTTATATTCTCTTCTTTATGAAACGAAGATTAATAACGCTAATATTTATTTAATAGTAACACTTAAATTGTTTCTGTTCATATTTCAAATGATGGTTCATGCAAGTATTTCAAAGAAGTAAATTTATGAATACTCTGTTTATAATAATAACCACTTGTTTTATTTTTTACGACTACTATAACAATTAAATTATAAATATGTACGATTCAGATTAAATTTATATATTATTATATTTATTTTTTTTTACATTCCGCTTATAATTTACAAAAACTTAAGATTAAAATAAGAAACAAGTAATCGAAAATAGCAATTGTCAAGAGACCAAAAATTATAAGTTACTATTTCCGTGAAGAAGTTGAAACAAACGAGACTCTCTTTAATAATACCTACCTATTACTACAAGTTACTTTCATATTTTGTAATTATCATTCTTTTTAGATTTTGATATCAAGTCAAATTTAATATTTAGTGTTTTAGGGGGTTCGGGATTGTTTATAATTTTTATAAGAAAATTCTCAAATTTTTACCATCGAATCAGTGGTATATTAAATATTTACTAACGTTTAGGGAAAGGGGTGTTGGTTTATAGTGAAACATATTAAACACAGAAGTTATTTGACGGATTATAGTGGTGTTTCACAAAGAGGATATTTATAAATATTTATTCCCGAAATTTGAAGTTGATCGTCTGTCTCATTACCGAGAAATAAATTATTGAATATTGTCCTTTTAACATGGAAGTAAATGGACCGAGCTTTTAAAAGGGCTATAACTTCTATATAAATTATACCATATTCAACAAATTTATACAGATCAATAATTAAACTTTTATGAATCGAATGATACATTTTTCAATAGATTCTAGTTAATTAGTTATTCACAAGTGTAACAATAAAAATGTTCTTTGCAGTCAACAGAATATAACAAGAGCACTAGTGTAGAATTCCAACTCTATTTCTTGAAATCGTTTTTGTGTTAAATAAATGTTTTTATAACGAGAAAAAAATTATCTCAATATTCCTTTTATTAATATTATCAAAACAAAGATTTTTATTCGAAATTAACCTCATTATTAAGAATTTTTGTATTAAACGAGGTTGTTACTCTACAGAAATACAAAAGATTTTTTCTAAAATCAACCAGATAGATAAGCTGTTTCGAACTCCCTTAAATCAACAAAATTAATCTCTTTGTTATCATTTCTTTAATTTACTGTATTTTCCACATCTCATCCCGGAAAATCAATTGGCTTCTAGCTGAATTAAAAAATCAAGCCTTTTGATTTGGGTATAGTAATGAGTTGATATTCTCTTAGTCATTAGGAAAATAGCCAACTTTTTTTGAAAGAAGTTTCATGTTTCACACATATACCTACTTCTAACTTACGAACTGCTGATAGCGATTTATTTCTATTTTATATGATATACAAACCTCTTTCTTCATCGAATTCATTTAACTAGTCTTTAGGACAGATGGTAAATTAAATTTTTATTCGTTTTTTTATCTTGTAAACAAATTAATCAAAGTTGATTCAGAATGAAAAATGTACATTTTAAAACTTTAATCTTTCTCTTAATTGTTAATACTTAATTCCTAAACAAAAAGCACAGGATTTAAAAGATCGAATCTTGTCTTCTGGCTAGAATAGACGGCGGCAGTTGCAAAACTATAATTCCAATATAAATACTATCCCTACAAATAGACGAAGAGGTTCTTTTTTGTTTTCATTATAAATAAAAAATCTGGGTCAAAAATCGTATATTAAACAAAACAATAAACTTTGAAAATGTTATTTATAATTTTTCAAATCTTAATACAGTAGTTTCGTTATACTATATATATGAACTTCTAATTTGATGAAAACATTATATTTTGATTATATATCAACTTACATTTTAGTATTAAGATGGCACTTAAGGGAGTTCGGGACAGATTATCTATCTGGTTGATCTTCGAAAAATCTTTTGTATTTCTGCAGAGTGACATCGTCTGCATACTAAATTTTTTAATAAAAAAATTGTTAATAATTAATTAATTTAATGTTAATTTCGGATAAAAATCTTTGTTTTGATAATATTACTAAAAATAATATTGAAATGAATTTTTTCTCATTATAAAAACATTTATTTAAAACAAAAACGATTTCAAGAAATAGAGTTGGAATTCTACACTATTGCTTTTGTTATATTATGTTGGTTGCAATTAACTTTTTATTTTTTACACTTGTGAATAACTAATTAACTAGACTGTCAAATCTATTGAAAAATGTATCATTCGATTCATAAAAGATGAATTATTGATCTGTATAAATTTGTTGAAAATGGTATAATTGTATGGAAGTTATAGCCCTTTTAAAAGAACGGTCCATTTACTTCCATGTTAAATGGACAATTTTCAATAATTTATTTCTCGGTAATGTGACAGACGATCACCTTCAAATTTCGGGAATAAATATTTATTGCATCAATGATTCGATGATAAAAATTTGAGAATTTAAAATGATAAACAGTCCCTAACCCCCTTAAATCGATGTTTTGTACAGATCAACACCATTTGTTTCACTTATTTAACTGGATATAATGAAAAGTCAATCACAGATTGAATTCGGCTGGTATATTAACTTCCCATAGACCCCCCCCTTTTATATATCTTTCGTGGAAAATATTTATATTTTAAAAATTAGATTCCATCTCACTAGTTTAAAAGCTTCTTGTCCCGAAGCACGATGTTTTCTAACAGGCCTGAATGTTTATTTTATTTAAACTATTAGATATTAATAATTTATTTATCCCTTTACTTTTAAGTGTGAATAGCCCTTCTTTCTTTTCTTAATAACAACAGTCATCAGGATAAAGAAAACCCAAATAAAACTAAAAAACTAAACAAAGTTACGAATAATTTTATAATTTACTCCCTTTTATGCATTATTACCAATTGCATGTTCTGTTAACATGTTATATATTTCTATAATAATAAAGTAGTCTTTCAGAGAAACAATTAAATTAATAATATATTAGTAATACATAAATATATATATAACAGTAGCGGGCGGTGACAATTCAACCAGAGGATGCTGTCTAAAAATATAACCCTTCAATTTTTTATTTTTCGCTCAGGCATAGAAAATTTCGAAAAGAACTAAAGAGAGGAATAACTTTTAAGGAGATAGGTGTTGGTTCATAGTGAAACATTTTTTAATAATAAAAAATTAGGTAAAATTACGAGGTGGGTTTCACACTTCTTCTTTTCACGATGGAGGGGCCAACCAAGACCATTAGGGGAATGCACCTTTTTGGTGTATCTCCTTCTCACATCTACAAAAAAAAACATAAAATAAAAATGAAGAAGAAGTTCGGTTTATGAATAAAAAGATAGTATGAATTATCTTCTTCTTTTTTGACTGCCTCATCAATATCCACTCAATTTCACTTATCAGTCGGCCTCCAAAAATTACTTCAATCTTAATAAAATATAACCTCCTTTTTTTCAAAGTCGGTCAAAAATAAAACAAAAATGAGTTATATTTAATATCGAAATATTTCGAAATCAAATCTCATTTTTATTTTATTTTATTTTATGTGAAACCTACCTCGTAATTTTACCTAATTTTTTATTAAAGAGAGGATGGTTTTGAATTGTTTGAAATAAATAAGATTACGATAGGACATGGATTATTTATAACATAGTATACTTAGTCTTTTGAAATGCATCGTAAGTTTCAAGGTCCACGGTATGTCTGCTGAAAAAAAAGAAACCCTATCGACAATACATAAGCGAACCCTACCATACAACTTTCCAAGATTCTCACCCGTATCAGCCGACTAGGATCATAAATTATGACTTATACTATCTCAGTTTACAAATGAAAAACTTTTGTACGTAATTGTCTTTCGACAAATATTGAAATCACACACACACTCACTTTTTTGTAAAATTCATCGATAAACGCAGAATTTTCTGTTATTTTTCAAATTTAACATTTTGAAATTATAAGGATCCACAGCATCCATGGACCGCCTGCCACTGATATATATGTAAATTTATATTTAATCGTGATAGTTTTAAAAAATAATTGAGGAGATTTTAAGATTAAGACAATTTTATTTAGTAGGTAGTTAGATCGGAATCGAATCCCGTTTAAGTAAGAAAATTCTGACGATAATTCAAGAGGCCTCTTTATGTAATCCAGGTGAAAACAATTGGACACCTCTCTATGAACAGAAGAAAAATTTGTCAGAGAAAGGGGATGATTAGAGCTCAGAAGTAATATTTGAGAAAAATTACAATAGCAAACTTTTTTTAAATTCTGAAATAAATGAAGAGAGGTGCAATACTTCTTTTGATGTTTGTCATATCTTAGACACCTAGAATGGAAATTAGAATGGTTTTTTTATGATTCCGGTTGCATTCAAAATATATTTTTAAGTCTTTATATTTCAACTAGGTGCAAGGCCCGTCTTCGGTTGATAATGAAAGCTGGCTAGCCAGGAGGCTATGCCCCCTGGACTCCGCTCCCCCACAAACCCCACCCCGCACCTCGCCCACATTCCCACCCCCGCACCCACCTTGCGTCATCCCACTACGCAACCTCCCCCCATTCCCACCCCGTGCCCCATGCACCCCACTGTACCCCACTTCCAGCACCCCCACATCCACCCCATCCCCCAACCCCGCACCCAGTTTTTGAATTCCTAGCCAAGAGTCCAATAGCAAGAATTTTCATTTTTTGATACTCCCCCACCCCATTTTGGGTGGTTAGTTTTTTGCATTTCTAATTCTCTAGAGGCCCATAGATTAGGTATATAAAATTTGGTTGAGTTTGCCCCAAGGGCAAGAATTTACATTTTTCACCCTCCCCCTGGGTGGTTTTTTGCGTGGAATTCTTTAAAATAAAGTCGGAAATCACATCCCTACAAATTTGCTCATAGCAAAATTTGCCGTAGAGTTAATAGTTTAGGAGTTATTTGATAATTTACATTCGTGCTCCCCCCCCCCCCAAACCCGCTTTTGCGGTCAAAATATCAAAACGTTATATAGCTATAAACGTAAGTTAGAAGACATGTGATCCAAATATGAAATTTCATAATAATCCCTTCAGCCATTTTTACGTGAATCGTGAGCCACTTTTCGCGGAAACCATAGAAACAGACAGATAGGAATTTTGTTGATGGTGTTTTCGTTCATAACTTTACTTGAAACGCGTGCAACCAAAATTTGGCGTGATTTGGACCAATTTACAAACAAACCCTTAATTTTATATACCGGGTGAGTTTTTTTTATCTTGAGACTGTCTTATAACTCAAAAACAGTGCATTATGTGAAAAAAAGTTTCAAATAAAAGTTTATTTATATCAGGGGTAAACTAAACTATGCTATTGTTTGTCGACCTAGAACAAGCTTTCAAGGGTATTTCGAGGTCAAGTTCTGTTTTTTAAATGGAAACCTATATGTTTCTGTACATATTCTGAATCTACAAAAAAAACTGAACAACTTTTATTAGAACTATTTTTTTATACGACATCAAATAAAAAAAAATATTAAATCAATTAGATCTCAAAAAAATCTTAATAATGATTTTTAACAATTATTCAACTTAATTATCAAATAATAATGATTAAATAATTAATTATTAAATAAATATTTATTAAATCGAAAAGTCACAACAATGAAAATAAGTGTTTATAATGATCTTAAAACTTCATTATACTAGGTACACAGATTTAAAGAGATTATTTTCTACTTAATAGAACTATTTAAAATTCTTGAGTTTAAAAAAGTTTATTTCTCGTGTCAATCCAGTAGATAGTTATATTGTATTACCATAATAAAAATGGAGCATATTTTGTTGAAGACAGAATTGAAATGGTCTTAATTTATGCGGTGAATGTGGAAGAAGTGTTTATGGGGCTGCCATTGAAATGAATGCCGAGCGTTTTCCTGATAGGAATACACCCTCACAAGCTTCATTTTATCGTGTTGTAAATCTGTTAAAAAAAAACAAGAAATGTAAAGGCTATGAAGAAACTGAAACAGACCAAAATAACGAAATTGGAACTGGAATTCATCCAGAAGACTTGCGATACACTCTGGAATGTCTCAGAACAGTGTCGCAAAATTATTAAATTATTAATTATATTAAATTATATATTTGATCATTATATATTTGATAATTAAGTTGAATGATTGTTAAAAATAATTATTAGAATTTTTTGAGATCTAATTGATTTAATATTTTAAAATTATAAACTTCTTTCAAAATATATATTATAATCTTATTATATGGGTATTGATTTATTGATTTATAAATATTGACTGAAAATTCTATGAAATTGTAATATTTATTCTAGTTTTATAATATTAAACATTGGACTATAGTCAGATTCACTATATCACCAAAAAAGACTAGTGCCCAGCGCCTTAGCCAGCATTTTTTGGCCAACCCGACTCCCCGAAATAATAGTAATTCAATGAAATTCTCCATTTGTAAAGGTGCAATCAGGAAAAGGGCCCCTATCTTCACCTACCATCAATGATAGCAAAAATGTGGGTATAATTTTTGATTAAATCAATTCAGCAGTAAATTTTCATTCGAAATTGAATATTAGTGAGGGTAAAAATGGAAGAAATGCCCTATTTTTGTCTGTTTAAAAATTTTCAAAATTTAAAGTATTCAAAAATTCATAATTGAGTCAATTTTTTGAATTTTTGGTCGGGACAAAAAGCGTTTTGTTCAGATGGTTCTCTAGAAACAGGAGATGCGATTAGCTCGATTTTGACCATGTGAAGATAAGGGCCTTTTTCCCTGACACCTTTTCATTTAATAAAAAATTACATTTATAACATTATTGTAAAAAAAAATAATAATTAAATAATTAAGTCTTTTAAAAAGTTGAAATTATTTTGAAACATTTGTCTTTTTCAGATGCTAGAAGTTGCATCACATGTGACAAAGTTCTTGCGGAACTTGAGAAGATTGATGATGATACGGACACCTTTGGAGTAGACTTCGTAAAAATTAATGACAAACGACTTGCAAAACATTATGGCATCAAGACTTTTCCCGCACTCACCTACTTCCGAGAGAAAGAGCCCATCATTTACGAGGTAAATTTAATCAGATCATTTAATTTTATTTAATATTTGTCTCTAGAAGACAAAAAAAAAAGATTCAAAATATTAGAAATGTAAAGTAAAATAATTGTCTAAATGAATCGGTTCTATCAAAGTTATTAATTAATTAAAAAAAAGTAACAATCCTATCTTTGTCTAGTACAGTGTTCTTAAACCTGTGTTCCGCGGAACCGTAGGGTTCCACTCAAACGCTTTTAGGGCAGTGTTTTTCAACGTGGGTCGCGACCCCTGGGTGGTCGCAGAAGCCTCTATAAGGGGACCGCGAAGCCTCGGTAAAAAAGAGAAAAAAGTTTAAAAATATATATTTTTATTAAGAAAATGTTAATTAAAGGACATTTGTAGGTTAACACAAATCAACAAGAATAAAAAAAATACATAGTAAGTCATTCACATTAATGTGAAGTTTGCGCCTGTTTTTCGTTAACTAATTTCTCCCATCGTGGATCCGTTTTTGCTACACATAGAATTAAATCGTTTTCTAAATTTAGACGATTTCTGTGTTTACTTTTTATTTGGGCCATTGACGAAAACGTCAACTCACACAAGTAAGAAGTGACAAATGGAATTAAACACTTCAAAGCTTCTGTGGTTAATTCTGGGTATTCTGATTTTCTTTTTAACCAAAATGGTATCCAAATTGACAGACTTGAATTCTAAGTGCAACTAATTCCATCGGTAGATAATTCCAGCAGGTTTTCTTTTAGCTTGGTTCCCAAACTTGCCTCATCTATAGCTGTATTTAAAAACTGATTTATGATGGATGCGTTTGGCGATGTAATCGATGTAAAAATATGTCTGTTATAGGTCCCTAATTGTGTAATTAGCCGATACCTAATTATAAAAATTAATAAAAATGTTGTACGGATTTGATATTTGTAATATAAGGTCACAAACAACTGTGTGCTATAAGATTTTTATTAATTTTTATAATTAGGTATCGGCATAATTACACAATCTAAGGATCTATGTATTAGACATATTTTTACGTATTACATCGCCAAACGCATCCATCATCCACCGTGCAGCAAGCAAGCTAAGCAAATTAGTTACGCGTCTCTCGGATACTATCAAATAAGCTTTGAAGTGTTTAATTCTATTTGCCACTTCTTACTTGTGTGAGTATGACGTTTTCGCGTAGGGGGTAGCGAAAATTTTTTCATACTAAGGGGATCGCGTCATGAAAAAGATTGAAAAACACTGCTTTAGGGGCAGCGAGTCAATACTAAAAAAATCGAACGTTAACCCGCGTTCACAACTAGTTTGTTTGAATAAATGCGAATTTATATCTTATATAAAGTTTTTATAACAAAGGTAGGGACGCAACTTGTTCATAACAAGTAATATCTGATACGAGACCCCCCCCCCCAAAAAAAAAATAATAAAGCAAATCTGGGTGTGCTACTGAACGAAGGGTTCCATAAAAAATTATCTAAAAAAAGGGGTTACCCGGGATGACAAAGGTTGAAGAACACTGGTCTAGTACATCATAATTGTGTTGTTGGTATCGTAATTTAACTAAGTGTTTATCTCTTTAATAGACAGTTGTTATACACTGTTACAAAAATTGTATAAAGCACTTTTACTTTCGTGACAAACATTATTTCACATTAAATTAAAAAATTAAAAGATATAATTTTTCTTTTCAATATATCTTTATAATATTTATATAATAGCTGGAGCTATCAACCCATCTTCAGGAACTACAGAAAGTAACTGAGTTACTTTTTGTACTTCCTGAATGGGTTAATAACTTAATTGAAAAAGAACAAAAAAATATATCTTTTAATTTTTTATTTTAATGTGACATAAAAAGTGACCTAGAATCATAACTCATACCCTGGCTCTCTCATCCACCGCTCTGAATCTGAATTTATTTGTTCTGAAGCAGAAAGTGTGAAGTTTGTGTGGTGAACTTTTGTCTTTGTAATTTTCCTCGGAGGCCCAATAAACAAAATAAAATTAAATCAATATTAAATACAATATTTATTTACTCTTATCTTTATATGTAGACCATTAGAAAGCTAGAAATGCAGGGGTGCAGTTGTGGGGGATCCGGGGTGGGAGGCGCGGTTGGGGGTGGGGTGGGGCGGGAGTGGGGGTGTAGTGGTGGTGGCTCAGGGGTTACCGTGCATTGCTCGGTGGCTCCAGGTACTATAATTAAAATCGAAAGAAACATTATATTTAACTACGATAATTGTTGACGTGAATCAATTCATTACGGATAAGATCAAAGGCCCTCAAAATTGCCTTACCATCAAAAGAATTTGTTCTAAGTAAAAGAGGGGGAGCATATTCGTAAAAAACACGAGAATTAATAATAAAAATTCTGCGTAACCCCAAGAATACGCTCATGTAATAATTAATAAAAGCGCGGTTTTTTTTTCTAATACCTAAATGAATGCCATTTGGGGAAAGGCGCTATGATTTAAACAGAAGATAAAGGCGAGATTATTAATAAATCCCATTTGTAAAAAACGAACTGGTCCAGGGCAGTGAATGGGCGCCTCTCCTCCGGACGTTATAAACGAGCTCGCAATTAGCTTGGCGCCAACACGTACGAAGAGTTTTGTTGATTCAAATGAGGCCGGATGAAAAATCAGAGCGCATTTTGAGAGAAAGAAAAAGACGGGAAACGAGTGCAACAGATTGCCTGCCAGCCGATGCTTTAAAATATCGACGATCATCCAAATGGGAAGAGAATCTCGCCCTTAGCCATGTATCATTTTCTACAAATGCCGTAGATTTTTTTTTTTTTTACAACCAACCACTTGGAGTGACAGACGT